>VZQC01001442.1:3342543-3377340 GCA_009823505.1 Rhizomys pruinosus
GGTGCGAGCAGCCAGCCCGATAAACTTTAACTTTTACAAGAGCTACCTTCCACCCCCTCCCCTCTTCCTGATTCTTCCCGCCTTTTACTAAATATATATTGCTGTCTTTGCTCAATAAAGTAGACTTTGACAACCTTCGCAAAGTCTCGATCTTTTCTCTCGCTTATCTCCACAGGTTTTGGGGTCCTTCTCGGGTACCTGACGTTACATGACCCGTAGACAGGGTCAGGAGTCTGTAAGGGGCAGTTGGATCACAGAGGAAGCTGGGAGCCTGGCCGGCCATCTTTGATCTGCATCTAGAATGAAGAATAAACATATATGGACATGATGGAGATGGACGAGGCAGGCAAAAGGATCAGCGGGTGAAAGGTAAGCAACAATCAGGCAGCTCTGGGGGACCAGTGTGGCTAGAGCTAAGAGAGGGCACCACAGTTGGAGAGAATGCCAGGGAAGGCAGCAAGAGGTCAGGCTACAGGTAAGCTCAGATGCCCTGTCAAAATTGTGTTCAGGGCTGATAAGTGAGATCAAGAGGATAAGATGTTTTGTGGAATCCACTCTGGCTAAAAAAGCCAGAGAGGCCAGAAGTTAGGGGTTGACTGAGCCCAAGGAACAGTGAGTAACTGAGAAACAAGAGAAAATCCAAAGCAGATTTGGGCCATAAATGTTTTCCACTTTGCCAGGAACCCGTGGTTCTAGTACCTTAAGTCCTGTTGTGTTCTGAAATCCTTGACTGCTCAGAAGTCAAATTCCCTGGCATTTTTTAACCCTCTAATCATGTCTATTTCAGACTGTCAATATGAGTCCTAAAAAGAACACTGGTGCTACAGAAGCCTCCCAACTCCTAAGCTCAGGCTTCATGAAGAAGAAAGAGGCAGCAGACAGGGTCTCTGATTTTGACCTGGGCTCTGACCCGGGTGGACTGGGTCTCAGCCTGGACCTAGACATGGACTTGGACCATGAGTCAGAGCTGGAACCCAAATCTGAGCTGGAGTGTGAGGTCCCTGCTGAGTCTGAGCTGGAGTGTGAGGTCCCTGCTGAGTCTGAGCTGGAGTGTGAGGTCCCTGCTGAGTCTGAGCTGGAGTGTGAGGTCCCTGCTGAGTCTGAGCTGGAGTCTGAGGTCCCTGCTGAGTCTGAGCTGGAGCCAGAGCCGGAGGTGGAGGATGAGTCAGAGCCAGAGCACAGGCCAGAGCCTAGGTCCAGGGTAAGGTCTCAGAGCCCTTGGTGACACTACAGGTCTGCCTACCGCTTTGGGGCGACAAGCTCCCAGTCTCTGGGGAGAGCCCCAGAGAGGAGACAGCCACATGTGCATTCAAACTCACCCCAGAACACCAGCAATGAATATTCCCCGGAGGTGAACTAGAAACAGTAGAGAAATTATCTCGACTAGTCAGTCCTTCCTGCCCAAAAGACATTGCTTGGTCACGAGACCCAGACTGGGTACAAGCCAGCGGTCCTGGTATTGTGACCCCTTTTCCTGCTGCCTTCCTCCTAACTGAATATCTGGGTCGCATACCCATCACACCCTCAGGACGTAAGACTCCAGGTCAGCAGTTGTCCTGAGTTCCTTTGTCAGGCTCCCCCGATCTCACCCTCAGCAAACATTCAGTGAGGTTTCCCTTCACAGACCCCACTTCCGGGGTCTGTGCCAGACCATCTCTAACTCATCTCCTCTCATCTCTGTTCCCCTTTCTCCAAAGAGATGAGGCTTCAATAAATTATATACCTCAACTTGTATTTGGATCTTTCCTGCACCTTCTCGGTATCCCTGAGGAAATGTCCAATGGGAGGGATTCCAGAAGGGAGTGGATATGGCAGAGGAAGGTAATCAAGCAAAAGAAAACTTGGTAGCATTTAGCGTTTACATGAAAGACATTTTCAGCACCTGCACAGGGGAAACAGGTGGGCAGCGTGGAGAAGCCAGGTGGAAGGGAAGCCAGGCTCAGGGCCTGGGCACAGAGCCTGCACTTGCTGTCCTTCCACCCGGGCACTGTCCTCCCACCCGGGCAGCCAGTCAGCTGTGGCAACAGGTGACCATGGCAGTGTTACCGCTCTTTCCCTGGCATGGCAGTGTTACTGGGGAAAGAGCGGTAACACTGCTCTTTCCCTGGCTTTAGTCTCACACTCATTTGCAGACAATTTCTTTTTTTTTTTTTTTTTTTTTTTTTTTGAGACAGAGTCTCCCGTAGCCCCATTTATCCTGGAACTCTGTAGACAAGGCTGGCTTTGAACTCACAGAGATCCGCCTGCCTCTGCCTCCTGAGTGCCTAGGATTAAAGGTGTGTACCACCACACCCGGCTTAAAGATGGTTCTTAGCCGCCATCTGGGTGCTGGGAATTGAACCCAAGTCCTCTGCAAGAGCAGTCGGTGCTCTTAGCCATTGAGCCATCTCTCCAGCCCCTACAGCCATTTTCTCACAGATTCTCCCAGTCAGCCTGGAATCAGCAAGCCTGCTTGTCTAGACTTAGTTAAAAATATGTAACAGGGGGCTGGAGAGATGGCCTAGCGGTTGGGAGCGTCGACTGCTCTTGCAGAGGACCCGGGTTCGATCCCCAGCACCCACATGGCGGCCGAGAACCGTCTGGAACTCCAATTCCAGGAGAACTCCAGTTCCAGGGGAGTCCAACACCCTCTTCTGACCTCCGCGGCATTGCACAACACGGGTGCACACACCTGCATGCAGACAGTGCATTCATACACATACCGAAATAAAAAAAAAATATGTAACAGTGGGGCTGGAGGGATGGCCTAGAGGTTAAGAGCGTCGACACCTCTTGCAGAGGACCTGGGTTTGATCCCCAGCACCCACATGGCAGCTGAGAACTGTCTGTAACTCCAATTCCAGGAGAACTCCAGTTCCAGGGGAATCCGAGACCCTCTTCTGACCTCCGTGGCATTGCACAACACGGGTGCACAAACCTACATGCAGACAGTACATTCATACACATAAAAAATAAAAAAATAATAAAATAATTTTAAAAAAATGTACAGTAATCCTAGCAGTTGGGAGCCAGAGGCAGGTGGATCTCTGTGAGTTCAAGGCCAGCCTGGTCTACAGAGTGAGTTCTAGGCCAGCTGGGACTAAAGGGAGACCCTGTTTCAAAAAGACCAAAAAAAAAAATGTGTAACAGATTCAAGCCCCACCAGGACTAGGAAAAATCTATCATTACCTGTTTTTCTCAAATTCGTTCGAATAGTTTCCTTGTTTCTCTAAATAAAAATACCTAGTCATGAGTTAAGCTTAGAAGAAAAATACAGAACCCTGACCACAGATACATGAAACTTTAAATTTTATTTCCAATCAATAAATATGACTCTTTGGGCTTGGGTTTTCAGTTTCTCTTATTCATTAGGTGAAAGAAATCTTTCACCTGTTAAAATACAGGTGTCTGCGGCTGAGGAGATGGCTCAGTAGAGAAAGAGTCTTGCTATGCAGGCCTGAGGGCCTGAGGTTGGTGCATAGAGTTGCATCCAACCTTGTGTACCTGCAACCAGCACCGACAGGCAGACCCAGGAGGATCACTGGGGCTTATTGGGGTGGACACCAGCCAAGCCAAAAAATGGTGAGTTCTAGATTCAGTGAGAGACCCTGTGTTTTAGTTTGCTTTCTGTTGCTATGATAAAACATAGGCCAAAACCAACTTGTAGGAAGGAAAGGGTTTATTTGGTTTATAGATTACAGTCTGTCGTTGAGGGAAGGCAAGGCAGGAACTTGGAGGCAGGAATTGAAGCAGAGACCATGAAGGAATGCTGCTTATTGGCTTCCTTCCCTGGCTCACTCGGCTACCTTCCTTCCTTCCTTCCTTCCTTCCTTCCTTCCTTCCTTCCTTCCTTCCTTCCTTCCTTTCTCTCTCTCTCTCTCTCTCTTTCTCTCTCTCTCTTTCTTTCTCTTTCTTTCTTTCTTTCTTTCTTTCTTTCTTTCATTCATTCTTTCTCTTTCTTCTCCCAAAGCCAATTTTTATTGAAGCTTTATGCATTTCAAACAAAATTTCCCAATCAAGTCTAGACCCATTGCCCTTCCTTGCCAGCTACCTTTCTTATACAGCCCCACCCACTTGCCCAGTGACCACACCGCCCACAGTAGACTGGGCCTCCTACATTAATTAGTGATCAAAAGGATTCCACACAGACATGTGCACAGGCCAAACTGATGGAGGAAATTCCTCAGCTGTTGTTCCCTTTTCCCAAGTGTGTCAGGTTGATAACTGAAGCTAACTAGGACAGTGTGTCTCAGAAAATAAGGTGGAGGCCTCTGCACACGTGTGTATAGGCATGTCCACTTACACCACACACACACACACACACACACACATATACACATAAACACAAGTGCCTTATCAAAGGGACAGCCCAAGTTTCCTCTCTCTCTCTCTCTCTCTCTCTCTCTCTCTCTCTCTCTCTCGTTATATAGCCCTGGCTGGCTTTGAACTCAAAACTCAGAGACTGCCATGCCTCTGCTGTGATTAAAGTCCTATACCATCTGCCATCAAGCCTGCTTGTCCTCTCATTCTACAACCACTTAGTTAAGCATCCTTTACATGCATAGCACCTCATGTATATTATCCCTGCTTTACACTCACATCAACTAAGGCTCAGACAATCTGTGACTTGAAGGACATTGGCTATACAAAAGAGGCAGAAGCTGGGGGTGGAGGTTCGTGCCAGCAATCCCAATACTTGGGAGGTTGAAGCAGGAGGACTATCAATTGGAAACCAGCCTGGGCCACACAGCTAGCTCTACACCATCCTGTCTACACCCTGTCTGGTGGGTAGCATAGATAAATGTGCAAGTGGATACAGTATTACTTGTCTGCCTGTGCTCCTCCTGAGTCAGTGTGTCTGCCACCGCCACCACCACCATGCTGCCTCGAGACTGCAGCTTCTTGAGCCTTCCAACACAAACTAAGTACCAGCAACTCTCCAGGAATCTTGCAGGTCTTCATGCAAATTCCAGCTACTGAGGCATCCATCTTCATGGACTGAGAAGCTACCAGATTCTCTGCCTTTCCAATACTTAGCCATTATTGGAATACCCAGCCCCTATCATGTAAGCTAATAAACCCCCTTATAGTGCGTGTGTATCAGTCCTGTTTTCTAGATCACCATACCTAATAGTCTGCCTTAAAAAAAATAAGGTGGTTATTTCAGCTCTCTTCACAATAGCAAGGAGCTGGAACCAACCCAAATGCCCCTCAACTGACCACTGGATAGAGAAAATGTGGTACATCTACACAATGGAGTTCTATGCAGCAGTAAAGAAAGATGACATCATGAGCTTTGCAGGAAAATGGCCAGAGCTAGAAGACATCATGCTGAGTGAAGTAACACAGTCCCAGAAAAACAAACGACAAATGGTATCCCTCATCTGTGGATGCTAGTGCCAATTACCTAGCTGTAAGTATTTCTTCTGACCTCTGTGGCATTGCAAGACATGGATGCACAAACCTACATGCAGACGGTACATTCATATACATATAAAAAAATTTTTTAAAAAAGGCCAGGTATGGGGCTGGAGAGATAGCCTAGCAGTTAAGAGCACCGACCGCTCTTACAGAGGACGCCGGTTCGATCCCCAGCACCCACATGGCGGCTAAGAACCGTCTGAAACTCCAATTCCAGGAGAACTCCAGTTCCAGGGGAATCCGATACCCTCTTCTGACCTCCGCGGCGTTGCAACGACACGGTGCACAAACTTGCATGCAGACAGCATTCATTACAATACAGAAATAAATAAAATTATAAAAAAAAAGCCAGGTATGGTAATTCACATTTGTGATCCCTGTGCTGGAGACAGAAGGGTTTCTGGGGCTTGCTGACCAGCATGACTAGCCTACTTGACAAGTTCAGGCTACTGAGAGACAGAGGCAGAGGAAGGACACGTGAGCATAACCTCTGGCCTCCATACACATGTGCACACATCTCCAGATGCATCTACACATAGATATAAATATACATCTGCATGCATACCTGCACACACATACACATTCATGCATGCACACACAGAAATAATGATAAAAAATATTAAAAAAAAATCCAAAAACAAAAATAACCAACCTCAGGGGCTGGAGAGAGATGGCTCATTGGTTAAGAACACTTACTGCTCTTACAGAGGACCTGAGTTCAGTTCCCACATCTGGTGGCTCAAAACCCCTTGTGTTAATTTTCTGTTGCTGTGATAAAACACGATGATTTATGGAAGGAAGAATTTTATTTTGTTGATGGTTCTAGAGGGTTACCAGTTGATCGTGGCAGGGAGGCATGGCAGCAGGCAGCAAGCATGGTGCAGGACTGGGAAACTGAGGGCTCACATCTTCAACTGTAAACAGCGAGCAGAGAGAACTAGAAATGGGGCGAGGCTCTGACCTTTCAAAGTCTGCCCCTGTGACACACTGCCTCCAGCAAGGCTGCAGCTCCTAAAGAACCTCTGACCTCCCAAACTGTGCTACCAACTGGGGACTACATGTCCAAATACTTAAGCCTGTGAGGGACATTTCTCATTCAAAGCAGCACACCCATATAACTCCAGTTCCAGGAGATCAAACCACTTCTTCTGGCTTCTGTGGGAACTGCATTTAAATGCACAAACAGAGAGAAAGAGAGAGAGAGAAGAGAGACGAAGGAGAGAGAAGAGAGGACAGATGAAAATGGAGAGAGAAAAAATGGAAAAGGAAGAAAGAGGGACGAGAGAGTGCTAAGAATATCTTTGAGCGGTGTGGTGGCACAGGCCTTTGATCGCACTTTGGAGGCAGAGGCAGGCAGATCTCTGTGAGTTCAAGGCCAGCTGGGGCTATAGGGAGACCCTGTCTCAAAGCAAAAAACAAACAAACAAAATACCCCCAAAAAAACAAAAAAATAGATAACCTCACATGCATTTCTCTCCCTGGAGGAGATTAAGACAAGCCACCTTGGAAGCCCACTGGCTCAGCTGTACCTATCCCAATCCCCCTTTACAGCAACTAAGTCTGAAGGGTTTTCTAGCATCCTCTCCTTAGATTTAGTAAACATGGGGACCTGCCAAGGAATCAACAGAAACTGTAGATAGTCTCTTCCCTTTCTAGATTTTCAAGAAGCTTCTGTCCACATGTGCCTTCTTGTCCCTGGGGAGGTGGTCATTAGCCAAGCTGTGACATCAGGACTTTACCTCCAAGTGTCTTCACTTAAGATATATTCCAGCACCTGCCATTTGCCAAGCTCTATACTTTTCTGGAGTTTTCCAGGATGAACTGTTGCTCTGGAGGAACTCATGATCTGGGGAAGGGACATCATCCCTATCACAGGTTGCACTGATGGAGAAGTGTCAGGACAGGACTCTACTGGGCCCTCTGCTGGGGGCACTGGAGAACTCTCATGGGTAAGAGCCTTGAAGGGAATATGATTTGAGGGTCACAGATACCTTTAAGTCCTTAATAGACTGTATCCACTGAGACTCATTCACTGGTTTTCATTCTTTGTTAGTAGCTGGGTCTCTGTGACAGCTTTGTGAATCTGTTATAAAGAATGCATGTGAGCCAGTGTCTGAAAAGACCCCCAGTATGTCAGTCCACTAGTAAACCCAGTTTCTTCCTGCTCAAGTAAGAACATGTTTTCATCAGTGGCCTGTACTAGAGCCAAAATAATAACTTTATTTATTTTTATTTATTTATTTATTTATTTATTTGTATTGTGCTTGCATGTACATCAGTGCACCTGTGGATGAATGGCTGAGGAGCCCAGAAGAGGGTGTTAAATCCAGTGCTCTTAACTGCTGAGCTATCTCTCCAGCCCCAAATAAGGGATTTTTTTTTTTTTGAGGTTTACATGCAGTATTTTATGCACATTTATGTGGCAGAAAAGTATAAAACTTTCTAGAAAAAAAACATATGACTCAGAGGTTAAACCAAGAGGGTGAAATGAAATAGAAATGCAAGTTCAGGGCTGGAGAGATGGCCTAGCAATTAAGAGCGCCGACCACTCTTACAGAGGACCCGGGTTTGATCCCCAGCACCCACATGGAGGCTGAAACGTCTGAAATCAAATTCCAGAGAACTCCGTGCCAGGGGAATCCGACAACCTCTTCTGACTCCGCAGCATTTCAGACACGTGCACAAATCTACATGCAGGACAGACATTCATACACATACAGAAATAAAGAAAAAAAAAAAAAGAAATGCAAGTTCAAAGCCAGGTATGGTGGCACATGCCTTAGCTACCAGAACTTGGAGGCAGGAGGCAGTGGATTTCTGTGAGGTCAAGACCAGGCTGAGAGGCGGGCGTGGCTGGCATACGCCTTTAATCCTAGCACTTAGGAGGAGAGGCAGGTGGATCTTTGTGAGTTCAAGGGCACTGGTTCTACAGAGCAAGTTCCAGGACAGCTGGGGCTACAGGAGACCCTGTCTGGAAAAGACAAAAAAAAAAAAAAAAAGACCAGGGCTGGTCTACTACATATAGTGAGTTCCAGGCCAGCTAGGGCTACAGAGAGACCCTGTCTCAAAAATACCAACAACAACAACCACAACAACAACAAGCAAGTTCAAGAGGAAGAGACTTAAGGGAGTTTTGTTCCCATAAAAGCGAGTTATGGGCTAGAGAGATAGCGCGGTTAAGAACACTGACTCTTGCAGAGGACGGGTTCAATCCCCGCACCCACATGGCGGCTGAGCGGCTGAGAACTGATCTAACTCCAATTCCAGAACTCCAGTTTCAGAGAATCTGACACCCTCCTCTGACCTCCGCCATTGCATGACATGGGTGCACGAACCTACATGAACATCATCATTCACATAAAAAATAAATTAAAATAAAAAAAGTGAGCTATGTTCAGTTTCTTTTGGGGGGAACCATTGAAATGGCTTAGCAGGTAAAGGTACTGCCACCCAGGCTGAAGAAACTTGAGTTCAATCCCTGTAATAATACGCATGGAAGAAGACAGAACAGACTCTTGCACATGTCCTCTGTTCCTAGAAGGTGCACTGTGGCACATGTTTGCATGTGCATATCCACACAGATTGTAAGTAAGTAAATGTAATTTTTTGTCTTTTTAAGACAGGGTCTTTCTGTAGCCCCAGCTGTCTTGGAACTCACCACGTAAGACCAGGCTGGCCTTGATCAAAGAGATCC
This sequence comes from Rhizomys pruinosus, assembly GCA_009823505.1. NCBI lineage: Eukaryota > Metazoa > Chordata > Mammalia > Rodentia > Spalacidae > Rhizomys > Rhizomys pruinosus. The sequence continues at coordinate 3,351,638 of VZQC01001442.1, forward strand.
ACCTGCCTCTGCCTCCCAAGTGCTGGAATTTAATTGTATGCAAATTTAAATACTTTATTTTTTAAATTTTATTTTATTTTTGTATGTGTATGAATGTATTGTTCTGCATGTAGGTCTGTGCACCCGTTGCATGCAGCGCGGAGGTCAGAAGAGGGTCTCGGATTCCCCTGGAACTGGAGTTCTCCTGGAATTGGAGTTTCAGACGGTTCTCGGCCGCCATGTGGGTGCTGGGGATCGAACCCGGGTCCTCTGCAAGAGCAGTCGGTGCTCTTAACTGCTAGGCCATCTCTCCAGCCCCAGTAACTGCAATTTTAAAAAGTTTAAAGGGTATATTTGCAAGCCAGGCATGACGGCGCATGCCATTAATCCCAGCACTCAGGAGGTAAAGGCAGGCAGATCTCTGTGAGTTCAAGGCCAGCCTGGTCTACATAGTAAGTTCCAGCCCAGCTGGGCTAAAGGGAGACCCTGTCTCAAAAAGACCAAAAATAAATAAATAAGTAAAATAAAAATAAAGGGTGTATTTGCTTTTTTCTTGTTTTTGTTATCTATTGTTTGCAACAGGGTCTCACTAAGTAGGCCTGGTTGGTCTGAAACTCTGCAGACAGAGCCCCAGCTGCCTCTCCCTCTCCAGCACTAGGATTAAAGGCATGTGCCACCATGCCTAATCTGCTTTCATTTTTTTCTGACGTACTGTATATAAATGGATGATTGTGGGCTGGGGTGTATAGCTCAGTGTGAGAGAATGTGTTTAGTATCCACAAAGCTCTGAATTCACTTCTCAGAATTAAAAAAAGAGAAGTTGGGTGTCATATGTACAATTGTTACAGTATTTCATTTCCATTGGATGACATCCAAAACTGTGATGTAACACTTTCAAAACTTTAAATTCTAATCTATATGCCAGATGGCATAAGCCTTTAATCCTAGCACACAGGAGACAGAACCAGGTGGATCTCTGTGAGATCAGACCAGCTTGGTCTACATAGTAAGTTTGAGGCCAGCTAGAGCTATAGGGAGACCCAGTCCAAAACAAAACAAAACAAACAAAACAAAACACAAAAAAAAAACCCAAAAAATATGAATGCAAGGGGGCTACAGAGATGGTTCAGCAGTTAAGAGTGCTTGTTGCTTTCCCAGCTGATCTAAGTTCAGTTCCTAGTACCCATGTCAGGAAGCTTACAACCACCTGTAACTCCATCTCTAGGCGATTCAGGCCCCTCTTCTGGCATTTGTTTGGTACACACACACACACACACACACACACACACACACACCAATAATAAAATCTTTAAAAAATAGTCTAAAGTCCAAGGTTGATGTATTAGTCACTTTTCTGTTGCTGTAACAAAACCACCATGAGCAAGGGAACTTATAAAAGGAAGAGTTTAAGAGATTCTTTGGGGGGCTGTAAGCCAGTATTATTGCTGATGACTTGTGAATGGATATAAGTCACTTTTAACCCTTCTTTAAATTTGAATCTGAGTACTTGTCAGTATTTTGAAGTTGGCAATTTAGGACATTTGAAGCAGGATGGAGGAGGTAAATCCTGTTGAAAGGATAGATTAAAAATGTAAGTCTGGGGCTGGAGAGATGGCCTAGCAGTTAAGAGCACCAACTCTCTTGCAGAGGACCCAGTTTCGATCCCCAGCACCCACATGGCGGCTGAGAACCGTCTGTAACTCCAATTCCAGGAGAACTCCAGTTCCAGGGGAATCCGACGCCCTCTTCTGACCTCCGAGGCATTGCATGACACAGGTGCACAAACCTACATGCAGACAGTACATTCGTACACATAAAATAAATAAATATAAATAAATAAATAAAAATTTAAAAAAAATGTTTTTGGGGCTGGTCGTGGTGCATCCTTTATTCCAGCACTTGGGAGGCAGACATGGATGGAGCTCTGTGAGTTCAAGGCCAACCTGGTCTACACAGTGAGTTCCAGGAGAGATAGCTACATAAGGGAGACACAATCAAAACAAAAAACAACCCCCCCAAAAAAAAAAGAAAATGTAAATCCTTGTGGCCAGGTATAGCGGTCCACACCTTTAATTCTAGCACTCCAGAAGCAGGGAATTAAGAGGCCAGAACTATATGGTAAGACCTTGTCTCAAAAAACAAAAACCCCAAACAAAAATAAATCCTCCCCTTTTTGGACCTATTAGGTGTTATTGTTGCTGCTGCTGTTGTTATTTTTTATTATCTGTTAAATATATTTTGCACAGTGTTTTAAACTTTATACATCTTAACTGACAGATGAGTGATGACAAACCCCTATTGAATACCTTGTGGTCTTGAGACCGACTGTCTTCTTGTCCCCAGTTCTTTCTACCCCCTGCCTCCCCAGTGACCACTCCCCGAGATTTTACAGGAAGTTTTTCTGTCTCTTGTTAGACTTAGATATGCCTCTTCAGAATGGCCTCTCTTTTGAAGAACTACCCACCAGGATTTTAACTTAATGACAGGCCAGTGCCACTGAGACAATCTGGGGGTTTTCAGTTTCATCTACTGAACTCCAAGTTTGTCTGTTGTGTATTCTAGGAGCTGCCTTCCTGTGGAAGCCTTTGGAGAGGCACTTCATTGTTGGTTAGCAGGTACCTTTATACCCTAGATGTTAGCATCTCCTCTTTTGGTCAGGCTCCATAATTTCATGTTAATGCTCAAGTAGATCTAATCTAGTGGAATTGTGATTGAGCATACTATGCATCAAAGCATTATCTGATCTTGAGGTTAGGTTTGGTGTTTTAACCAAAGCTGACAGATTTTGTGTATCTATCTTAATGAATGTCTTAGGTTTTTATTTCTTTACAGACAGCTCTAGACATCATTTTGGGAGATTTTACAGATTTTTTTGGCATTTGTGCTACTGTTGTTCACTCTTTGTGAAGGTTGTTCATAGTCATGTAGCCTCTGTCTGGTTTTATTTTAGCAGCCCTATCTTTATATATGTGGATAACCTGTCCTAATTATCCTGCTCCACTTTGGAAAAGTGACTTAGGAAAATCTTGGTGGTTCAAGCCTCTGGTGAGTTTGGATAAATAATCTCAGCGTACACTAGTTTTATTCAAATACAGAGTTTTCTCCCGCCCCTTTGTTTTTTGGTTTGTTTGGGGTGTGCATTGGTGTGGTCGGTGGGGGGTGGGGGGTTGTTTCATTTTTTGAGACAGGGTTTCATGTGACATAGGCTGAGCTTGCTATAAATAATAGCCAGGATGGTCTTAAACGTCCCTGCTTCTCAGGTGCTGGGATAATAAATTATGCCACCATGCTCTCTATTCCTTGGTCATTTGGTTTACATTCTGGGACGAGACCTTCAGAGGCAGTCATCAGAACCTGTTCTCTTATTTGGCATGATTGCCATTTACTTCATTGGTCACTTGTCCAAGATGCTGTAAATTAGCCTGATAGAATGAGATATGCCAAATAATCTGCCTTTGGGACCAAAACAAAGTTAAAATTAAATGTAGCTGCCGGGCATGGTGGCTCACGTCTTTAATCCTAGCACTAGGGAGGCAGAGCAGGCGGGATCTTTGTTGTGAGTTCAAGGCCCCTGTCTACAGAGCGAGCTCCAGGACAGCTGGGCTACAGGGAGACCCTGTCTCGGAAAGACCAAAAAAAAAAAAAAAAAAAAAAAAAAGATTAAATGTATGCTGGAAGTCAGTAGTAGCATTGTGACTGTGTAGTTCCATACAGATAACCTAAGGGGTGAGAGGGACAGTTTCTGCTTAGGCAAAATCTGAGACATTCCTGCTCTCCTGGTTCCAAAGAGGTTTAAGCCTGCATGTGTAATGGAGCATTGCCTTTGCCAAATCAGTGAGTGACAGATAAGAAAATGTGACAATCACATTTCCTCTTAGCTCAGATATTCTGTTTTTCCAAAGTGTTAGCAGCTTAATTAAATCTGTTGGACTGGAGGAGGAGAGAACTGTTCGCTAGTCGGTTATTAACATGGTATCTTCCAAGGAGAAAAACAAAGTCAAAGAAAACTCATTATCTGGCATGTTAGCCTTAAAGATGGTAATGGGTAGAATCTGGAGTTTTAATCTCTTTTCAAAGCTGCATATCTCTTAACATTATATTTGGTGTTGGCCTCTAAATCTTATATTTCAGGTAAAAATCTTGCTGTATTTTTAAATTTGAGTAAAGGTTCTATGCGTTTGACTGTGTACCTAGCTTTTTCCATAATGACATTCTCACCACAGGGGTCTTGACAAAGCAGAGTAAAAAATGTGCTGTTTAAGTAGTTGTAAGGAGCCTAAAATAACCTGTAGTTTTGCATCTAATATAGGCTCTGATTTACTTGAGTTTGTTGTCAAGATCAATTATGAAACTGAAGTTTGGTGCCTCCTCTTTATCATGTTTTTTCCCTTGTAGCAGTTGTGTTTAATGTCATTAAATACAAAAGTTCTTGTCAGTGAAAAAAAAAAAAAAAAAAAAGGAAGAGTTTTCCCAGCCTAGATTGACGGCCAGGGAATCAGAGTCCATCGGGCGGGGAAGCAGAAGCAGCATGAGCTCTTAACCTCTGAGCCATCTTCTAGTCCCACAGCTCCGTTGTTTGCAGCTTGCCTTACAGCATCAAGTCCTGGGTTCCATTCCCAGCAATGCCATACCAAGTGTGGTACTGCACACTTGGAATCCCAGCGCTAAGGAAGTGGAGGGAGGAGGACATCCGTGACTACACAGCCAATCAGAGGTGGAGGAGGAGATCGTCCGTGCATACACAGCCAATCAGAGGTGAGGGAGGAGGTCCTCCATGAGACTACACAGCCAATCAAGAATTCTATGGCTGGAAAGATAGTCCAGTGGGTAAAGGACTTCTGCTAAGCCTGACAGCCGGAGTTCAGTGCCCAGGATCCACTAGGTGGGAGGAAACAGCTGACTCCTGCAAGATGTCCTCTGACCTCCACATGTGCTGTGGAAGGCATATGTGCACCCGAGGCCTGTGCGCACCCATACACACGCAAACACAAAATTTATCCACAAAATTTAAAACTAGTATTAATTCCAGACCCAAACATCCAAATGGTTGTGCTTCTGTGGCCTTGGTTTCCCCATCTGTCAGAGGTGACAGTAACAGCACCTCTTCCCATGAGGTTCTTTGAAGATTGTGGAGTGACAGTGTCCAGTAAGCATAATTATTATTTTTATATTTAATGTGTTTTGTTCTGTGTGTTATGTTCTGCGAGTGTAGAGTGTACTTGTGTTCTACAATGCACAAGGAGGACAGGAGAGAGCATCAGATCTTCTGTAACTGGAGTTTGAAGAGTTGTGAGCCACTGTGTGGGTGCTGGGAACTGAACCCAGTCCTCGCAAGAGCAGCAAGTTGCTCTTAACCATCGAGCCATTTGTCCGCCCCTGTATACACTTCATATATCTTTTTCTTTTCTTTCTTTCTTTTTTTTTTGGGGGGGGGGCTTTTGGAGGTCTCCTCTCAGTCCACTGCCTCTGCCCCCAAGTGCTGGTTAAAGGTGGTGCGCCACCAAGCCAGCCAAAAAGCCGGTCTCATTATGTAGCCCTGGCTGGCTTGAAACTCATTATGCAGACCAGGTGGCCTGAAACTCACAAGATCCACCTGCCTGCCTTCTTAGGGCTAGGACTCTAAGATATGCACCACCATCTGGCAAAGCCTATATTCCAGGTTGAGGATGTTTAAGAGAGCTGTTCTAGTACCTCCAGGGCTTAAACTAGGATTCAAAGTGTCCCTGTTTTGGTAACTCACATAGATGGAATGTGCTATAAAGGTTTTCACTTATCCTCCTGTGTATTCTTCCTCCTCCTCCTTCTCTTTTTAAATGGGCATTTTAGGGCCAGCAAGATAGCTGGATGGGCAAAGTTGGTTGGTGCCATGCTTGATGACCTGAGTTCGATCCCTGGGACCCAGATGGTAGAAGGAGAGAACCAATTCCCACCAGTTGTCTCCTGACCACTTCTGCCTCGAGTGCTGGGATTAAAGCATGTGCCACCAGCCAGGCGTGGTGGTGCACGCCTTTAATCCTAGCACTTGGGAGGCAGAGGCGGGTGGATCTTTGTGAGTTCAAGACCAGCCTGTCTACATAGCAAGTTCCAGGACACCCAGAGCTACAGGGATGACCATGTCTCAAAGACAAAAAAAAAAAAAAAAAAAAAAAAACATGCGCCACACCCAGCATAATAATTTTGATTTTTGAGACAGGATCTCTTCTATGTAGCCCTGGGGTGCCTGGACTATGTAACCAGGCTGTCCTTGATCCCAAAGTGTGGATTTAAGGTGAGAATACACTCTGCAGACCTAAGTCCCCCCCTTTTTTTTTCCAGTCTTTCTGAGACGGGTCTTCCCTTTAGTCCAGCTGGCCTGAGCAGTTCAGGCTGGCCTTGAATCCTATGTAGATCAGGCTGTCTTGAACTCACGGATTGATCTTCTCCATTAAGTGCTGGATTAAAGGTTGTGCCACCAGGCCCAGCCCAAATCCACTTCAAAAAAATGTATATGAGTGCTTTGCCTACATACATGTAAATGCACATGTGCGTAAGCATCCTGAGGCCAAAAAAGGGATAGAGTCCCCTGAAACTGGCATTACAGACAGTTGGTAGCTACCATGTGGGTGCTAGGAATCAAACATGAGTCTTTAGAAAAATAACCAGACTCCTTTCCCTTGTTGAGCCATCTCTCCAACCCCCAAAATTTTATTTATTTTTTATGTATATGAGTATATTGCTTGCATGTGGTGTAACTGCATCCATGTCACCAAGGAGGCCAGGAAAGAGGGCACCAGATCCCTGGAACTGAAGTTACAGATTGTTGCTAGCCACCATGTGGGCGCTGGGGAATCAAACCCAGCTGTTCCTCTGGAAGAACAGCCAGGGTTCTTAAACTTACAGAGCTAATCTCTCCAGCCCCCTAAATCTACTTCTTAAATACTTTGAGCCAGCTCAGTGGTACAATATTGGCTTAGCATCCGTGAAGATCTAGGTTTGATGCCCCACAATAAAAATTTTCAGAAACAGGCTGGCCATGGTGAAATATGCCTTTAATCCCGCACTCGGGAGGCAGAAGGAGCGGATCTTTGTGAGTTCAAGGCCAGCCTGGTCTAATAGGGTTCCAGGACAGCTGGCCTTCAGGGAGACCCTGTCTCAAAAAGACCAAATTTTTTCAGAAACATAACTTTTGTCAGAGAGCATAGATTTGTAACATGAAGTTTACCAAGTGCGAGCTTGATATCCTTAGGTTCTAGCTCTTATTTTCCTTAATGCTTCCTAAAGAGACAATCGCCGTTAGCATTAATTGCCTTTGAACTCCCAGAATGCAGCTCCTCCGAGATACTCATAGCTTAATCCCACCTATCAAAATCTCACCCAAAACTTTTTTTAACTTGAAAAAAAGAAAGTACGTGATTATTTAAGGCATGCGGATAGATACAATACCGAAATGTGGTCGTGTGGGTGATATATCGATCACTGAGGAGTCATAAGAAGCTTTAAGTATATATTTATGGAATCGGCGTGTTGCCATTAATTGAGACACCCCAGCTGGCCATCTCCTCACATCGCACCATCTAATTATAATAAGCTATAAACAAAACATTGCTAGAAAGATAATGAATAGAGAACATAGCAAGGCCATCTTTCTCATGAGAGACACCAGTCTAAACAATGATGGTGTCCAGTTGTTACATTGACCACCTTCAGGAACATTTCTGAATAAAACCTCAAATTAAGAGAAGGCAAAATTACTCATAAGGCTGATGTCAAGTAGGTCGTGTCCAGGGCGATGGCTCATATTGCATTCGCATTCATTCTCCTATTATTAGCCGCACCTATAATTTTTCCATAACTCAATTTAAAATTTTTAATATCAAACAAAAATATTTATCCCTAATTAAGATTACAATTAAATCAATGATGAGTGAATAACTAGTAATCTCAAATGTCATACATGTAAATAGTGTATATAGGACCATTACACTTAGTAAACAATTGCAGATAAGCAAATGGGCGTTTTTCCCCTTTTTCATAAGTACCAACAGTCTTTTGTGAGAGCCCTATAACTTTCATTTCGTTGAGCCCACATCCTCATTCCCGGTTAGTATTTCACCACTAACATCAATTCGCGCCTCCTCCTTACCTTTGAACTTCTGGGTTTTCTTCATGACAAAAAAAGTCGGTGTGACCCATTAAATATTTCACATGAAATGTNAAAAAAAAAAAAAAAGAAATGCAAGTTCAAAGCCAGGTATGGTGGCACATGCCTTAGCTACCAGAACTTGGGAGGGAGAGGCAGATGGATCTCTGTGAGGTCAAGACCAGGCTGAGCCGGGCGTGCTGGCATACGCCTTTAATCCTAGCACTTAGGAGGCAGAGGCAGGTGGATCTTTGTGATTTCAAGGCCAGCCTGGTCTACAGAGCAAGTTCCAGGACAGCTGGAGCTACAGGGAGACCCTGTCTGGAAAAGACAAAAAAAAAAAAAAAGACCAGGCTGGTCTACATACATAGTGAGTTCCAGGCCAGCTAGGGCTACAGAGAGACCCTGTCTCAAAAATACCAAACAACAACAACCACAACAACAACAAAGCAAGTTCAAGAGGAAGAGACTTAAGGGAGTTTTGTTCCCATAAAAGCGAGTTATGGGCTAGAGAGATAGCCCAGCGGTTAAGAACACTGACTGCTCTTGCAGAGGACCCGGGTTCAATCCCCAGCACCCACATGGCGGCTGAGCGGCTGAGAACTGTCTAACTCCAATTCCAGGAGAACTCCAGTTCCAGGGGAATCTGACACCCTCTTCTGACCTCCGCCATTGCATGACATGGGTGCACAAACCTACATGCAGACAGTACATTCATACACATAAAAAAATAAATAAAATAAAAAAAAGTGAGCTATGTTCAGTTTCTTTTGGGGGGAACCATTGAAATGGCTTAGCAGGTAAAGGTACTGCCACCAGGCTGAAGAAAGACTTGAGTTCAATCCCTGTAATAATACGCATGGAAGAAGACAGAACAGACTCTTGCACATCGTCCTCTGTCCTCCAGAAGGTGCACTGTGGCACATGTTTGCATGTGCATATCCACACAGATTGTAAGTAAGTAAATGTAATTTTTTTGTCTTTTTAAGACAGGGTCTTTCTGTAGCCCCAGCTGTCTTGGAACTCACCACGTAGACCAGGCTGGCCTTGAACTAACAGAGATCCACCTGCCTCTGCCTCCCAAGTGCTGGAATTAATGTCATGCATCACCACACCTGGCTAAGTAACTGCGATTTTTTTAAATTTTATTTATTTTTGTATGTGTATGAATGTATTGTCTGCATGTAGGTCTGTGCACCCGTGTCATGCAATGCCGCGGAGGTCAGAAGAGGGTCTCGGATTCCCCTGGAACTGGAGTTCTCCTGGAATTGGAGTTTCAGACGGTTCTCGGCCGCCATGTGGGTGCTGGGGATCGAACCCGGGTCCTCTGCAAGAGCATCGGGTCGCTCTTAACTGCTAGGCCATCTCTCCAGCCCCAGTAATGCAACTTTAAAAAGTTTAAAGGGTATATTTGCAAGCCAGGCATGACGGCGCATGCCATTAATCCCAGCACTCAGGAGGTAAAGGCAGGCAGATCTCGTGAGTTCAAGGCCAGCCTGGCTACATAGAAGTTCCAGCCCAGTGGGCTGGTAAAGGGAGACCTGTCTCAAAAAGACCAAAAATAAATAATAAGTAAATAAAAATAAGGGTATTTTTTTTTCTTGTTTTTTTTTTCTATTGTTTGCAACAGGGTCTCACTAAGTAGGCCTGGTTGGTCTGAAACTCTGCAGACAGAGCCCCAGCTGCCTTTCCCTCTCCAGCACTAGGATTTAAGGCATGTGCCACCATGCCTAATCTGCTTTCATTTTTTTCTGACGTACTGTATATAAATGGATGATTGTGGGCTGGGTGATAGCTCAGTGTGAGAGAATGTGTTTAGTATCCACAAAGCTCTGAATTCACTCTCAGAATTAAAAAAAGAGAAGTTGGGTGTCATATGTACAATTGTTACAGTATTTCATTTCCATGGATGACATCCAAAACTGTGATGTACACTTTCAAAACTTTAAATTCTAATCTATATGCCAGATGGCATAAGCCTTAATCCTAGCACACAGAGGACAGACCAGGTGGATCTCTGTGAGATCAGACCAGGCTGGCTACATAGTAAGTTCGAGGCCAGCTAGAGCTATAGGGAGACCCAGTCCAAACCAAAACATAAACAAAACAACAACACACAAAAATAACCAAAAAATATGAATGCAAGGGGCTACAGAGATGTTCAGCAGTTAAAAGGTGCTTGTTGCTCTTCCCAGCTGATCTAAGTTCAGTCCTAGTACCCATGTCAGGAAGCTTACAACCACCTTACTCCATCTCTAGGCGATTCAGGCCCCTCTTCTGGCATGTTGGTACCCACACACACACACACACACCACACACACCAATAATAAAATCTTTAAAATAAGTCTTAAAGTCCAGGTTGTGATTAAGTCACTTTTCTGTTGCTGTAACCCAAAACCACCATGAGCAAGGGAACTATAAAAGGAAGAGTTTAAGAGATTCTTTGGGGGGCTGTAAGCCAGTATTATTGCTGATGACTTGTGAATGGATATAAGTCACTTTTAACCCTTCTTTAATTTGAATCTGAGTACTTGTCAGTATTTTGAAGTTGGCAATTTAGGACATTTGAAGCAGGATGGGGGAGGTAAATCCTGTTGAAAGGATAGATTAAAAATGTAAGTCTGGGGCTGGAGAGATGGCCTAGCATTAAGAGCACCAACTCTCTTGACGAGGACCCAGTTTCGTCCCACACCCACATGGCGCTGAGAAACCGTCTGTAACTCCCAATTCCAGGAGAACTCCAGTCCAGTCCAGGGGAATCCGACGCCCTTTCTGACCTCCGAGGCATTGTGACACAGGTGCACAACTACATGCAGACAGTACATTCACGTACACATAAAATAAATAATATAAATAATAAATAAAAATTTTAAAAAATGTTTTTTGTGTCTGGCGTCGTGGTGGCACATCCTTTAATTCCAGCACTGGGAGGCAGACATGGATTGGAGCTCTGTGAGTTCAAGGCCAACCCTGGTCTACACAGATGAGTTCCAGGATAGCCACAGTTACAAGTGAGACCTTTCAAAAAACAACCCCCCCAAAAAAAAGAAAATGTAAATCCTTGTGGGCCAGGTTTATAGCGGTCCACATCTTTAATTCTAGCACACCAGAAGCAGGGATAAGAGGCCAGAACTATATGTAAGACTTGTCTCAAAAAACAAAACCCAAACAAAAATAAACTCCCTTTTGGACCTATTAAGGTGTTATTTTGCTGCTTGCTGTATTTTATTTTTATTATCTGTTAAATATATTTTGCACAGTGTTTTAAACTTTATACATCTTAACTGACAGATGAGTGATGACAAACCCCTATTGAATACCTTGTGGTCTTGAGACCGACTGTCTTCTTGTCCCCAGTTCTTTCTACCCCCTGCCTCCCCAGTGACCACTCCCCGAGATTTTACAGGAAGTTTTTCTGTCTCTTGTTAGACTTAGATATGCCTCTTCAGAATGGCCTCTCTTTTGAAGAACTACCCACCAGGATTTTAACTTAATGACAGGCCAGTGCCACTGAGACAATCTGGGGGTTTTCAGTATTCATCTACTGAACTCACAGTTTGTCGTGTGGTATTCTAGGAGCTGCCGTCTGTGGAAGGCCTTTGGAGAGGCACTTCATTGTTGGTTAGCAGGTACCTTTATACCCTAGATGTTAGCATCTCCTCTTTTGGTCAGGCTCCATAATTTCATGTTAATGCTCAAGTAGATCTAATCTAGTGGAATTGTGATTGAGCATACTATGCATCAAAGCATTATCTGATCTTGAGGTTAGGTTTGGTGTTTTAACCAAAGCTGACAGATTTTGTGTATCTATCTTAATGAATGCTTAGGTTTATTTCTTTTACAGACAGCTCTGACATCATTTTGGGAGATTTTACAGATTTTTTGGCATTTGTGCTACTGTTGTTCACTCTTTGTGAAGGTTGTTCAAGTCATGTAGCCTCTGTCTGGTTTTATTTTAGCAGCCCTATCTTTATATATGGGATAACCTGTCCTAATTATCCTGCTCCACTTTGGAAAAGTGACTTAGGAAAATCTTGGTTGTTCAAGCCTCTGGTGAGTTTGGATAAATAATCTCAGCGTACACTAGTTTTATTCAAATACAGAGTTTTCTCCCCCCCCTTTTGTTTTTGTTTTTTGGGGGTGTGCGGATTGGTGGGGGTTGGGGGGTTTTTGTTTCATTTGAGACAGGGTCTCATGTAAGCCTAGGCTGAGCTTGCTATATATAATAGCCCAGGATGGTCTTAAACGTCCCTGTTCTCAGGTGCTGGGATAATAAATTATGCCACCATGCTCTCTATTCCTTGGTCATTTGGTTTACATTCTGGGACGAGACCTTCAGAGGCAGTCATCAGAACCTGTTCTCTTATTTGGCATGATTGCCATTTACTTCATTGGTCACTTGTCCAAGATGCTGTAAATTAGCCTGATAGAATGAGATATGCCAAATAATCTGCCTTTGGGACCAAAACAAAGTTAAAATTAAATGTTGTAGCTGCCAGGCATGGTGCTCACGTCTTTAATCCTAGCACTAGGGAGGCAGAGGCAGGGGATCTGTTGTGGAGTTCAAGCCAGCCTGGTACAGAGCGAGCTCCAGGACAGCTGGGCTACAGGGAGACCCTGTCTCGGAAAGACCAAAAAAAAAAAAAAAAAAAAAAAAAAGATTAAATGTAGCTAAGCTGGAGTAGTTAGCATTGTGACTGTGTAGTTCCATACAGATAACCTAAGGGGTGAGGGGACAGTGTTCTGCTTAGGCAAAATCTGAGACATTCCTGCTCTCCTGGTTCCAAAAGGTTTAAGCCTGCATGTGTAATGGGAGCATTGCCTTTGCCAAATCAGATGAGTGACAGATAGAAAATGTGACAATCACATTTCCTCTTAGCTCAGATAATTCTGTTTTTCCAAAGTGTTAGCAGCTTAATTAAATCTGTTGGACTGGAGGAGGAGAGAACTGTTCGCTAGTGGTTATTAACATGGTATTCTTCAAGGAGAAAAAACAAAGTCAAAGAAAACTCATTATCTGGCATGTTAGCCTTAAAGATGGTAATGGGTAGAATCTGGAGTTTTAATCTCTTTTCAAAGCTGCATATCTCTTAACATTATATTTGGTGTTGGCCTCTAAATCTTATATTTCAGGTAAAAATCTTGCTGTATTTTTAAATTTGAGTAAAGGTTCTATGCGTTTGACTGTGTACCTAGCTTTTTCCATAATGACATTCTCACCACAGGGGTCTTGACAAAGCAGAGTAAAAAATGTGCTGTTTAAGTAGTTGTAAGGAGCCTAAAATAACCTGTAGTTTTGCATCTAATATAGGCTCTGATTTACTTGAGTTTGTTGTCAAGATCAATTATGAAACTGAAGTTTGGTGCCTCCTCTTTATCATGTTTTTTCCCTTGTAGCAGTTGTGTTAATGTCATTAAAAACGAAAAAAGTTCTTGTCAGTGAAAAAAAAAAAAAAAAAAAAGGAAGAAGTTTTCCCAGCCTAGATTGACGGCCAGGGAAATCAGAGTCCATCGGGCGGGAAGCAGAAGCAGCATGAGCTCTTAACCTCTGAGCCATCTCTCTAGTCCCACAGCTCCGTTGTTTGCAGCTTGCCTTACATGCATCAAGTCCTGGGTTCCATTCCCAGCAATGCATAAACCAAGTGTGGTACTGCACACTTGGAATCCCAGCGCTAAGGAAGTGGAGGGAGGAGGACATCCGTGACTACACAGCCAATCAGAGGTGGAGGGAGGAGATCGTCCGTGACTACACAGCCAATCAGAGGTGGAGGGAGGAGGTCCTCCATGACTACACAGCCAATCAAGAATTCTATGGCTGGAAAGATAGTCCAGTGGGTAAAGGGATCTGTGTCAAGCCTGACAGCCGGAGTTCAGTGCCCAGGATCCACTAGGTGGGAGGAAACAGCTGACTCCTGCAAGATGTCCTCTGACCTCCACATGTGCTGTGGAAGGCATATGTGCACCCGAGGCCTGTGCGCACCCATACACACGCAAACACAAAATTTATCCACAAAATTTAATAACTAGTATTAATTCCAGAGCCCAAACATCCAAAGTGTGTGGTCTTCGTTGTGCCTTGGTTTCCCCATCTGTCAGAGGTGACAGTAACAGCACCTCTTCCCATGAGGTTCTTTGAAGATTGTGGAGTGACAGTGTCCAGTAAGCAGTAATTTATTTTTAATTTTTATTTAATGTGTTTCTGTGTGTTATGTCTGCGTATGTGTAAGTGTACTTGTGTTCTACAATGCACAAGGAGGACAGGAGAGGGCATCAGATCTTCTGTAACTGGAGTTATGAATGGTTGTTAGCCACTGTGTGGGTGCTGGGAACTGAACCCAGGTCCTCTGCAAGAGCAGCAAGTGCTCTTAACCATCGAGCCATTTGTCCAGCCCCTGTATACACTTCTATATATCTTTTTCTTTTCTTTCTTTCTTTTTTTTTTTTGGGGGGGGGGCTTTTGGAGGTCTCCTCTCAGTCCCAACTGCCTCTGCCTCCCAAGTGCTGGGATTAAAGGTGTGCGCCACCAAGCCCAGCCAAAAAGCCGGGTCTCATTATGTAGCCCTGGCTGGCTTGAAACTCATTATGCAGACCAGGCTGGCCTGAAACTCACAAAGGTCCACCTGCCTCTGCCTTCTTAGGGCTAGGACTAAAGATATGCACCACCATCTGGCAAAGCCTATATTCCAGGTTGAGGATGTTTAAGAGAGCTGTTCTAGTACCTCCAGGGCTTAAACTAGGATTCAAAGTGTCCCTGTTTTGGTAACTCACATAGATGGAATGTGCTATAAAGGTTTTCACTTATCCTCCTGTGTATTCTTCCTCCTCCTCCTCTTTTTAATGGCATTTTAGGGCCAGCAGATAAGCTGGAGGGTAAAGTTGGTTGGTGCTCAATGCTTGATGACTGAGTTCGGTCTGGGACCCAGATGGTAGAAGGAGAGAACCAATTCCCACCAGTTGTCTCCTGACCACTTCTGCCTTCCAGTGCTGGGATAAAGCATGTGCCACCAGCCAGGCGTGGTGGCTGCACGCCTTTAATCCTAGCACTTGGGAGGCAGAGGCGGTGGATCTTTGTGAGTTCAAGACCGCCTGGTCTACATAGCAAGTTCCAAACGAGAGTACAGGGAATTATAAAAAAAAAAAAAAAAAAATACAAAGCAAAAAAAAAAAAAAAAAAAAAAAAACATGCGCCACCATGCCCAGCATAAATAATTTTTTGATTTTTGAGACAGGATCTCTCTTATGTAGCCCTGGGGTGCCTGGACTATGTAGACCAGGCTGTCCTTGATCTCCCAAGTGTTGGTATTAAAGGTGAGAATCACTCTGCAGAGCCTAAGTCCCCCCCTTTTTTTTTCCAGTCTTTCTGAGACAGGGTCTCCCTTTAGTTCCAGCTGGCCTGGAATTCGCTATGTAGACCAGGCTGGCCTTGAACTCACAGAGATCTGCCTGCCTCTGCCTCCTGAGTGCTGGGATTAAAGGTGTGTGCTACCAGGCCCAGCCCAAATCCACTTCAAAAAAATGTATATGAGTGCTTTGCCTACATACATGTAAGTGCACATGTGCGTAATGCATCCTGAGGCCAAAAGAGGGCATAGAGTCCCCTGAAACTGGCATTACAGACAGTTGTTAGCTACCATGTGGGTGCTAGGAATCAAACATGAGTCCTTTAGAAAAATAACCAGTACTCTTTCCCTGCTGAGCCATCTCTCCAACCCCCAAATATCCTTCTTTTAATTTATTTTTATGTATATGAGTATATTGCTTGCATGTGTGTAACTGCATCCATGTCACCCAAGGAGGCCAGAAGAGGGCACCAGATCCCCTGGAACTGAAGTTACAGATGGTTGCTAGCCACCATGTGGGCGCTGGGGAATCAAACCCAGCTGTTCCTCTGGAAGAACAGCCAGGGGTCTTTAACTACAGAGCTATCTCTCCAGCCCCCTAAATCTACTTCTTAAATACTTTGAGCCAGCTCAGTGGTACAATATTGGCTTAGCATCCGTGAAGATCTAGGTTTGATGCCCCACAATAAAAATTTTCAGAAACAGGCTGGCCATGGTGACATATGCCTTTAATCCCAGCACTCGGGAGGCAGAGGCAGGCAGATCTTTGTGAGTTCAAGGCCAGCCTGGTCTACATAGGGAGTTCCAGGACAGCTGGGGCTTCAGGGAGACCCTGTCTCAAAAAGACAAATTTTTTCAGAAACATAACTTTTGTCAGAGAGCATAGATTTGTAACATGAAGTTTACCAAGTGCAGCTTGTATTCCAGTCAGTTATTTCCATGCCAGGCATGCTTAGCAAATCCCCTAATCAGAAAGCAGTGAGAACATTAGAGTCCCACAAATCTCACCAACATCCCTTTTTTAATTAAAAAAAAGATTACATTTATTTGGGGTGGAGGATACACACCATAATGTGTGTGTGGGGTTCAGAGAAGAACTTTCAGGCACCAGCTCTCTCCACCATAAGAGGCCTGGGGATTGAAGTCAGGTCATCAGGTTTAGCAGCAAGTGCCTTTACCCATTGACTTATCCAGGCAATCTCATAATAGCCCTTTTCTAACACTCATTTTACAAATTACCAGGTAACTGTTTTCATTAGTGACATCTCATTTCTAGGAGTTATACTGGAGAGCAAACCTGGGGTCTCACATGCTAGGTAAGTGCTTTACTACAGAACCAACCTTATCCCCAGACATTTTCCTCCTACTTAAATTTTTTTAATTTTATTTTTGTGTGTGTGAGTGTTTTGCCTGCATATATGTAAGTGCACCCATGTTGTACTGGGCTCATAGAGGCCAGAAGAAGGTGTCAGATTCCCTGGAACTGGAGTTACCGATGGTTATTAGCCATCATGTGGATGCTGGGAACTAAACCTGGGCCCCCTGCAAGAGCAGCCAGTATTCTTAACCATTGAGTCATCTCTCTTGCCCTCCTCCCCACACTTTTTATTTTGAGACAGAGTCTCTCAAAGTTTCTCAGGCTAGCCATGAATTTGCAGTCCTGCTTTAGCCTATCAAGTAGCTGGGATTCAGGCCTGCACTACCGGATCTGGCTAGAACTCCATTTCTGAGAACAACTGGCTTGAACATGGCATATAGGGTGGAATCCATCATCTGTGGTTGCCTGCAGCCCACTCTGAGAGTAAAAGAGTTCTGACTCTGGGATTTCAGTGATTCCTTTATTCATGCTCTGATCATAGCACTCCCAAAGATAGCAGTCTAGGACCTCAAAGATCTTACAGAACAGGCCATCAAGGCTATATTATGGCTGTCTACTAGTAACCTGTTTACCCTCAGCTGGCTTCTTTTATGTCTGGGGAGCAAGGTTCCTGAGGAAACAATCCTTACCACAGTCACTTCTCTGGCAATATCTTCTCTAATCAAAAAGAGCTAAGAGGCAGGTGTGGCCACCTCAGGTCACTGGACAATGCCTTGCTGCCTCTCCAGAACGTTGCCAGGGAGCAAACAGAGAGCCTCGCTCTCCTGGGGCGTCATCAGTCTCCACAACCCCCTTCTTTCCTTGTTCCTCCCTGTCCTTTTTTCCTATCCCACCCAGCCAAGGTCTTTATTCTTTCATCTCCTCCTCCTCCTCTCCACCTTTCACCCAAGCTCAATTTCCTAATACAGCTCGGACATCTATAGAATATAGAAGTCATAAAGGGAGTTATAGCAAATAACTTCTCAAATTTCTCCAGGATTCTAGGGGCCCAAGAGGCTGAGCTACCTGCCCGGTAGAGCTCACAGATTGCTTTGGGTGTATCCACCTCCCAAACAGGCTGTTCTGGCTAGTCTCCATTTGGCCCACAAGAGCTACTCTCTGCTCTCCTGCTCTGCTGGGCCTGGAAGGCTGCATGGAGGACTAAACAGTTGGGAATTGTTCTCCTAACTTCCAGTGGGTTTTGGCAGTGGAAGCCACAACCCTGAGATGACAGGAGGAAGACACTGGGCATTTATTTCTCTGTCGTGCTTATCAAAGGACACAGACATTATTGTGACTTTAAAGGGTTTAAAGGATGGAAGCCTCCAAAGGCAAGTCTCCCCCACTGGTCCTTAATATTCTAATCAAAAGCAGAAAAGGGGGACCTATTCGATGTAGCCATACTGGGAAGAGGAACAATGCAGCCCAGTGACCCTCAAGTCCATCTTCAGGGTCCTGAATGATGTTTAGGTTTAATAGAGAGCATGAGGTATGCACAGCTCAGTAGTCCTGGTCGAGTCCATCATAGAGCCAATGTTGTCTGACAAGTTGTCAGAACTGTGTGAAATCTCTGTGGGAGCCACTCCTTCAGCCATCCAGGCTTCAGCCTTTTCCTTCCCCAGCATGAGATTCCTGAGAAACAATCAATTCCTTGAAGACCATCATTTCAATAGCAGAATAGGCCAAGGAGCCTGGTGGGGGGGGTCACAAGTCTCTCTCTCCTCTTCCTCCTTTTCCTCCTTTTCCTCCTTTTCCTCCTCCTCCTCCTCCTCCTCCTCCTCCTCCTCCCCCTCCTCCTCCTCCTTCTCTGCCCCAACAGGATCTCATGTAGCCCTGGCTAGCCTGAAATTTGCTATGTAGTGGAGGATAACCTTCAACTTCTGCTCCTCCTGCCCCTAACTCCCAAGTGCTGGGATTACAGCCCTGCATCTCCATGCCAGGTTTATACAGTGCCGAGGAGGAACAAATCCAGGGCTTTGTGAACACCAGAATTGCACGGAAGCTTGGGGGCCAGCTAACCTGGAATACTCACCATAGCAGCAGAAGCTCCAGACCCTGCCTCAGCAAGGTGAAGGTGAGAACCAATTCCTGAAAGTTGTTCTTTGGCCTCAACACATAAGTTATACACATACACACTCACACAGAGCCAGGCATGGTGGCATGTGCTTGTGGGGCCCTATCTTACTGATGATCTGCAGGCCAGTAAGAGACTCTTTCTCATAGGAAGTAGAGGGTTGTTTCTGACATCAGAGGTTGGTTGTCTGTGGCCTCCACAAGCACAGGTGTGCACACACATGCAGACATGGTAAAATCAACACACAGACATGGTAAAATCAACACACACAGAGATTTGACATCTGAGACACAAGGAGGAAACGGTCCTGTAGCATGGAAGGAAAGAAGCTGACAGTCTCCTTCCAGGCCTCAGGGAAAGTCGACCCTGTGAGTACCAGGATCTCAAGTTTCTGGCTTCTGGAACTTGCAGCTGATCCATTTCTGCAGTGTCTGTGGTCATATGTTCTGGCAACTCCAGCAAATATCAGCTCTCAGTGGGTTCTGGTGATATCTAGATCCCTGTTCTCAGGTCTAGGATGGTGAAAACTGCCACTGATGCTGGGCCCTAGCTGTCTAAGCCTTCCTTGTTGGCTTCCCATAACCCTATCACGCCTCCATCTGTCCATGAAATTCTCTTATTCTTTCAGTCACAAAACTATCACAGAGGCAAGAAAAAGTTCTATTGGGGTTCTCTGTTTTGTATTTGAGACAGGGTCTCACTATGTAGCCCTGGCTGGCCTGGAACTCCCGATGTAAAAAAAGCTTCTTTGAGGGGCTGGAGAGATGGCCTAGTGGTTAAGAGCACCGACTGCTCTTGCAGAGGACTCAGGTTTGATCCCCAGCGCCCACATGGCGGCTAAGAACCGTCTGTAACTCCAATTCCAGGAGAACTCCAGTTCCAGGGGAATCCGACACCCTCTTCTGACCTCCGCAGCATTGCACGGCACCGGTTCACAGACCTATATGCAGACAGTACATTCATACACATGAAAAATAAAAAAAATTAAAAAAACTTCTTTGAACTCAGAGACCCATCTGCCTCTGCTTCTCAAGTGCTAGGACTAAAGGCATGTTCTACAGTGCCTGGGATTTTTCTAAATAGCCAATGAGATTTTTCTAAAAGCTAGCATAAAGAAACTGGTATAGTATGAAGGGAAACTACAGAGGATGTGCCACTTTGGATTAAGTTCTGATCAAACCATTGGATAGGGTAATAGTTTATCATAATCAAAATAGAGTCTGTAGCTGGACATGTTGGCACAGGCTTATAATCAGGAAGCAGAGGCAGGAGAATTGCCTTGAATTTGAGGACAGTCTGGGTTTCAGAGAAAGACCTTATCTCAAAAGACAAAACCACAGAAAGGACTAGGAATGTTAGGTGTGAGGACACATGTGTGCTCAATTTTAAGTGATCAGATTTTAAAAATGTCTCAGAAGTGTTAGGGCAGATTACAAAATCAGTCTTAAAAAGTTACTGCAAGAGGAATGAGATGATTTTCAGAATTAAATTCTGACACCGCCTATGAGCAACCAAAAATATGATGGCTCATACTGTCTGAATAATTCCACTGATTAAAACAGCTGAGGAGGCATGTGCCTCTAAGACGGAATAAATGCCAAAAAAACAGACACTACTCTTTTTATGGTACAGGGTCTCATGTTACACAAGCTGGTTTTGAACTATTGTATATAAAGATGACCTTGACCCTCTGATACTCCTGACTCTACCTGCCCAGTGCTTGGATTATAAGCATGCACCATCACTCATGCTTCTATGCAGTGCTGGGAATCAAACCCAGGGGGCCCTGCCTGCTAGGCAAGAACTTGACACACAAAGCCATAACCTAGACCTAGTAACTGCTACCACTGACTACTTTGAACTTGGGGTGGGGCTGCAGTATACAGGGGTGTGTGATTTCTTTTTTCTTTTTCTTTTTTTTTGGTCTTTTTGAGATAGGGTCTCCCTGTAGACCCAGCTGTCCTCCCAAGTTCTAGGATTAAAGGCGTGTGCCACCATGCCCAGCATGATTTCTTTTTTTTATTTTTATTTATTTTTTATGTGTATGAATGTAATGTCTGCATGTAGGTTTGTGCATCCGTGTCGTGCAATACCATGGAGGTCAGAAGAGGGTGTTGGATTCCCCTGGAACTGGAGGGGTTTTTTTGTTTTTTGGTCTTTTCGAGGCAGGGTCTCCCTGTAGCCCCAGCTGTCCTGGAACTCACTCTGTAGACCAGGCTGGCCTTGAACTCACAAAGATCCTCCTGCCTCTGCCTCCCAAGTGCTAGGATTAAAGGCGTGCGCCACCACGCCCGGCCTGGAACTGGAGTTTTAAGACGGTTCTCAGCTGCCATGTGGGTGCTGGGGATCGAACCTGGGTCTTCTGCAAGAGCAGTCGGTGCTCTTAACCGCTAGGCCATCTCTCCGGCCCCATGATTTCTTTTAAGGTTATATATCAGGTAGGAAGCAGAAAAAGGACTTTAATCCCAACACTCAGGAGGCAGAGACAGGCATGTCTCTGTGAGTTTGAGGACAGTTTGGTCTATATAGTGAGTTCCAGGCCAGCAAGGGCTACATAGTGAGACCCTATGTCAAAAACAAGACAGAACGAAAAGAGGGCTCAGTGGTTAAGAGCACTGGCTGCTCTTGCAGAGAACCTGGGTTCAATTCTCAACACCCATGTGGTAGCTAACAACCACCAATAACTCCAGTTCCAGGGGATCCAATGCCCTCTCTGGCCTCTGTGAGAATTGCATGTGAGTATTACATACATGTAGGCAAAACAAATAAGAACACCCCCCCCCAAAAAAAAGAAGGGCAGAAAGTAGGGCTAGCTTTAGATTAGGAGGGGAAGATACAAGCTTGTATGACATTGTTGAGGGAGTGGAGAAAAAGAAGAGAAAGGCAGAAGACACCACTGATTCTTTTGGGAAACCACTCCAGTGAATTTTATCTGGACTCTGGAAAAATCCTCATGAGCTATTGAGCAGCTTAGTAAGTGCTTAGAAGCAAGGAGAGCAGGAGAGGTGATTGGGTAACAGCAAGCCTATTCCTGGTAGATCTGCAGTAACCACTTGGATCCCCCCCCCGAGTTTGTGTATGCACATATGCATGCCTGTGCACGTGGGTGTGTGCATGTGCATGAGGTCAGCCTCTGGTATCAGTTCTTCAGGGGCTATCCACCTTGCTTTTTTTTTTCTCCCGATATTTACTTTATGTGTGTGTATGCACATCTTAGCACATACACATGTATGTGGATGCGTTCAGAGGCCAGAAGAGGGCATTGGAGAAACTCTGGAGCTGGAGTTGCAGGTGGTGGTGAGCCACTCAACCCATCTTGGGTCCTTTACAAGAGTAAAAAAGTCCTCCTAAGCACTGAGATATCTCTGCAGCCCACACCTTTGCTCTTTTGAGATAGGGCCTCTCACCAGGACCCAGAGCTTGTCAATTAGGTCAGCTGACTAGTCAGTGGCCATGAGGAGTTCTCTTGCATTCACGTCCCCAGCAGTGGGATTGCAGGCTTATAGCTGGTGCTGGAGACTGAACTCTGGTGCTAATGCCTGCGTGGCAAGCACTTTACTGCCTGAGCCACCTCTCCAGTACTCAACTTGGATTTTTGTCTGATTTTCATATTGTTCCTCTCAATGTCCCACTCACCCTGATATGTTTCATAAACTCTGTCTTAGGCAAATACTAGCATACCTACTAAGTGCCATACATTGGACACCTAGACAGAGTCTCTACCCTCATAGAGTTTACTTTCTGATGGGAAGTTCCTTCTTGGTTCTGGGATTTTTCCTAATCATCATTCTTGCTAAACTACCCTCGGGGTTCCTGAGCTAGCACAGTCCTCAGACTCCCACACTGCACGTACTTTCTGTCCCAGTTATCCTTTGATTCTTAAGTTTAAAGTAGAAAGCAATTTTCCTTGGCCAACAGGTACTGATCTCTTTCACAATAAGCCCAGAAATGCTATTATTCAGGTTCTATGCAATAGATATTAGTGATCTAAATTTCCAATTTGCAAACCCTCCTTTCCAGCCCTGCCTAGTTCATAACTTCAATTATTGTTGGCCACAGTCTCCACCTACAAGTTTCTAGTCAGGGCCTCTTTGCTCAATAGGTTTTTCTCATTCAGAGTTGCCTGACATTCTCCCTCCCCACCTATGGAAATCCTACCATTTCATAATACCCACATCAAGAACTGCCTCCTCCCTGGCTAGACTGACTTGGCTACTTTGCTCAGTCTGTCCTGCCCAGGCTTCTAGGCTTGATTTCCTCTGCTCTCTGCTTCTTTCCCAGTTGGTTACTTGACAGTCTTCCCCACTGGAGTCCCTCTTTTTTTAAATTTTTATTTATTTATTTTCATATGTGTATGAATGTACTGTCTGCATGCAGGTTTGTGCACCCATGTCATTCAATGTGTAAGAATGTACTGTCTGCATGCAGGTTTGTGCACCCATGTCATTCAATGTGTAAGAATGTACTGTCTGCATGCAGGTTTGTGCACCCATGTCATGCAATGCCGTGGAGGTCAGATTCCCCTGGAACTGGAGTTACAGACGGTTCTCAGCCGCCATGTGGGTGCTGGGGATGGAACCCGGGTCCTCTGCAAGAGCAGTCGGCGCTCTTAACCGCTAGGCCATCTCTCCAGCCCCCTCCCCTTTTTGGGGGTATGTATATGTGTATTGCATGGAAGTATGTATACATGTTTATGTGTATGTGGACATAATTATATAGAGGTACACATGTGCATGTGGAAGCCCAAAGTTTGACACTCAATGTCTTCCTCCATTTGTCTCCATTGTATTCACTGAGGCAGGCCCTCTCACTGAACCCAGAGCTTACCAGCTCTCCTAGGCAGCCAGAACTTTGAGAGCTCCTGTTAAAGAAGACTGCTACACCCACCCAGCACTGACTTGGGTTCTGGGGATCCAAACACCATTCCTCATGCTTGCCAGAGACAAACACTTTCTCCACTGAGCCATCTCCCCAGCCTGAGGCCTAGTCTTATAGACGAAGGGTGTTCAGAGCCCCTACCCTGTCCAGATGAGGAGTACAGATGCTGCATGAAAAGGTTTCAACTACTCTGGAGGCAGAGGCAGGCAGATGTCTGTGATTTTGAGGCCAGCCTGGTTTACAAAGTAAGTTCCAGGCCAGCCAGGGCTACATAGTGAGACCCCCCCCCTCCAATAAACAAAAAGACCCAAAGTTTCAGTCAACAACAGAGCACACAGACAGTAATTCCACAGACCATACTGCCTAGTGACCCCTTGTTGTCATTGTTGTTTGAGACAGGGCTTTACTGTGTACCCAGACTGGCATCTATAACCCAGGGTGGCATCAAACACCAACACTTGGTTCACCTGGTGACTTTGTGGCCATAGTTTGTGCACGTACATTTTCTGATACTTGCACAATGACAAAATAACCTCATGACACATTTCTCTGAACACATCCCTATCTTTAAAACATGCATGGCTGAACTTTACTACAGAGGTTGGCAAGCTAAGGCTTGAATTCAGAATCATTGAAATGGTTGGGGAAAAAAGATCAAAAGACATGTGAAAAGTATATAAAATCCAAATTTCAGTGCCCATAAGTAAATCTCTATAGAAACATCCTCAGTCTGTTTTCTGATTTTGAGCTCCAAAAGCAGAAATGAGAAAGAAATATTTGGGTTCATAAAGATTTAATCAACTGCCCTGCCCATCTCAGAAACACTGCTGATTTCTGTTTACAAAAAGGGTTTGATGCTTGAATCACTGGTTGGGACATGAAGACTATATATCCTTTCCAAGTTACAGTCAGTGTAATGGAGATAATAACTACCTTGGAGTTAAGTTGACATAAATATCAAGTAAGAGAATACACTTAGAAAAGTATAAAAACACCGTATAAATCTTATCACGTACTAAAAAGATAAAATAGTAAACTGAAAAAAATGGGTATTTTTATTGTCTCCCTTTTCTTCCTTTATAGCTTTCCTCTCAACTGGAAATTTTAAGAGAAAACTCACTTAAGAAGATTTTACTTTGTTGTTTTGAGACAGGGTCTCACTGTATAGCTCTGGCTAGCCTGGAACTCTATGTAGACCAGGCTGGGAGTACATACAAAAGATCCCCCTGCCTCTGCCTCCTGAGTACTGGGATTTAAAGAGAGCACCACTATGCCCAGTTTATAAATTCTTACTTTTTTTGGTTGAGACTGTTTCTCCCTGTAGTGCCAGCTGCCCTGGAACTCCGTATGGAGACCAAGTTGGCCTTGATCTTAGAGATCTACCTGTCCCTGCTTCCTGAGTGCTGGGATTAAAGGTAAGTGCCACCAGTCAGTTTGTAAATTCTTACCTTTTAACATTTATTTATTTTTTATTTAGTATGTTTTTTGAGAATGGGTCTCATAGCCTCAGCTAGCCTGGAACTTACTGTGTAGACAAGGTGGGCCTCAATCTCAGAGATCCACCTACCTGACTTCGAACATTTTTACTTTAAAGAGTTTATTTATTTATTTAATACTTAGGTTTTTTGAGACAGGGTCTGCCTGTAGCCCCATTTGACCTGGAGCTCACTATATACATCACATGACCTGGATCTCAGAGATCCACTTGCCTCAGCCTCCGAGTGCTAGGATTAAAGGTGTGTACCACTACGCCTCTTTTACAAATTTATACTTTAAATTTTATGTATGTATGTATTGCATGTACGTATTTGTATTTCGTTTTGGTTTTTTTTTTTTTTTTGAGACAGAGTCTCCCCATAGCCCCAGCTGGCCTAGAACTGACCAGGGTGGCCTTGCTGTCAGAGATCCACGTCCCTCTGCCTCCAAGTGCTGGGATAAAGGCGAGCGTCACTACTT
>VZQC01001442.1:3384190-3407059 GCA_009823505.1 Rhizomys pruinosus
AAAAAAAAAAAAAAAAAAATATAACCCTTGGAAGTTGTTCTCTATCATATAGTACATGCCCTTAACTTTTTGGTTTTTTGTTTGTTTGTTTGTTTTTTTGAGACAATCTCCCTGTAGCCCCAGCTGGCCTGGAACTTGGCTATGCAGGCCAAGCTGGCCTGGAACTCACAGAGATATGCCTGCCTCTGCCTTCAGGCATCCTTAACCTTTTTTCTAAGGTCTGCTTTCTTCATAAGTTTTAGATAGAGTTTTATATTAGTTACTTTTCTGTTGCTGTGATAAAACACCATGACCCAGATAACTTACAGAAGGAAGAATTTATTTGGCTTATGGTTCTAGAGGGTTAAAAGTCCACCACTGGGGAGACATGGTAGAGGCAGCCAGAGCAGAAAGTTGAGTGTTCCCTTCTTCAAGCAGGCACCGAAAACAGGGCAAAACAAATGGACCAAGGCTGTGAACTTTCCAAGCCTACCCTCCCTCCCCAGTGACCCACTTCCTTCAGCAAGGCTGCACCTCCTAAACCTCAGACAGCACCACCAGCTGGGGCCTAGCATTCAAAAGTGGTGAGTCTGTAGGGGACATTCTCATTCAAACTACCACAGGTTTCATATTGAGGTGAAGGGAATAACCTCATTGAACCTTTCAATAAGTGGGCTACTATATTTTAGTTCCTGTTAACAAGCATGTATAACCCTAGACTGAAAAAACAAAAACAAAAACAGATCATTGGGTATACTTCTCCCCAGTTAATGTCATGAATAGTTTTCATAGCATTAAATGTCCACTGTGGGCTGTTTCCAGTTTCTGGCCAATTGACTGCTAAGGTGAATAAATTTAGGGTAAATCATTGATCACATTAGTAATGACTCCCTGAAGATAAAATTTTAGGGGTGATATTATTGGCATGTACATTATTTTATTTTATTTTACATGTATGAGTATATTGCCTGCGTGTATGTAAATGCCCCCGTGTTGTACAATACCTAAGAAGGTCGAAGAGGGCATCATATCCCCTGGAGCTAGAGTTATGGACAGTTGTTAGCCTCCATGTGGTGGCTGGGAATCAAATCCAGGTCTTCTGCAAGAGCAGCTTAATTGCTGGGCCATTTCTCCAGCCCTACATTTTAAAGGTTATTAATTCATATTGTTTTTTCTGGAAATACCTTAACCAGATTAATTCCTGTTGAACACTAACCACTTCCTAGTTGCTGTTTTCCATCCTTGCAGTACAGGAATAAGGACGAAAAAAACATAATGGGGGTGGAAGAGATGGCTTAGTGGTAAAGAGCACTGGCTGCTCTTCTGGGGGACCTGGGTTTGATTCTCAGCACCCAGATCAGGTGGTTTACAACCCTTGTAACTCCAGTTTTAGTCTCCTTTTGGCTTGTTAGGCATCGGGCACACATATGATGCACATATATACATGCAAGCACTCACACATAAAAATAAATGAAACAGCCAGGCATGGTGGCACACGCTTTTAATCCCAGCACTCAGAAGACAGAGGCAGGTGAATCTCTGTGAGTTCAAGGCCAGCCTGGTCTGCATAGTGAGTTCCAGGCCCGCTGAAGCTGAAAAGAAGGAGGGAGGGAGAAATTCATCCAGAGAGAGAGAGAGAGAGAGATTAATTCATCCGTCTGTCCAAAAAAATTAAAACAAAAAGATGGACATAGACCAGTAGTAGTACCTCACCTGCCCAGAGTTTGCAAAGCCCTAGGTTCAGTCTTTAGCACAGGGTAAAAAGGGTGAAAAGAGGTGCTAGAGAGAGTAGTTAAGAGTACTGGTTGCTCTCGTGAAAGACCCAGGTTTGGTTCCCAGTACCTACATGGCAATTGACATCTGTACTTAACTCCAGTTCCAGGGAATCTAACAATGCTCTTTGGGCATTGCATGACACAGGTCTGCTTATGTACATGCAGGCAAGACACACACATAAAATATTATATTTATATTACATTGCTGATCCTTTTTTTGATCCTCTTTGTTTCTTTCCTTTCTTTTCTTTCTTTTCTTTGACAGGGTCTCCCTGTAACTCTAGCTGGCCTGGAACTCACTGTATAGATCAGGCTGGCCTTGAACTCACAGACATCTGCCTGCGAGTGCTGGGATTAAAGGTGTGCACAACCATGCCCAGCTCCCCTCCCCTTTTTATTCATACAAGTGTTTTGATTGCTGGTATGCTTATTGGTATTATGTATAGTGCCTGCAAAGGCTGGAAAAGGGTAACAGAGCCACAGCTGACTTGTGGGTGCTGGGAGTTGAACCTGGATCCTCTGGAAGAAAAGGAAGAAAAGGCATTTAAAGCCCTGAGCCATCTCTCCAGCCCCCCTCCCCCTTTGGTTCGGTTCCCAGCACCTACATGGCGGCTAAGAACTGTCTTTAACTCCAGTTCCAGGGGAATCCAATGCCCTCTTCTGACCTCTGCGGCATTGCACGACATGGGTGCACCAACCAACATGCAGACAGCACACTCATACACATAAAGATTATTTTACATATATATGTATGTGCTTACCTGAGTTTATGTATGCCCTGTGAATGTATGTACCCTTGGAGGCCAAAGGGCATTGGATTCCTAAAACTGGAGTTACAGGTAGTTTGGGGCCACCTGATAAGGGGTGCTAAGAACTGAACCATGGTCCTCTGCAAGAGCAGTTAAACTCTCTTAACTGATGAAGTATTTCTCCAGCCCTCGTCTCTTTTCTCTCTCCCTCTCTCCCTCCATCTCTTTCTCTTTCTCTGTGTTTTTGAGACGAGACAGGTTCCCTGTAGCCCAACTGGGCTGGCCTGGAACCCATGGGGATTCGCCTGCCTCTGTCTCCCGAATGCTGAGATTAAAGACATGCACCACCATGGCCAGCCAAGAATTCAGTTTTTAAAGTACTTTCTTTTTTTTTTTATTTTTTTATTTTTTTTTTATTTCTATGTGTATGAATGTACTGTCTGCATGCAGGTCTGCGCACCCATGTCGTGCGATGCCGCGGAGGTCAGAAGACGGTCTCGGATTCCCCTGGAACTGGAGTTCTCCTGGAACCGGAGCCACAGACGGTTCTCAGCCGCCACGTGGGTGCTGGGGATCGAACCCGGGTCCTCTGCAAGAGCGGTCGTCGCTCTCAACCGCTAGGCCATCCCTCCAGCCCCTTAAAGTACTTTCACAAGGATTGATTTTAGAATGTTATGAGAAACCTTAAAGCTAAATGTGCTTTGTTTATTAGAGAAGATAGCAAACATTCCCACTAGGCAGGAAAGACAGGTTGGGGGAGCAGGTCATTGGAGATCTTGTTTCAATATGGCACTTTTATTTGCATGATGGAGAGTCAGTCTGGGAACAGGTTGCTGCTGTTAGATAATGAATTGAAAGGTGGTGTAGAATAGTTACCAAGAGATGTGAAAACATTTTTTTTAATTTTTTATTTATTTTTTATGTGTATGAGTGTACTGTCTGCATGTAGGTTGGCACACCCGTGTCACCAAGAGATGTGAAGACATTTTTTTTAATTTTTGTTTTTTATGTGTATGAGCGTACTGTCTGCATGTAGGTTGGCACACCCGTGTCGTGCAGTGGCGCAGAGGTCAGAAGAGGGTGTCAGATTCCCCTGGAACTGGAGTTAAAGACGGTTCTCAGCCGCCATGTGGGTGCTGGAGATCGAACCCGGGTCCTCTGCAAGAGCGGTCGGCACTCTTAACCACTAGGCCATCTCTCCAGCCCCGTGAAAACATTTTCTGTATACTTTGACTACCTTGTAAGAATTATTCCCAGTGGTAATGAACAAACATTAAGGCTGTGAAGTTTGGTGTTACTCCTATAAGGGCTATGTGAATAACTCTCTTAATACAATAAAATTCTAAATTCTTTGTCCTAGGTATCTAAGCATTTGGAATAGAACGACCAGTCCTCTTGTGAGTGGCCTGTGAACTTTTGTTTCCTATATGAAGGTGGCCTTTTTCATGGTTCTGTGTATCCCTGTAGACAGCTTCGCCTTCAGTTGTGCTGCTCCTCACCTTGCAGATTTAAAAAAAATGCCTACCAAACAGTTTGATCAAAATGCCACTTTCTGTTCTGTGTCTGCACATTAGCTTTTTGACTATTTTCCTTCTGTGAGTTCTCATGTCTTTGAGAATAGATTCAGCAGGGATTGCGTTGTGCTTTTTCCTTCTTCCTCTTATGAAAAATATAATGGGTAAGTTAGGTAGAAGATTAACAAGCAGATGTTATCAGGAATTTATCAAAATGGGCTTTTTTTACATTTATTTTTTATTTCATTTTTTTTAATATTTCATTTTATTTTATTTATTTATTTTAATTTTTTAATTAATTTTTATTTATTTCTGTATGTGTACGAACGTACTGTCTGCATGCAAGTCTGTGCACCCGTGTCGTGCAAGGCCGCGGAGGTCAGAAGAGGGTCTCGGATTCCCCTGGAGCTGGAGTTCTCCTGGAATTGGAGTTTCAGACGGTCCTCAGCTGCCATGTGGGTGCTGGGGATCGAACCCGGGTCCTCTGCAAGAGCGGTAGCCATCTCTCCAGCCCTTATTTTATTTTTTTTGTCTTTTTGAAACAGGGTCTCCCTGTAGCCCCAGCTGTCCTGGAATGCACTCTGTAGACCAGGCTGGGCTTGAACTCACAAAGATCCACCTGCCTCTGCCTCTGCATCTGAAGTGCTAGGATTAAAGGCGTGGGCCACCACGCCTGGGTTTACATTTATTTTTTGTGTGTATGTGTGTATTGCCTGCATGTATGTAAGAGTACCCACGTAGTACAGTGCCCACAGAGGACAGAAGAAGGATGTTGGATCTCTTGGGACTTGAGTTATAGACAGTTGTCAGTTGCCCTGTGGGTGCTGGGATTTGAACCTAGGTCTCCTATAAGAACAGCAATGCTCTTAACTGCCCAGCCATTTCTAGCCCCCAAAATAAGCTTTTTTTTCTTTCTTTCTTTCTTTTTTTGGTGTTTTTTGAGACAGGGTCTCCCTGTAGCTCTGGCTGTCCTGGAACTCACTCTAGACCAGGCTGGCCATGAACTCACAGAGATCCGCCTGCCTCTGCCTCCCGAGTGCTAGGACTAAAGGCATGGTGGCGTGACATTTCTCTTTACTGTCCTTGTATCAGACTACTAGGCTTGATCCAGCTGTTAATATTTCATTTATATGTACACACATACATACACATGAGTCTGTATGGGCTTTAAAGATTAGGGGTGAGTCATATTTAACTATTTGTATATGACTTAAATTTTTACATTTTATTCAATACTGCCAAACCCTAGCTCCAGTTCAGGATTTCTGAGTTGAGAAACTTAGGCTAATTGAGGGTGTTCAGGTAAAATTAGACATGTAAAGAAATTATGTCAACTTGCAGGAGAATCTAGAAAAATGTATATGGAAAAGGTGGTGGGAGAAATTTAGCATTCATTGTGTGATGCTAGATCTAAAATAGCATCTTGTTAAATCTTTGCATAAAAAAAAATCTTTGCATCAGATCTGCTGGAAGGGAAATAAGATGTCTTGAACAGGGCGGTCCCTCCTCAAGGGGTCTGGGGTCACAAAGCAGATGAAGCCCAGGTGTGGTGGTACATGGCTTTAACCCAGCACTTAAGAGGCCGAGGCAGGGGGATCTCTGAGTTCAAGGCCAGCGTGGTCTACATAGTGAGTTCCAGGCCAGATGGGGCTACAGGGAGAGCCTGTCTCAAAACACACACGCATGCATGCACAGAGAGAGAGGGAGAGAGAACCTGGCCTCCTGTTGTTCTGTCAGGTGGTCACCTTCCCCATCTCTGCACCTTGTCTGCCAGGCAGTCTATCTACATCCAGGATCCCCCTCACCCTGATAAAGCCTTAACTAGTTCATTTCCAAACTGCAAAGTGTAATATCTTCAGATCAGCTCCTCTGCCTGCGTTTCAGTTTTACTTCTGGAACCTCCATTTTTAATAATTCCAGATTAAACTCTGGCACCTCTTAAACGTCACAGTCCTATTAAAATAGCCTGAGCACACTCTTCCTTTTGCACGTAGTTTCTTCTGTCATCTTTTCAGCCTCCCATTGTTTTAGAACACCATTTCCTGGAGAGACTTTGAGCAGGCCCTGATGAGAGGGGCTCTTCCCCAGACTAACTCAAGATCCTGCCCCCGCAGTTTCACATAATTGGGCCTTCCTTGTTTTTTTTTCATGCTGGAATGTGAATGCATCCACAGCTGCCTTTCCATTTTCTAGAAAAGTACCTAGCATGTCTGTATACACTAGTCAGACTAAGTTGTATCATTGCTTGCTTATCCTTTTTCTCTATTTCCTACACACATTGCTAAAAGTTGGGCTCATGCATTACTTGAACATGGGATTATCATGTCCTTTTAATTACCCTGTGAGGCAGGTATTATTTCTATCTCCAGTTTACATGTGAAGCAACTGTGGCACAGAGATCTTTGTTTTTGAAATGGTCTCATGTATCCTGCACTGGCCTTGAATTCTGTGTAGCCGAGGCTAACCTTGAATTTCTAATCTTCCTGCCTCTGCCCTTGAGTGCTAGGATTGCGGGTGTATTCCATCATTTCTGGTTTTATGCAGTGCTGAGGATGGAACCCAAGACTGTGCATGCTAGCTAGGCAAGCTCTCTACCAACTAAGCCATGTCCTCAGCCCAACAGAGAACTTCTTAAACTAGGAGTTGACTCAAAGTCATAGAATTCTAGGGGCTGGAGAGATGGCTCAGCAGTTAAGAGCGCCGACTGCTCTTGCAGAGGACCTGGGTTCGATTCCCAGCACCCACATGGCAGCTAAGAACCATCTTTAACTCCAGTTCCAAGGGAGTCTGATGCCCCCTTCTGACCTTTGAGGCATTGCACAACACAGGTGTACCAACCTACACACTGACAGTACACTCATACACAAATGTTAAAAAAAAGTCATAGAGTTCTAATCAACTATACAGCCATGTGAATCCAGAGACCTTGTGTAATATTTAATTTTCTCTGTAGTGTCTCCTGCATGTTGGCTTTCTAAAAAGTCCTGCTGTTTCACCAAACTTCTTGCCAAGGACTCTTTCTAAAGTGCTCCATTTGTAGAGTCCTTCTGATCCCACTTTTTTTATGTGTGTGCTGATTTCACTTTTTACAGAAAATGCTTTCATACTTGGCATTTAAGACTGCACAATCCAGTTCCTTGAGGGGGGTGTTGCTGGAGGGAAAAGCATGATGCATTTATTTCAGTTGAAGAATGATGGGTTAATACTGCCTTCTATACACTCCTAGTCTAGGCATGTAGGGCATGATAGTTGGCTTGTGGCAAAGACAGCTGCTTCATACATGAAGGTTAGCTGATACTCTTTAACAGGTCTAAGGAGGTATGTGTTACACAGATGGGTTTGCCTGGCAATGAAGTCAAATTGGATAAGGCATGATTGACGATTTTGAGTATAGTGGTAAAGTACAATTTGAGTCAAAGTGCCATACTTCCTATGAAAACTTAGACTTCAGGGGTTAGGTCACATCTTGGGCTGGAGAGATGGCTCAGCAGTTAAGAGCACTGACTACTCTTGCAGAGGACCTGGGTTTGATTCCCAGCACCCACATGGCAGCTAAGAACCATCTTAGGCTAGGCATGGTGGTGCACGCCTTTAATCCCAGCACTTCAGAAGCAGAGGCAGGCAGATCTCTGGGAGTTCAAGGCTAGCGTGGCCTACATAGCGAGGTCCAGGCCAGCTGGTACTAAAGGGAGACCCTGTGTCCAAAACAAAACAAAAATAGTGCCATCTGGCCAGGTGTGGTGACTCATCCCTTTAATCCCAGCACTTGGGAGGCAGAGGCAGGCCTGTGAGTTTGAGGCCAACCTGGTCTTCATAGCAAGTTCCAGGCTGAGGCTACAGTGAGACCCTGTGGGGGGGGGGGTAGATGGGGTAGGGAAGAGGGCTGGAAGGCTGGCTGGAAAGAAGGCCATCTAGAAAATCAATACATACACATTTTGTCTCGCCAGCTCAGTCTTTTTTAAAAAATTTTCTGGGGCTGGAGAGATGGCCTAGCGGTTAAAAGCGCCAACTGCTCTTGCAGAGGACCCGGGTTCGATCCCCAGCACCCACATGGTGGCTGAGAACAGTCTGTAACTCCAATTCCAGGAGAACTCCAGTTCCAGGGGATTCCGAGACCCTCTTCTGACCTCCGCGGCATTGCACGACACGGGTGCACAGACCTACACGCAAAACAGTACATTCATACACATAAATAAATAAAAATAAAATTTAAAATAAATAAATAAATAAAGTAAAAAAAAAATTTTCTGTGTATGAATGGGTTTTGCCTGCATGCATGTTGTCTTACAAAGCCTACAGAGGCCAGAAGAGGGTATTGAATCCCTCAGCACTAGAGTTACAGGTAGTTGTAAGCTGCCATGTGGGTGCTGGTACCTAAACCTGGGTCCTCTGCAAGAGTAGCCAGTGCTCTTAACTGCTAAGCCATCTCTCCAGCCCCAACTCAGTCTTAGGAGTTATCTTAAAGTTTCAAATAGCATCCCTTTATGCCCCCATTCTCCACGCACTCTCTAGAATGACTTCTTGCCAATATAACCACAGTACAATTATAAAAGTAGCAAGTAAAACATCATTACAATGTTATTTAATCTAAGTCTTAGATTGCGAGTTGTCTAGGTGCTCTTTACAGAAAAAGAAAATATTGTTGGGACCAGTGAAATGGTTCAGTGTGTGAAGGTGCTTTGTACCAGGCTTGGTGACCTGAGTTCAATCCTCGGAGTACACATGGTGGAGAGAACAAACTCCTGAAATTTGTTCTCTGACATCCACTCACATCCCATGCCACATGTTGCCCACACTATACACATGCCTGTCCTCACACATGCACATGTTAAAAAACATTACTCACACTTAGTATTCTGATATGTGAAAAATGGCATCTCCATATTTTACATTTTTTCTGATTAGACAATCAGAAATACTTTCCCATATTCACTCATTACTGTGTTTTCCATGCTTCTCTGTGTTTACATTGAAAACATCTTGATCAAAGCATAGAAGCTTTACAGGTCTCCTCATGCACTGTTGTGGTCCACCCCTGCCTACCCTCTGTTTCAGGCAGTAACAAATCTGCTCTCTTTGACACTGCAGATCTCATTTGGCTTCTATTTTTTCTTGGATCTCCCTATAGCTTCAGGTGTCCTAGACTCACTGTGTAGACCAGGCTGGCCTTGAACTCATAGAGATGCCTCTGCCTCTGCCTCTGGTGCTGGAATTAAAGGGATGCGCATCTTCTTTTTTTTTTTTTTTTTTAAATTTACTTTATTTCTGTATGTGTATGAATGTACTGTCTGCATGCAAGTTTGTGCACCCGTGTCATGCAATACCGCGGAGGTCAGAAGAGGGTGTCGGATTCCCCTGGAACTGGAGTTCTCCTGGAATTGGAGTTTCAGTCGGTTCTCGGCCGCCATGTGGGTGCTGGGGATCAAACCCGGGTCCTCTGTAAAAGTGGTTGGCGCTCTTAACCACTAGGCCATCTCTCCAGCCCCGGGATGCGCATCTTCTTTAAGCAAGCAAAGAGATCTTAAGAGGTCTCTGTGTTTGGCATATACTGATAGCATTTAGTTACCCTGATTTCCTCTTTCTCTAATCCTTTGGGGTGGTTTCCTGCTTTGGGCCTTATGAGTAAAGCTGGCTACCTGGTAATTTTGTTGCCAAACCACTTGAAAAGGACAGAGGTCTGGGGCTGGAGAGATGGCCTAGCAGTTGAGTGTGCCGACTGCTCTTGCAGAGGACCCGGGTTCGATCCCCAGCACCCACATGGCAGCTGAGAAACATCTGTAACTCCAATTCCAGGAGAACTCCAGTCCCTGGGGAACCCAAACCTCCAAGGCATTGCACGACATGGATGCACAAACCTACATGCAGACAGTACATTCATACACATACAAAATTAATAAAATTAAAAAAATATTTAAAAAGAAGAAAAGGACAGGGGTCATGGCACTACCCTTCAGCTTGTGTCTGAGAACTGTAGTCCTTCATTGAGCACAGTGCCATCACAATACTGTAAAAATGAATATGAATACTCAGTATCATTTAACACCAAGAGTGAACCCAAAGGGTTTGTGTGGGCTAAGTCGGCATTCAGATGCCAAACATGGCCCCAAGTCTTTTAGATTGTCTTTATTTACATCCTTTGAAGCATGATTCAGGCATTAAATTTGGTCCTGTAGATTTACTTTTGAACTTTGGTTGGTTAGCTGTCCAGGCTTACCACATGCTTTCCCTGCCACCAGGGCTGCATTTTCTCTGGCCCTTTCAGTGGACCTTGAGGACAGACCTATTACATATATAGATAGATACTGCCAGTCTTTTTAAATTTATATCTGTCTAGGCCATGGTATTTCCAGGTCAGATGCACTACAGGTTTTCTTTAGCTTTGCACCATTCCACATTTGCATATCCTTCTGTTCTCAGTGCCATCTTCAGCTTATTCCTTTTTCTGTCTTATAATATACACAAAATAGTTTAAAGATTACACATCAGTATTGGCACCAAACCTTCTGAGTTCTTTAAAAGTCCTCAGATTATATCAACTCAAGGGGTGCAGTTGGAAAACCATAGCCAAAATTGAGTTTTTTCCTGATCTTATTTTACTAATAGGCTTTTTTTTAAAAGAGCTTCTCTTTTTTTTTTAATTTCTTTTTTTTTTTTCAGTTTTATTTTTTGTATGTGAAAAGAACTTTATCTTCTAATTTTTCAGCTCCCTGTTCCTTATCTTTACTTCCTATTTCTTCCTTAGAAGGAATCCAAAGGGTAGTCTGTGGTAGTTCCATTATAATTACCTATACAAAAGGAAGTAGGTATTGCTTGGAGTTTAAATATCCCGATTATATACAGTATGATAGTGTCTTTTTATTAAAAAAAAAAAAGAGAGAGAGATGAGAAATTCCCTTAATATGATCTTCATGTTTTTTATATGTAGGCATGTAATACAATCATTTTTCTGATTTCCTTAAATTTGTTCTCAAAGCCCAGAGCTATTCACTAGTGAGAAGCAGTTTCACTGTGTTGGTTGAAATACACAAAAGATGAGATTTTGGTAAGAGAGGGAAGGACAGTGGTCATCACTCCACTATGAGCAGTAATTAAAATGCCAAGCATTCTCAGATGAAGGGAAGAATTGAGCCAGTATAGAGTAATTTGTGAACTATAGTTTAAGTAACCAAAAAAGTATAGAAAAGATTGAAACTTCTTCACAGAATATGTTCTCTAACAATGTGCATGAAAAAAAAAGTGGTCATTCATTCTTAAGGATTTTTTGTTTTATTGAATTTTTGTGCATTTATGCAATACATCTTGATAATATTTAGACCTTCTCCCCTATCTGCACCCCCCATACTCATTCCCATCACATTTTATGCATTCTGTCTAAATGTTAAGTTTGTGTTTCTAAATTTCCCTCCATTCAATGAAGCTTGGTCAACATATCTAGTGTCACTCCCTTAAAGAAGACCAACTCCTTACCACCCAGCAGTGGACACTTGCCAATAGTTGCTCAGTATTTAAAAGAAAAAATTTCACTGGGCATGGTAGTCCATGCCTTTAATCCTAGCACTTGGGAGGCAGAGGCAGGTGGATCTCTGTGAGTTCAAGGCCAGCCTGGTCTACAGAGTTCCAGGCCAGCTGGGGTTACAGGGAGACCCTGCAAAATAAATAAATAAATAAATTCATTGTATTCCTGGTGGTGTACACTTTAAAAAAAGTTTTTTAATTTTATTTTTGTATGTGTATGAATGTACTGTCTGCATGAAGGTTTGTGCACCCGTGTCTGCGGAGGTCAGAAGAGGGTCTCAGATTCCCCTGGAACTGGAGTTACCCTGGAATTACCCGTCATGTGGGTGCTGGGGATCGAACCTGGGTCATCTGCAAGAGCAGTCGGTGCTCTTAACGGCTAGGCTATCTCTCCAGCCCTGGTGGCACACACTTTTAATCCCAGCATTCGGGAGGCAGAGGCAGAGGCAGGTGGTCTACAGAGTGAGTTCCAGGCCAGCTGGGGTTACAGGGAGACCCTGTCTAAAAAAAAAAAAAATTCATTGTATTCCTGGTGGTGCATACTTTTAATCCCAGCATTCATTCTGTTTTTTATTTTATGTGTATGAGTATATTTCTGACTTCTGTGTAAGTTCACCTGTGTTGTGCAGTCCCTTCTGAGGTCAGAACGATTGTTAGCAGCTATGTGGACTGAACCCGCCTCCTCTGCAAAAACAGGCAATATTCTTAACTGCTGAGCCATCTCTCCATCTCCAAAGCTTATTTAATTGGGATAAATTTCTCTTCCCTTGCTGGTCTTTAAGAGATTGAACCCAGGGCCTCCCTCATGCATGCTAGGCCCTCCTCTGTTAGGAATATGGCATCTGGCATCTTCACCATGACTTGGAAAGGCAGGAGGATCATGAATTCAAGGTTGGCCAACAACAGAAAGGAGGATCTTGAATATTGAGTTGCTGCTGAGTTGTTGGAAATAAGACTATATCCACATGTTCTTTCATAGAAAGAATTGGCCTGTGCAAATGCCCATGGGGCCATCTCACCTTGGGTGAGAGAAGCACTTGATTTTCAAAATGAGTAACAAAAGCCGGGCATGGTGGCGCACACCTTTAATCCTAGCACTTGGGAGGCAGAGGCAGGCAGATCTTTGTGAGTTCCAGGACAGCTGGGGCTACAGGGAGACCCTGTCTCGAAAGGAAAAAAAAAAAAAAAAAAAACAAAAGCTCTGAGTGACTACAACGTCACAGGTTTGTTTCTTCTAGAGTCAGGACAAACAGCTGTTATTAGTGGTTCAGCTTACGGGTTGTCAGGAATGAAGCCAGGCCCTTTCTAGCTTCTTTCCTTTGCCATGCTAGATTGTATTTGTCGTCAGGCAGCACCTGTGCTGGAGATGGGAGGAAAAGGCACAGAAGATGTCACTTGAAGGACTTTCTCTTCATAAAATCCTCTCCCACTTCCTTCTGTCTTCCTTCAAATGGTTTTGAGAGAATTGGTTTAATTTCTTTTTCTTTTTTTCCCTGTTTTTCATCAGAAATTAGAAGCTGTTGCCACATCATCTTTTAGAGCCCCAGGTTTCTAGTATGAAGCTTATCCACCATCACTGTTGTTTTTAACCTAGTTCTTCCCAGAGTCATTTGAGATCTGAAATTTCTCTAATAATGTTTCTATATTAAGTAAAGTCAATCCTGTATGATCCCAGGAAGATCTTGGTTTATGGTGGAGATTCCATTCAGTCTGTAGACATTGTAGGCTTCTTTAATAATACCCTCCCCCTCTGACTTCTGAGTTTTCTTTTTTTTTTGGTCTCTGTAGACCAGGCCGGCCTTGAACTCACAAAGATCCGCCTGCCTCTGCCTCCCAAGTGCTAGGATTAAAGGCATGGGCCACCACGCCCGGCCTGAGGTTTTCTTTCTGCACCTGCTATTTATCTCTGTGGGAGATGTGCAAACATTTTCTAAAACTTTTTCTTATTGTAATTACTTACCTTTGGCATTATATTCTGTTTGGAGATCAATAGCTAAGACATTCATATGAACTAGTTATGAAGTCTGTGTTTTCCTGAGTGAATCTTTGTCTTTTAGTGTTGGCTTTCTCTCCTTTTTTTCCCGGTCTTTTCAAGATGGTCTCCCTGTAGCCCCAGCTGTCCTGGAACTCGCTGTGTAGACCAGGCTGCCTTTGAACTCATAGAGATCTGCCTGCCTCTGCCTCCTGAGTGCTGGGATTAAAGGAGTGTACCACCGGGCCTGGAGAGATGGCCTAGCGATTAAGAGCGCCGTCTGCTCTTGCAGAGGACCCAGGTTCGATTCCCAGAACCCACAAGGCGGCTAAGAACCTCTTTAACTCCAGTTCCAGGGGAATCTGAAACCCTCTTCTGACCTCCGTGGCATTGCACGACACAGGTGCACCAACCTACGTGCAGACAGTACATTCATGCACATACAAAATGAATAAAATTTAAAAAAAAAAAAAAAAAAAAAAGTATACCACCATGCCCAGCTTGGAGTTGGCTTTCTTTTACTTTGGTCTCTGACCTTGGGATCAAAGACTCGGGTGTCTTGTGTTCCTTAGTCATGGTTGCATATATCAGGCTGAGGCATCACACACCTAAATTTCCCTCAGGATAAACATGAGCATGTCTGCTGTGCAGTGTGGGGTGTTGGCTTCACTGTACAAGCCTTGATTTACTCTCCTGTTAGCCAGCTGTTTCTCATACCTGCAGGCCTCACTCACACCTGTCACTGGGTGGTTGGCTCTTCCGCTTGAGTGCACTTTGCTGGTTTTCATGTCTGTTTATGGGTTTATACCTTTACTCTTTCCTTTTTGTTTTATTGGCTTTGGAGATAATAACATGCATGCCATGCAGGCATGAAGACCTGAGGTCACCCTCTAGTACTCATGTAAAACCCAACACAGCAGACTGTCAGTTGGAAGGCAGAAGCAGGAAGATGCCTGGAACTTTTTTTTTTTTTTTTATGTGTATGAATGTACTGTCTGCATGTAGGTTGGTGCACCCGTGTCATGCAATGCCGCGGAGGTCAGAAGAGGGCGTCGGATTCCCCTGGAACTGGAGTCAAAGACGGTTCTCAGCCGCCATGTGGGTGCTGGGGATCGAACCCGGGTCCTCTGCAAGAGCAGTCGGCGCTCTTAACCTCTAGGCCATCTCTCCAGCCCCACCTGGAACTTTTTGGTCAATAGTTTTGTCAAATTGGTGAGCTCCAGGGTAAATGAGAGACTGTCTCAAAAATTAAGGTAGAAAGCAATTAAAGAAGACACTGTCAGCCTCTGGTTTCCACAGACAGGCAGGGTTCACACACACACACAAATACATGCACACAATGAGGACTCAGTTGATGGAGAAGCTCATTAAGATTCTCTAGTGTTAAGGGTCTGGAGAGATGGCTCAGCTGTTAAGAGCAGTGGCTGCTTTTGCTGGGGACCCTAGCACCTACATGGTGGCTAACTGCCGTCCTTAACTCCAGTTCTAGGGTATCTGATGCCCTCTTCTGACCTCCACAGGCATCACACAACATGGATGCACTTATATACACGCAAGCAATACACTCATATGCATAAAATAAAAATAATAAAATATTTTTTATAAAAGATTGTTAAGTGTTTTTT
Source organism: Rhizomys pruinosus (assembly GCA_009823505.1). Taxonomy (NCBI): domain Eukaryota; kingdom Metazoa; phylum Chordata; class Mammalia; order Rodentia; family Spalacidae; genus Rhizomys; species Rhizomys pruinosus. Next base: position 3,399,320 of record VZQC01001442.1, read on the forward strand.
TGTTTTGTTTTTTTTTTGTCTTTTCGAGACAGGATCTCCCTGTAGCCCCAGCTGTCCTGGAACTCACTCTGTAGACCAGGCTGGCCTTGAACTCGAACTCAAAAAGATCTGGGCCCCTCCCCCCCCCCCCAGTGCTAGGATTAAAGGCGTGTGCCACCACGCCCGGCTCTTTTTTTTTTTTTTAATAATGGTCACTATGTCACTCAAGCTAGCCTTGAATACATCATCCTGCCTCAGTCTCCCACATCTTAACAAGCTACACAGATGTTGAATTCTATTGTTAAACTGGTCAGAGCCACTGTGCTATGAGGCAGGTAGATGTCTGTGAGTTCAAGGCTAGCCTGGTCGAGAAAGCAAGTTCCAGGCCAGCTGGGACTACAGGGAGACCTTGTCGCAATAAGACAAAAAGAAAAAAAGGAGTATTGGCTCTTTCTGTAGGGGCCCAGGATTCCGTTTCCAGCACCCACATGGCAGCTCATAACCATCTGTACTTCCAGGGGATCTGATATCTTCTGGCCTCTGTAGGGATCAGGTACACACACAGTACACTTACGTACATGCAGGCAAAATGCTCATACACATAAAATAAAAATGAATAATCTTAGAAAAAAGTTATTGAGGGGCTAGAGAGATGGTTCAGCGGTTAAAGGCACTTGCTGCTTTCTCAGCACCCCAAGTTTGGTTCCCAGCACTGATATTGGCCACTTCACAAATGCGTGCAGCTCCAGCTCCAGGAAATCTGTTGCCCTCTTCTAGCTTCTAAGGGCACCTCACTTGCACACACAAATACATAAATAAAAACAAACCTTTTTAAAAATAATAAATGGGGCTGGAGAGATGGCCTAGCGGTTAAGAGCGCCAACTGCTCTTGCAGAGGACCCCGGGTTCAATTCCCAGCACCCACCTGGTGGCTGAGAACTGTCTGTAACTCCAGTTTCAGGGGAATCCAACACCCTCTTCTGACCTCCGAGGCATTGCACGACATGGGTGCACAAGTCTACATGCAGACAATACATACATACACATAAAAAATAAAGTTTAACTTCCGGCGTGGCCATGGCGGCTAACGCTACCACTAACCCGTCGCAGCTTCTTCCTCTAGAACTTGTGGACAAGTGTATAGGTTCAAGAATTCACATTGTGATGAAGAGTGATAAAGAAATTGTTGGTACACTTCTAGGATTTGATGACTTTGTCAATATGGTGCTGGAAGATGTCACAGAGTTTGAAATTACGCCAGAAGGAAGAAGGATTACTAAATTAGATCAGATTTTGCTGAATGGAAATAACATAACAATGCTGGTTCCTGGAGGAGAAGGGCCTGAAGTATGAGTGGATTTCCTTGATTCTGTTTCTTTTACCTTTAATGTTTAGATTCAGTAAAGTTAAATTTCCCGTTAAAGGGAAATACTTTGAAGATGTATACCCATTTTTCTAAGCTAATCATGGTTACTCAAAAAAGAAGAGCCTAGTTGTTTTTTTAAAAATAAAAAATAAAGATGTTTTTGGTTAAAATAAATAAATAAATAAATAAAGTTTAAATATTAAACTATAAAAGAGTAATTTGGGGGCTGGCAAAATGGTTCAGGTACAAGCTTGATGACCCATAAAGTTATCCTTTGACTTCCCCACTTGGCAAAATGCTTACACACACACATGTACATAAATAATAAAATTTGTATTATTTTTAAATTTTCATTTATTAATTTTTATTTTATGTATGAGTGTATTATCTGCATGTGTGTAACTGCGCCCATGTTGTGCAATGCCTATAAAATCAGAAGAGGGTGTTAGATCCCCTCTGTTACTGGAGTTATCAATGGTTGTTAGTCAAGTTGGTTTTGGGGTTTTGTTTTGTTTTTGTTTTTTGAGACAGGGTCTCCCTGTAGACCAGGAGGCTGGCCTTGAACTCATAGGGATCCACCTGCCTCTGCCACCATACCCAGCTTAATGTCAGTTTTCTTATAGACCCAGCAGAGACTTTTCTTTCTGTTTCTTTGTGTTTGTACTATATGTTGGCTGTCCTAAAGGACAGGTGAAATTGGAACAGCCTGCTGGGTGAGTTCTGTGCCATCTGCTTTTCCCCAGTCTTGTGTTATTCACTTTGCTCATGCTGACCTCATCTATAATTTTATCATAACTCCACTAAGATACTTATTTTCTTGTCAATGGCCATTTAGGTGGGTTTTTTGTTTTTTGGGGGGGGTCTTTCTTGGGGGCGTCTTTTTTGAGACAGGGTCTCTCTGCAGCCCCAGCTGTCCTGGAACTCACTCTATAGATCAGGCTGGCCTTGAACTCACAGAGATCTGCCTGCCTCTGCCTCCTGAGTGCTGGGATTAAAGGTGTGCACCACCATTTAGTTTTTTAGCTTTGGTTATTATGAATAATGATGCTTGAACATGATCATGTACACTTGGAGCTCACAGAAGCCTGCTTCCTAATGACTTAAAAATCAGAACAAGACAAACCAACTGTATCAGTCAATGAATACAGATATGTCATGTTCCATTTATCCAATGGAACATTAAGTAGCTATAGAGGTGAATAAACCACTTATTCTATAACACTGACAAACTCTGAAAACATGCTAAGTGGGCTGTATGATTCCATCTACATGAGGGCCAGAGCAGGCAAGTTCACTGAGACATAGTAGCTGGTGCTTGCTCAAGTCTGTCAGGTGTTGCTGAGTGTGTTAATGATACAGGGTTCTTTGGGGGGGGGTGTAGAAGCGTTAAGAATGTTCAGTTGGATTATGAAGAGATTGCACACCTGAATATGTTAGAGAAATATTGGATCACATACTTTACAAGAGTAAATTCATGATAAGTAAATTATATATCACTAAGACAGTTAAAAATAATTTTCTTGCTGGGTGTGGTGGTTCATACCTTTAATCCCAGCACTCTGGAGGTAGAGGCAGGTGGATCTCTGGGAATTCAAGGCCAGCCTGGTCTACATAGCAGGTTCCAGGTCAGCTGGGGCTACTGGGGGACCCTGTTTTAGAAAGACTAAAAATAAGGCCAGGAGCAGTGGCGCACACCTTTAGTCATCTCACTTAGGAGTGTCAGAGGCAGGTGGATCTCTGTGAGTTCAAGGCCACCTTGGTCTACAGAGTGAGTTCCAGGACAGCCAGAGCTACAGGGAGACCCTGTCTCAAAAAGATTTAAAAAAAAAAAAAAATTCCAGTTCTCAGGTTTAGCAAAATAATAATAATAATAATAATAATAATAATAATAAATTAAAAGACTAAAAAAATTTTCTGGCAGTCTTCAAAATCAGTCTACTTTAGGGGGCTGGAGAGATGGCTCAGCAGTTAAGATCACCAACTGGTCTTGTAGAGGACCCGAGTTTGATTCCCAGCACCCATGTGGTGGCTAAGAACCGTCTCCACCACGCCTTTAATCCCAGCACTTGGGAGGCAGAGGCAGGTGGATCTCAGAGTCCAGGCCAGCTTGGTCTACACAGTGAGTTCCAGGCCAGCTAGGGCTGTAGGGCGACCCTGTCTCAAAACAACAGCAACAACAAAAGCCCAGTCCACTTTAAGCATGAGAGACAAGAGGACCTCACAAAGCTAACAGATAAATTCATTCATGAAGCAAATGCAAACATATTTGATTATGAATTTAAATTTGTGTACAAGGCTCTCAGCAAGTTTTTGATAGAGCTTTGTTCTACTATTTATTTGGATGATTAGGGTGGCCTGCCAGGAATGCAGGTAGATCAGGGATGGAATATGACGCTAAAGGACCTAAAATTCTAATTTGTGTTATAGCATATCTCTTCATATTTGTTTGTTTGTAGGTTAGCTAAAAAGTATAGGAAGAAGAAAACTGGCAAGCTTTGTGTTTCTTTTTGTCTCATTTTGTCCCGTGGCTAAGCATGTTCCCATTAATACTACTACTACTTGAGTTTTGATTGGTTACAACTTTTTTGAAGATTTAATTATAGCCAGACTTGGTGGCTCACGCCTTTAATTCCAGCACTAGTAAGGCAGAAGCAGGTGGATCTCTATGAGTTCCAGGCCAGCTGGCACTAGGAGACCTTGTCTCAAAAACACCAACATAATAATAATAATAGTAGTAGTGGTGGTGGTGGTGGTGGTGGTGCTGGCACTAGGAGACCTTGTCTCAAAAACACCAACATAATAATAATAATAATAATAGTAGTAGTAGTAGTGGTAGTGGTGGTGGTGGTGGTAGTAGTAGTAGTAGTAGTAGTAGATAAAAAATTTTAAAATAAAAAAGATTTAATTATGTATATGTGTGTGTGTCCAGGTGCCCATGGGCCCAGAAGAAGTATTGGATCCATAGAACTGGGGTTATAGGTGACATAGTTACTGAGAACCAAACTTGGGTCCTCTGCAAAAACAGCAAGTATTCTTAACCACTAAGCATCTCTCTAGCCCTTTGTTTGACTTATTTGAAACCATAATACTATTGTTTGTTTGTTTGTTTGTTTTTGAGACAAGGTTTCACTGTGTAGACCAGACTGGCCTTGAACATTAAGGTCCTCTTTTTTTCTTTTCATATGTAGTAAGTGTGTTTATATAATTTCTTAGACCTGAAACTCAGCACCGAGGCTCAGCACCCCACTCCGAGAGCGATATCCCAGAGCAGGAAGAGGAGATTCTGGGGTCCGATGATGATGAGCAGGAAGACCCCAATGACTACTGTAAAGGTTTGTCTGCCAGAAGATGCTGAGATGCTATCCATCTGTGTGCAGTTCTCATCTGGTGATTGGTTGTCAGCATGAGCACAGTTTTGATGTCTGCTTAGTGTTTCTGTTTTTCTAGTTAAGGAAACTAGTATTTGCTTTTAGTTGATTTAACTTAAAAAGTATGGTTTCATTTTAATTTCTAAAAGGTACTTTATGTATGCCAGGCATGGTGGGTGCACACCTTTAATCCCAGCACTCTGGAAGCAGAGGCAGGTGGATCTCTGTGAATTCAAGGCCAGCCTGGTTTACATAGAGAGTTCCAGGACAGCTGGGGCTACAGGGAGACGCTGTCTCAAAAAGACAAAAAAAAAAGTATGTGTATCAATGTTTTGTCTGCATGTATGTAAGTGTTCTTGTGCGTGCACTGCTGCTGGTGGAGGGCATCAGATCACCTGGAACTATAGTTAGAGACAGTTGTTAGTCACCATGTGGGTGCTGGGAACAGCCAAGGCCTAGAATTTATTAGATAAGTGCTCTGGCACTAAGCTGTACCTCCACTCCCCACCCCCTACCCCCCTTTAAAATATTCATCTTTAGGGGCTGGAGAGATGGCTCAGTGGTTAAGAGCCCTGACTGCTCTTGCAGAGGACCTGGGTTTGATTCCCAGCACCCACATGGTGACTAAGAAACATAAGCTGGGTGTGGTGGCACCCACCTTTAATCCTAGCACTTGGGAGGCAGAGGCAGGTGGATCTCTGTGAGTTCCAGGCCAGCTGGGGCTATAGGGAGACCCTGTCTCAAAAACAAATAACAACAACAACAAAAACTTCCCTGGTAGGGGAGATACCATGATCAAGAAGGTGGTTTTCCCAGGGCAAGGCTCATCCTTTGCACTTGGGATGTGCTGACCCCTGCGATTTCCCCAAATGTGGGAAAGTCGACTGCATAATTTGTGGTAGTGAGGGACTGCATTCTCGCTCTCCCCTGGGGCGGAGGGGGGAACCAATTTGGCCGAGGGACCTAAGGGATAACTTTGTTCCTTGCCCTCAGTTCAACTAAGTCCTAGGGGACTATGCATGGGGCATCTCTTGAAATGTCCTGCAAATGTCAGACACCAGTCTTCCTATGCAGGGAGGTCTTAGAGATCCAGTAATGGGACTTCAGTCAGTGTCCAGTCTATAAAGAGGAAAGTCTGCTCATGCTTCAAAAAGGGAAGCCTGGTTTAGCAGGACCCGACTGTCCTCGAGTGGATGGAACTGGTGAATGAAAAAACCTGAGGACCAGGTCCTCAACTGACCTTGAGAAAACAAAAACATTTTTACCTTGGAAAATTTCAAAAATACATTAAAAACAAACTACCAGGTCTTGTTCTATAGCCCAGTTTGGCCTGGAACTTTTTTTTTTTTTATCTTAGGCTGTGTGCTAGGATTATGGGTATATATTACCATACCCTATAAGCAAAAATAATAAATGTTAGAACACAGATTCCTGCACTCCTGGTGGCCTTTTCAGGCCTGTTTTGGGGGAGTTTTGTTGTTGTTCTGTTTTTATTTAGAAAAGCAAATCTGAAAAAAAGAAAGAATGAAAGAAAAGCAAATCTTGCTGATTCCTAAAAAATTCTTGAGACTATGTTTAGAAAAATTTAGATTTTTTTCATGCTGGGCATGGTGGCGCACGCCTTTAATCCTAGCACTTGGGAGGCAGAGGCAGGCGGATCTTTGTGAGTTCAAGGCCAGCCTGGTCTACAGAGTGAGTTCCAGGACAGCTGGGGCTACAGAGAGACCCTGTCTCAAAAAGACCAAAAAAAAAGAAAAAAATTTAGATTTTTGAGGGGCCAGGAATATTGTGGTCCTTAACCTTATTTTTGTTTAATGATGAGGTGACAGCACTTGCTCAAGAAGTATTTCTAAAATCATTTTCATATAATCTCAAGCTGAGTGTGCTGTGGCTGCTTTGACTTGTAAGATTCTCCTCTATTGAACCGAGTGTAGAACTTTTTACTTAGTTGAAACCTAGGAGTTAAGATAGCTTTTCTTAGAACTTGGTTGTTGACTTGGTTGTTCTGGTCATGTCCCTGTTTCTTCTAGGGGGTTACCATCTTGTGAAGATTGGAGACCTGTTCAATGGGAGATACCATGTGATCCGAAAGCTGGGCTGGGGACACTTCTCAACAGTGTGGCTATCATGGGACATTCAGTAAGTTCTCATGGCCCTTGGAAAGAATTAGATGAGCCCTTCCTGTTTGTCTGATTTCCCAAGTATTGTTCAGGTGTTTAGAGTACTCTGGGTAGGTTTTAGTTTAACTTGGAATTCAGCAAGGTACTCAGAAGGTAAAAGGTTTTAATTGAGAGAAGATACTCCATGGTTGAGGTCATCTGAGGGCAAACTCTGTCTGAGAGAACCAGCTCCACAGAAGCACTCGGTTTGGCCAAAGGGAGGTGGGAACCTAGTGTTTATACTCCCATCTTAGCTCCTAGAGTAAAGGTAGGATTGTGTTGTTTGTTCCTTAGGGGGAAGAAGTTTGTGGCAATGAAAGTAGTTAAAAGTGCCGAACATTACACCGAAACAGCACTAGATGAGATCCGGTTGCTGAAATCAGTGAGTATTAGATCTTCATGTGACCACAGAAATAGTAAACCAAGTAGTGTGGTGTGGGATAAGATGTGGCAGGCAGTAGACTAGGGCTAGGTGTTTACTGTTTTTACTTAAAAGTCACAGACACCTTAAAGAGGGATAGAGGAAGATAACCATATTCACATAGTTTTTGTTTTTGAGACAGGGTCTCCCTGTAGCCCCAGCTGGCCTGGAACTCAATTTGTAGACTAGGCTGGCCTTGAACTCATAGAGATGCGCCTGCCTCTGCCTCCCACGTGCTGGGATTAAAAGGGTGTGCACCACCACACCCAGCTTACCTGTATTTTTTTTTTTTCTGTATGTGTATCAATGTACTGTTTGCATTCAGGTCTGTGCACCCGTGTCGTGCAATGCCACGGAGGTCAGAAGAGGGTCTCCGATTCCCCTGGAGCTGGAGTTCTCCTGGAATTGGAGTTTCAGACGGCTCTCGGCCGCCATGTGGGTGCTGGG
>VZQC01001442.1:3409470-3473068 GCA_009823505.1 Rhizomys pruinosus
AGGATGTGTTTAGTGTGACAAGCCGTTGAAGGCCTTTTTTTTTTCTTTTTTTTTTTTTTTTAATATAAGCACTATCTCAAACATCAGACACAACTGCACTTTCATCTGTTAACCACTTCACCAAGACTTTGCCTATGAATTGCTCAGCATCTCTGTGCAAACGGACTTCTATATTTTAATCTCCATATTGTAGAATGAGGATTTTACTGTGGTTATTTTTTTTTTAATTTATTTTATTTATTTATGTGTATGAATGTACTATCCGCATGTAAGTTTGTGCACCCGTGTCGTGCAATGCCGCGGAGGTCAGAAGAAGGTGTCGGATTCCCCTGGAACTGGAGTTCTCCTGGAATTGGAGTTACAGACGGTTCTCAGCCGCCATGTGGGTGCTGGGGATCGAACCCGGGTCCTCTGCAAGAGCGGTCAGCGCTCTTAACTGCTAGGCCATCTCTCCAGCCCCTTTACTGTGGTTATTATACCTTTACAGAAACTTGAAACATTGGAATCATTTTACTATTTAGAATTACAGCTTCACTTACAGGTTGTGTTCTACTGCGAAGACAGATACTGAGGACCAGCCACCATTTACAGTCTTATATTAGCTGTTCCTTACATTAGATTTATTTACTAAAATGAATTTGAGCATTCTCAGCAGAAAGAGCCACCCTTACCCAGTGCATTCATTGCCTTCAGTTTATCTTACGGTCCCTTAACAGTTCATTTGCTAGTTCTTTTTTGAAGCAGGCTCAAGTAACCCATCACCAATAACTCCTGACTGAGTGAAACTCCATTCCACCCTTACTAGTACAAGTCATTCCTCATCTTCTGTTCTTAATCCTCCTCCTACTGTATTAGTCCTGTTCTCTTGATCCCAGACCTAGATAATTACTCCCCTCACATTAAACCAGAGTTCATATTTTTTCTTTGCTTACACAGTCCTTTTGGTCTCCGCTGGTCTGGAACTCATTCTGTAGACCACCTGGCCTGGAACTCACAGAGATCTGCCTGCCTCTGCCTCCCAAGTGCTAGGATTAAAGTTGGTCACCCTGCCCAGTGACCAACAGACTTTTTACACAATGATTTTAGTGTTATTATTGTTTAATATTATTATTGTTTCTTATCAGAATAAGTTATTACTATGGTGATTATAAAATAGAATGTTTCTATTTCCATCAGACCTTGTAGTTTTATTATTTGGCTTTGGCTTCTCTAAGAAAGTTTCTCTTCTCCCCTTTCCTTATACTCTTCTAGTATAAGTATTACTTCAATCTATTTTTGATTACTATATTAACTTTCTTCCTTGAAATGTTCTCCACTTTGGGAAAATAACATCCTCTTTAGAATGATACCTCTTTTACCAGGCATGTTGGCACATCTACAGCCCCAGTTCTAGGCCAGCCTGAGCTACCTAATAACAAGATAATAGTACAGCATCAGGATGTTCTTTGTCCCATTGACTCACTGTGGATCTGGCCATTCTCCCACGGAGCCCAGGCTTATTCCTGAATATTGTATGTGATTTTTTGTGAGGGATTAAGTGAATTTATGTAAGGATTGGTTGGGTTCCAGTGAGTCTGTTATAGTCGGAGTACGGGGTAAGGGAAATCTGATGTGTAAGGCGATCTGGCGCATGTATAGGTCATGAATGCAAATTGGCCCTGGGGTAGACATGATGATGTCGTGTTAGGCTAACTTACTGGGAGGATATAGTGAAGGAAGCTGGGGCGAGTGCGTGAATGACGCAGAGGAACCGGTGCTAAAATAATCTCTCCAGATGATTTTCCGAAGTTTTAGAGTAGGAAGGTGCCAGCAGCAAGTGGTTGTATCCAGTTCAGCCTGAGCACCAATGGCCAGTGCCATAATAAGGGTGTTGTTTGGGGGATAAGGGGAAGGACCTGGATAAGGGCCCGAAGTGGGAAGATGAGAGGTGTGGAGGGGGCATTTTGAAGGATCAGCACAACAAAAGCAAGTCATACTAAGTCAACATTCATGCAGCTGTATAAAATGTTTGGCTGTAGCTGGGCATGGTGGTGCGCATCCCTTTAAATCCTAGCACTATGGGCGGACAGAGGCAGGCAATCTCTTGTGAATTCAAGGCCACCCGGGTCTAAAGAGGTGAGTCCAAGGCAACTGGGGCTGCAAGGGAAACACTGGTCTCAAAAACACAAAAAAAAGTTGGCATTTTTTTTTTTTTTTTTGTGGAATAAAACTGGGTTTTGTTCCCCTAGCAAAAACTACAAAAAAGAACTTTTTTTTTTTTTTTTGAGTCTGTGAAAGTGGGAGTGTTGCTCTGAGCATTAAGGAAGTAACTGCCTGGATTGAGTTGATGCTTGAACGTGGCACTTTCACTGTTTGTACATACAGGGTTCATTCTGTCTTTTTCCACATGAATATGTGAATGTGCATGACTTTAGTCATGAACCAACCTTTCACACCTTTCTGTTGAACGGATGATAATCATCAACTATAGATTTCAAATTATTGAAAACTACATATTTTCTTTTTTTAAATTTATTTTTTATGTGTATGAGTGTACTGTCTGCATGCAGGTTTGTGCACCCGTGTTGTGCAATGCCGCGGAGGTCAGAAGAGGGTGTCAGATTCCCCTGGAACTGGAGTTCTCCTGGAATTGGAGTTACAGACGGTTCTCAGCACCCATGTAGGTGCTGGGGATCGAACCCGGGTCCTCTGCAAGAGCATTCGGTGCTCTTAACCACTAAGCTATCTCTCCAGCCCCCGAAAACTACATATTTTCACATTATTTTGTGACTTAAGAAAGAAAATAGTACATAACATTTTTATTGGCATGAAATCCACATTTTGGCTATTTTTCTTTTGTGTCTCCTTTTTCTTCCTTAATGAACTTATAGATATCTGCATGGTGTTTGAAGTTTTGGGGCATCATCTACTCAAGTGGATCATCAAGTCCAACTATCAGGGGCTTCCGCTGCCTTGTGTTAAAAAAATAATTCAGCAAGTATGTTGTTCAACATTATGTTGTCTTTTTATATGAAAGTATCCAGTGTTTCCTGTTCCAAACAGAATTTTTACCCCCACCCCCCCCACACACACACACGTTCCAGCAGTCTGGCATGGTGGTACCTGCCTTTAATCCCAGCACTCGTGAGGCAGAGGCAGGCCGATGTCAAGGCCAGCCTGGTCTATATAGCGAGTTCTCAGTCAACTGGGGCTACAGGCAGACCCTGTCTCAAAAGACAAAAAAATCCCAAGGGTTGAGGCTTGGGAAATTACTAGTAAAGTACTTGCCACGGAAGCATAAGTACCTGAATTTGGACCTCCAGTACCCACATAAAAGCTGGGTGTTGTAGTTGGGGCTGGGTAGAAACAGGCAGATAGATCTCTGGAGCTCAGGTAGCCAATTTCACCAGTTGTTGAACTCTGGGTCAGTGAGAAATTTTCTCTCAGAAATTTAAGTGGATAGTGTTAGAAGATACCTAGTGTTCACCTATTCTCTGTGTAAATACACACACACACACGCACACACGTACATACACACACAAAAAAACGGGTAGCCGGGCATGGTAGCTCATGTCAGTGATCTTTGTGCTCAGAGGCTGAGAAATATGATTGCCACAAATTTGAGGCCAGCCTAGGCTGCAGTGTGATACCCTGTCTCACAAAAACAAATACTAAGGGCTTTCATATTTTATTTAGAACCTAAGGTTTACTGTGTTAATTCTGGTTTTAGTGTTTAACATAACCATTTTCCCCAGATTTGTCCTCTGTAATTGTTAGAATGGAAGCTCTGTGAGGCACTTGACTATATAAAATTGGAACACTTACTTTAAAATTCTGAGCACTAAATATCTAATGAGTACAGAATTGCTATGTTAAATAGGTGTTATCTTTGTATGTGTGGGTGGGTGTACTTGTGAGTGCCTATGTACACAGAGATAGAGGCCAGAGGTTAACCCCCCCCCCAGCTGTTTACCTTCTTCCTTTTGTTTTGGTTATTGAGTTGGTGGGGGGCATTGTTTTGTTTTGACCTAGAACTCTCTGTGTAGAACAGACCAGGCTGTCCTCAAACTCAGGGAAATCCACTTGTCTCTGCCTCTGCCTCCTGAGTGCTGGGAAGCACCACAATGCCTGGGTACCTTATTTTTTTGAGCCAGGATCTCTCCTTGTGACCTAGGGTGCAGGTAGGCTAGGCCAGCTGCCCAGTGAGCCCAGGGATCCACTGCTTTCTGCCTCCACCACACTCTGGTTTTATTTTTTTCGGGGGGGGGGTCTTTTTGAGACAGGGTCTCCCTATAGCACCAGCTGGCCCAGCACCTACAATGTAGACCAGGCTGGCCTGGAACTCACAGAGATCTCCCTGGCTCCTGAGAGCTGGGATTAAAAGCATGTGCCCCCGGCTCACACTCATTTTTTTTATATGGATGGTGGCAGTGGGCCTCATGCTTGCATGGCAGGCACTTTCACTGAGCCATCTCTCTAGCCCCAAATTAATTTGTTTGGGTAATCTTATCATGAAGAGCTCTGAACTGGAAAACAGGCCTATCTTTTCATCAACGAGTACTATGAACAGATAACTAAGCCTTCTTTACCTGTGTTTCAACATTTGAAGGCTATATTGAAATTTGTTCTCAGAGAATATCTAATACCTCTAAGTAGAATTAGCTTTTCAAAACTTGGCAACTTAAAATGAATCTTTCTAGGGAAGCAACTCTTGGTCTTCTTGAGACAGGGTCTCCCTTTAGTCCCAGCAGGCCTGGAACTCACAGAGATCTGCCTGCCTCTGCCTCCTGAGTGATGGGATTAAAGGCATGTGCTGCCATGCCCTGGCTAGAGAAGTAATTCTTAAAAAAAAAAAAAAAATGCTCTCTGGGGCTGGGGAGACGGCTTAATAATTAGGAGCACTGGCTGCTCTTACAGAGACCAGGGTTCAGTTCCCAGAACCCACACGCTGGGTAACAACCATCCATGACTGTAGTTCCAGGGGATCCAACGCCTTCTTGTGACTTCCTCAGGCACTGCACAATCTGGATGCACTTAGATACATGCAGGCAGTACACTCATACACATAAAAAAAACAAAATATTTAAAAAATATGTTGTGGTTTCTTTCCAGAAAGATCTGTATTTTGTATTTATTAGTCTACTGCTTTATTTCCATCAAGGTTTTACAGGGTCTGGATTATTTACACACCAAGTGCCGTATCATCCACACTGACATTAAACCAGAAAACATCTTGTTGTCCGTGAACGACCAATACATCCGGAGACTGGCTGCAGAAGCAACTGAGTGGCAGCGGTCTGGAGCTCCTCCACCTTCTGGCTCCGCAGGTACATTGCTGCAGCTCCACTTCTGTTTGATAAAGTGGTTAACAAAGCATCAGCATTTGTGATAGTTCTCAATGTTGCTTCCCAAATGGGAAGCAAACAGGATATTATTGTCATTTTGGTAAAAATATGTTAAAATAGCTAACTTGTATCTTTAAAGAAGTTATTTGGCTAGGCATGTGCCCCACGCCTTTGATCTCAGCATTTGGAGGCAGAGACAGGCAGATCTCTGCAAGTTCCAGGCCAGCTGGGGCTACAGAGAAACCCTGTCTCAAAAAGACCATCAAAAAAGAATGTTTTTCTTTTTCATTGATGGGCTCTTTTTAAATTTTAATCTTTTATTACATTTATTTTATTTATTTGTTTATTTTGGAGGGGTATGTTTGCATATGATCAGAGGACAACTTGCAGTAGTTGGTTCTATCCATCCATCATGTGAGTCCCCGGCATTCAAAATCAGTTTGTCAGGCTTGGCAGCAAGTGCCTTTACCCCTGGGCCATCTTGCTGAACCTAATTTTAAGTTGTTAGGTTTTGTTGTTTTTTTTAACATTTAATTTATTTTTATTTTAGTGTATGAGTGTATTGTCTGCATATGTGTAAGTGAACCTGTGTCATGCCCAGGGAGTCAGAAGAAGGTATAGGTATCAGATTTCCCTGGAACTGCTGGGAATTAAACCTGGGTCCTCTGCAAGATCAGCTAGTGCTAAGTTTTAAGGATGGGTTTTGTTACCTAATAGGCCAGAGACTGTATTTGAACTTCTGATCCCTCCACCTCTGCCTCCTGTCAGGGTTATAGTTGAGTGAGCTGAGCCCATCTGTATATAGATACTTTTTATCTGTTTACCACTTAGCTACTCCCACATGCTCACTTAGATACTAATATATAGTGTAGATCACTAGTCAGACAAGAGCTTGAATTGAAGCTCTGTTTGAATAATTGAATCTGGTTCTGTTCATTTACTGGGAGAACTTGGCTGAGTTAACTGATTTTATTTCCCCTAATGTGGGAGTTGTGGTGATTGAATTTCACAGCAGTGCAGGTAGCAGTGTGTCTTAAAGTATCATGTGTTAAGTAAATGATGGTTGCAGTGATTATTGTGTTTTTATTCTGTTCAAGCCATAGATTTTTAATTTAGTAGTTTAATAATTTGAGGAACTTTGTTGACATTTAAATTGAAACATCAATTATCATAGACTTCTTTTCAAGGAAGACCTAACAAGGAGGAAATAGTATAGTTGTTCAATGAGACTTCAGTTCTATCAGATGAAAAAGTTCTAATATGCAACAGTGGAAATAGTAAATATTGAATTATACAATAAGAAGATAAAATTTGTCGTGTTCAGCAACAGTATAAATATTTTTATTAGAAAGGAAGATTAAACATCCTACCTAAGCTAAACTGCTACTCCAGCATGCTATGTCCTCTATATTACTGTAGTTCTTGGTGTCGCCTAGATTCCCCTTTAAAATTGAGAATGGGCCAGCAAGATGGTAAAGATGGTTTTGAGCAGCCTAGCAGAGGTAAAGATAGTTTTGAGCAGCCTAGCAGAGGTAAAGATAGTTTTGAGCAGCCTAGCAGAGGTAAAGATGGTTTCGAGCAGCCTAGCAGAGGTAAAGATGGTTTTGAGCAGCCTAGCAGAGGCAGGCGGATCTTTGTGAGAAAGACCCCCCCCAAAAAAAAAAGTTTTGAGCAATCCTACTTGAGTTTGATCCTTGAAATCCATGTAAATGTAAAAGGAGAGAACAGGTGACTTCATGTGCACTGTGGCATGTATTGTGTCTCCTGCTCCCCACAACACCCTGCAGGCAGATGCAATAGTAAATTTTTTTTTTTTTTTTTAATTTAAAAGAGATAGGGATGCAGAGATGGTGCTTAAGGGCACTCACTGGATGGTCTTGCAGAAGAACCAGGTTCAGTTCCCAGCACCCACATGGCAGCTATTTATAACTATAGTTCCAGAAGATCTGACACCTTCTTGTGGCCTCCATGAGCATTGCATGTGGATGTGATAACACATATGTGCCTGTAAAACACTCACACAGATAAAATAAAAATAAATCAGTCACTGGGTGTGGTGGTGCAGGCCTTTAACTCCAGCACTTGGGAGGCAGAGGCAGGTGGATCTCTGTGAGTTCTAGGCCAGCTGGGGCTACAGGGAGACCCTGTCTCAAAAAATAGTAAAAAGATAAATAAATAAAAATAAATAAATCAGAAATTTTAATTAAACAAAAGCTGATGAATGGCGGGGGGGGTGAGGGTCTGGGAATCCCAGGTGAGGCCATTGCTTGTACATAGGCACAAGAATTGGGCATCAGCCTAGTGGCATCGGCAGTAGAAACAAGTGAGAGCTTTGTATATAGTCTTTGCTTTCTTTAAAGATAAAGATATTGCCGGGCGTGGTGGCGCACGCCTTTAATCCTAGCACTTGGGGGGCAGAGGCAGGTGGATCTTTGTGAGTTCAAGGCCAGCCTGCTCTACAGAGCGAGTTCCAGGCCAACTGGGGCGACAGGGTCTCCCTGTCTCGAAAAGACAAAAAAAAAAAAAAAAAAAAAAAAAAAAAGTGACTTCTACCAATGTCACTTAAGGAAATATAGGCTGTACAAGAGCAACCCTTCATTCTGAGAGGACATCTTTTCCCATCCTCTGTTATAGTGTCTGCTAAAGGCTAGCATTCTAACATGTTTTTTTTTTTTCTTTTCTTTTTTCTTTTCTTTTTTTTCTTTTTTTCTTTTCAGTCAGTACTGCTCCGCAACCTAAACCAGTAAGTATGAGGTGTTTCTCTATTTAGTTCTGCTCTATGGGTGCTAGGCATGGGTTCTTCTGATGCAGAAGGTCACAGTTGATTGTAGAGTTTGGAAACCAAAGACAAGATATTTCCTGCGCTTCTATAATTCTCTGCAATAAATTCCAGCGTATCTTCAGCAAGTTTGTACTGATGAGGCTTCTATAAATATGTGTCTAAGAGTAAACCAGCCCTACAGACTGCTCAGAAGACCAAGATTTGTTGTTAATTTCATTTTTATGTGGTTTCATTAAAAGTGTGCAGCTTTTAAGTTAATGAAATACTAGGGCAAGAGTGAAATTTAATTAGGAAATAATTAAAGTTAACAGTTGTCTCCAACCAGAGATAATGGATTAGCCACCTGAAGGCTTTATCTGTTTGTAATCTCCGCCCAGGCTGACAAAATGTCAAAGAATAAGAAGAAGAAATTGAAGAAGAAGCAGAAGCGCCAGGCAGAATTACTAGAGAAGCGAATGCAGGAAATTGAGGAAATGGAGAA
This sequence comes from Rhizomys pruinosus, assembly GCA_009823505.1. Lineage (NCBI taxonomy): Eukaryota > Metazoa > Chordata > Mammalia > Rodentia > Spalacidae > Rhizomys > Rhizomys pruinosus. Next base: position 3,418,058 of record VZQC01001442.1, read on the forward strand.
AGAGTCGGGCCCTGGGCAAAAAAGACCTAACGAACAAGAAGCATCAGAGAGTCCTGTTGAAAGACCCTTGAAAGAGAACCCACCTAATAAAATGACCCAAGAGAAACTTGGTATAAATAGAGCATCACAAAAATTACTTCATGGCACACTTAGCATTAATTTATCATTGTTATATAATATATGGTTTCATGTATGCAGCACATCTCTGGGGGTGTCCTATAAGAATTCAGATCTTGTTGTAAATGTTAGGCAGGTAATATTAAAGTGTAACTTCTGACTTTTTCTCCAGAAGTGGAAGACAAACTTTATTTAGCCATTGGACAAGGATAAGATCTTTGTCCTTCCACAAGTAGGTTTTAGAGAGATGTTCAGCTGTGTTTAACGTCACTTGATATAAGTTCTAGAAAATGTTTTGAGAAATTTTCCTGTTCACTCACACACATACACATGCATCCTTTTCTGTTTGTTTGTTCCTTAGAAGAGTCAAGTCCCATTGGCCAGGATCAAACACTTACGGAACGTGGTGTAGAGGGTGGTGCAACAGAAATTAATTGCAATGGAGTAATTGAAATCGTTAATTACAATGAGAACAGTAATAACGAAACATTGAGGCTTAAAGAGGATCTACATAATGCTAATGACTGTGATGTCCAAAATTTGAAGCAGGAAGCTAGTTTCTTAAACTCCCAGAATGGAGACAGCAGTGCATCTCAAGAAACAGACTCTTGCACACCTGTGACCTCTGAATTGTCAGAGACCATGGTATGCCAGTCTTCCTCACCTGTAGACCAGTCACTCAATGAACAGGACATCAGCCAGCTTCAAGAAAGCATTCGGGCACAGATCCCCTGTGGAGACGAACAGGAGCCAGAGCCTAATGGACCACTGGACAACAAAGGTACTACACAGGCATGCTTCTCAGCCCCTGCCCACATAGCATGTGGCTCAAAGAAACTCAAGCATAGCTTGAATTTCTAGACTATTCATGTAAAAACGTCTTTCTAGGGGATGTCTGGGTTTTTGCTGGTATGTAAAGAGGGTGTTTTTCTTTGTTTTTATGGTGCTGGAGATGGAACCCAGGCCTCTCCCATTGAGCTACAGCTCCGACCAGGAACTGTCCAAAGTACTTTCAGGATACGCAGCTTTTTGATCATTACTGTGCACACAGAGGTTTTTTTAGTTCTAGAAACTGAAGGTACTGCTGTGCTTTTTCTTATGTTAGAAATTTTACTGTAGGTTGCCTGACTACTATGTAATGACTTTTAACTTGGAGACCTTCATTTGTCCTTAGAGTAGCCTGTTTTCGTTAAGCAGCTTTACTGATCATGGCTGTTGTCTATAGGAAAATTCACTGCTGGAAATTTTCTTATTAATCCCCTTGAGCCAAAAAATGCAGAAAAACTGAAAGTGAAGATTGCTGATCTTGGAAATGCCTGCTGGGTGGTAAGTCCCATTTGTTTTGATGCTTGTTTTTAAATGACCAAGTAAAGGAGAATGTAGACTTAGTTATACCAAACTATAAAAAAAAAGCATTTCTAATTATGTACTGATACCACTACTTAACATTTTTGTGAATATCTTTTTTTTTTAACCTTTTATTTTGGAACAGCTCAGGTAAAAAGTTCATTTATTTTGTGAAAATATGGGAAGAAGAATATAATGAAGAAAATGGACCCCAACTCCCAGCCTGGTTCCCCCTTACCTAGTCCAGTCCTGTTTACTTGCTTTGTGCCAGTGTTGTCTCACCTACACTCACTTGTGTAATGTTGGTTTCTATGCTCATGTCCTTCTAACCACATGCCATTCTTAACATTGGCATCCAATGTTAAACTGTTAACCTTTTAATTTATGTCACCAAACATTTTATTTTTGTTTTTGTTTTTTTAATTTATTTTCTATGTATATGAATGTACTGTCTGCATGTAGTTTGGTGCACCCTTGTCATGCAATGCCACGGAGGTCAGAAGAGGGTGTCGGATTCCCCCTGGAACTGGAGCTAAAAACTGTTCTCAGCCACCATGTGGATGCTGGGGATCGAACCCGGGTCCTCTGCAAGAGCAGTCAGCGCTCTTAACCGCTTGGCCATCTCTCCAGCCCCATCACCAAACATTTTGGGTAGCAGTAATTATATGAAATCCAGTTGTCTTTGTCATGTCCCTGATTCGCTATAATTGCTGCACTCCTATCCTAGCTCTTCGTGGCAGGCATCTCTGAGCAGAAGTCCTGAGAATGGGTCCAACTTGTGGGGCTGGTGCATCCGAAGTTGGGTGCTGTAGGGGCTGGAGAGATGGCTTAGAGGTTAAGAGCACTGGCTCTTCTTACAGAGGACCCAGGTTAACAACTATAACTGGAGTCTATAACTCCAGTTTCAGGAGAATCCATCTCCCTTTTCTGACCTCTGCGGACATTACACAGCATGGGTGCATTTACATCATACAATCAGTACACTCGTGCAAAAAAATAAAAATAATAGATAAAAATTTTATGTGTATGCAAGTATTACCTGCATGTGTAAAAAGTGCACCCAAGTTATATGCATTGCCCACGGAAGTCAGAAGAAGCCATCAGATCCTCTGGAACTGGAGTTACAGACGGTTGTTACCTAGCATGTAGGTACAGGGAATTGAACCTGGGTGCTCTGCAAGAGCAGTCAGTGCTCTTAACCTCTGAGCCATCTCTCCAGCCCCAATAAAATATATATATATGTTTGTTTGTTTTTGGTCTTTTTGAGGCAGGGTCTTCCTGTAGCCCCAGCTGTCCTGTAACTCACTTTGTAGATCAGGCTGTGGCCTCACATTCACAGAGATCCACCTCCCTCTTGAGTGCTGGGATTAAGGTGTGCACCACCACACCTGGCAATTTTATTTTTATTTTTAGTTTTTTTGGTCTTTTCAAGACAGGGTCTCCCTGTATCCCCAGCTGTCCTGGAACTCACTCTGTAGACCAGGCTGGCCTTGAACTTACAAAGATCCGCCTGCCTCTGCCTCCCAAGTGCTAGGATTAAAGGCATGTGCCACCATGCCCAGTTGCAAATATTTTTTAAAATGAGTGCTGGCTGCTCTTTCAGAAGACCCAGGTTCAGTTATTAACAAATGTGGTAGTTAACAGTTGTCTTAACTCCCATTGCAGAGGATCCAACACCCACTTCTGGTCTCTGTGGCCATTATATACACAGGTGTGCTTACATACATGCAGACAGAATGCTCACATGTAAAATTTTAGACGGGGCTGGAGAGATGGCCTAGCGGTTAAGAGTGCCTACCGCTCTTGCAGAGGACCCGGGTTCGATCCCCAGCACCCACATGGCGGCCAAGAACCGTCTGAGGCTCCAATTCCGGGAGAACTCCAGTTCCAGGGGAATCCAACACCCTCTTCTGACCTCCGCGGCATTGCACGACACGGGTGCACAAACTTGCATGCAGACAGTACATTGATGCACATATAGAAATAAATAAAATTAAAAAATATATTTAATAAAAAAAAATTTTTAGACACTGTGGCCCATGCCTTTAATCCCCAGAGGCAGAAGCAATGTGACAAATGCAAGCTATAGGAATGAAACATCCTGGTTTACAGACAATGTGGTTTACTGGTAACATGCAAACAAAGGTTACAGGACAGGAATGTTTCATCCTTATTTATAGACAACATAGGGATCTCGAAAAGACTACAGGAATGTTCAAGGTCTTTTAGTAACCAACCTACTTCCTTATTTCCTCTATATTCCCTCCTCTTCAATGGACATAATCCCTTATGTTTATTTCAAGAGGGACCCTGTGATACTCTTGACAAATTGCCTGAAACCTAATGGCTTCCACCTGTTGTTGTGTTGTGTGTGTGTCGTGTGTGTGTGTGTGTGTGTGTGTGTGTGTGTGTGTGTGTGTGTGTTTGAGACAAAGTTTCCCTGTAGCCCCAGGTGGCCTAGAGATCTGCCTGCTGGGAGTAAAGATGTGTGCCACCATGCCTGGCCACCCAATTTTTAATAAATTTATTGAGCTTTTTTTTTTTTTTTTAATGTGTAGGAATGTACTGTCTGCATGTAGGTTTGTGCACCCATGTCATGCAATGCCGTGGAGGTCAGAAGAGGGTTTCGGATTCCCCTGGAACTGGAGTTAAAATAAAAATGGTTCTCAGCTGCTATGTGGTGGGTGCTGGGGATCAAACCCAGGTCCTCTGCAAGAGCAGTTGGCACTCTTAACTGCTAGGCCATCTCTCAAGCCCCATTGAGCATATTTATAATACTTGGCCCTATCAGGAGATTAATAGAATCAAAACTATGGTCCTGTTAAGGTGGGCTAGCCAGGGACCCCAGATCTTCTAGGTACTCATCCAGAAAGACACATCCTCTTTATTTATTTATTTATTTATTTATTTATTTATTTGTTTATTTATTTATTTATATGTGTATGAATGTACTGTCTGCATGTAGATTGGTGCGTCCGTGTCATGCAATGCCACGGAGGTCAGAAGAGGGCATTGGATTTCCCTGGAACTGGAGTCAAAGATGGTTCTCAGCCTCCATGGGTGGTGGGTGCTGAGAATAGAACCCGGGTCCTCTGCGAGAGCTGTCAGTACTCTCAACTGCTGAGCCATCTCTCCAGCCTTTATTTTTCCTAGCCAGCTGCCTGGCATTTATTATGCAGGATTGATAGCAGCTTTACACTTTTTAACTGTGCTAGATTGAGTTGCCTAAAAACAGCACAGATACCATCCTCTCTGGCTCTTGGATTTCTAATTTCTGGCAAGGATAAGTTTACTGGCAGATCAAGGAAATCTCCAGCTCTTCAGCTTGGAAAGAAACTGGCTATTTGGGGGTGTCCTGACCCTAAACTGCCAAGCCTATTTCTAGCTCCTATTCTTATTACCCTCTGAAGAGGTCACCCCAATTGCCAAGAGGGAATTGGGGCTCAAACCACTCTGACTTCCATGCTGAAAGAGGGCACAGGGTGTGGCCATTGGGGTACCCCCACTCAGTGGGTCTATCTAAAGGACCCCAGAAAGTATAGCTATAGAGAAAACAAAGTCATCGACTGGTGACTGAAGAAGAAGTACAGGCAAGAATAGTTAGGCACATGTTCTAGGCAGGGAACCAGGAGAACTCAGAACAGGGTGAATTCAAATATCCAACTAAAAGTCCATTAGAATTTCTTGACGAGGGCTCTGATGCATGTGTTTATAGTGTTTCTCCTTTTCATTTGCCATGACCGCTGGACTCAGGATCTGCTCTCCAGCCATTCCATTTTGATAGTCATAGTCACAATAAGCACTCTTTTTCTTTTCTTTTCTTTTCTTTTCTTTTCTTTTCTTTTCTTTTCTTTTCTTTTCTTTTCTTTTCTTTTCTTTTTTCAATGTCTTTTTGAGACAAGGTCTCCCTGTAGCCCCAGCTGTCCTGGAACTCACTCTGTAGACCAGGCTGGCCTTGAGCTCAAAAAGATTCGCCTGCCTTTGCCTCCGAGTGCTAGGATTAAAGACTGTGCACCAACACGCCTGGCAATAAGCACTCTTAGCACCTGAGCTTTCTTTTATCTTCATTTTGTTTTCATTACATTTTGTTTTTTTAAGACATGATCCCACTATGTAACCCTGGCTGGCCTGGAACTTGGTATGTAAACCAGTCTGTCCTTGAAGTCACAGAGATCTACCTGCCTCTGGTTTCCCAAGTGTTGGGATGAAAGGTGAATACACCAAAACCTGGCTTTTTTTTTTTTTTTTAAGTGTGACTCTGGAAATGTCAGTACGCTCTTTTCACCCATTTACATTCACATTTAGCAGGCATGCTGCCATATACTCCAGCTTGGACACAGGTGATATAGGGTTCTACGTGCTGTATCCTTGTGAGATTTCACTTTACAGTGATATCTCCAGTGTGGCAGCATGTAGCCTTCAATATTCAGATTTTACATGATTTTTAAAGAATTTGAGTTTTTTTTCTTTAGTTAAAAAAAGTAATATGCTTTATTTGCCTTCATTTATACATAAGCATAGTTTAGAGACATTTAACATTTAGATTTTTAAATCAAATGTGCAGTCCAGTTTGCCAGATTTTCTCTCACCAAGATGAGGGGAAAATCAATTATTTCCCTCCGTGATCAATGACCCAACTATAGTACTCATGATTTTCTTTACAATTCTAGTCATTATTCCTTCTTCCTGGAAACTGAAACCTCTACCACTGCACCTGTCCACCATGTTCCACCTGTCATGATTATTAGTCCATGTTTATATTGTTAGAACTCCCATTGCTTTTCTCAGCTGAACGAACCTGTTTGTGATTCCTTTTCCTTTCACATAGCATTTAGTTTGATTTATTTTCTTTGTAATCCCTATTACTTAATTCAACTCACAGTTTGCATCTACTTTAATATCTAGAAATGCATTGGCTGTTATTTCAGCCTCATCTTCCTAAAGAGTTTTGAAGGAACCTGGAGTTTCCTAATCTGGGCTATGGCTGTGTTTTGGAAATTTCCACCCTCTTGCCTCTTTTAGGCAGGGTCCTGTGCATTCTTGGCTGGCTTCAACTCCCTCAGTATGCCAAGAAGATCGAGAACTTCTGGCCCTCTGCTTCTACCTCTCGAGTGCTGGGATTACATGTATTTAGCACCATACCCAGTTTATGCAGTGTTAGGGATCAGGTTCAGGCCCTCAAGCATGCTAGCCAGGTATTTGCCAACTGAGCTACATCTGTAGCACATGGAGTTACTGTTTTCTACCTGTCTTTATAGGCCCTCTTACTGCTCTCTCCTCTATTCTCAGTGTATACCCTTTTGCTGGAATACAGGAAACCTGTGTAGTGGCTTCCTGAGAAGGAGCATCCAGTACTGGGGATGCTCTGGGGACAGTTTTCACTCTGCCCTCAGGCTCCACTGGCTGCAATATGGAGTGCCAGGGTAAAGTCATTTTCTCAGGAGGGGAAAAACGGCAGACAACACTGATGTTACATGGTCTGCCAGACTCTAGAGAATAAATCGGACAAAGGTGACTAACAGCTTTTAGAAGGGGTGGTTCAAAACTAGATATTTCTAGCTTTAATAGCAAAGAAAGAGAGAACTTTACACAGCAGGAGAAAATCCATAGTCCACCCCAAAGGGATTGGCTCAGCCTCAGGAGCAACACACTCCTGGCAAGAAGGAACACCAATCCTTGATGCTCAAAGACAGGCTCAGAAAATCTGCTGGTAATTTCAGTAACATTTTCTTTTTTCTTTTTTTTTTAATTAATTTTTTTTTGTTGTTGTTATGTGTATGAATGTACTGTCTGCATGTAGGTTGGTGCACTGTGTCGTGCAATGCCTCAGAGGTCAGAAGAGGGTGTCAGATTCCCTTGGAACTGGAGTTAAAGACAGTTCTTAACTGCCATGTGGGTGGTAGGAATCGAACCCAGGTCCTTTGCAAGAGCAGTCAGTGCTCTTAACTGCTGAGCCATCTCTCCAGCCCCAGAGTAACATTTTCAAAGACCAGAAAAAGAAATTCTAGGCAAATGGCACTTGCTGGAGATGCCAGGTTTTCATTGGTGCTTGGCAGCCAGTGACCCTCTTTGGACTGTATCTCAGGAATCTTGTTGCAAGTGACCTGATAATACACTGAGTCCTGGCCAGCACAGTATGGTCTTTGAATCAGTAGTCAGAGAGGTGGAAAATTGTTGGAGTCTGCAGTAATATTAAAGAGGTTTCAAGAATTGTGCCTGACAACACAGAAGGATCACATGGGCTGGACCAGCACAGACAGATTCCTAAAAGACAGCTCAGAGGTGTGACCAACATCTCAGGCGCTACCTGAAAGCAACGCTCTCTGATCAAACCACAGCCATAATCCTGTCCACAAAAGGGAGACCTGGAAGTCTGACTGTCCATGGTTACACAGACTTCTAGAAGCCTAGGAAGGAACTTGACACTGAGACTGAATCCAACAAACCTGTAAACATACAAGTTTATTTGCATACTCCTGTCCCCATACCCCACCCCACCCCATCTGGCCCTCTCCCCTTCACATTTTGATTGATTGATTGATTGATTGATCTTTTTGAGACAGGGTCTCCCTGTAGCCCCAGCTGTCCTGGAACTCCCTCTATAGACCAGGCTGGCCTTGAACTCACAAAGGATCCGCCTGCCTCTGCCTCCCAAGTGCTAGGATTAAAGGCGTGTGCCACCACGCCCGGCTCCCCTTCACATTTAGTCCTCCTTCATTTAATACTACTGTCAATTAACAGACCAGCTCTATCTTTCTCTTTCTACCCCTGTGCCTCCTCACACACTCTTTCCTTTTGATTTCCCTCTCCTAAAGTAAAACTGTGGCCAAACTACTGGCCATGTTTGCAGGAAATCACCAATTATAGATCAGCAGAATGGTAGGAATTAATACACTCCTTTCAGTGATAGCCTGAATGTTAATGGTTTTCATTTACTGCAAAGGATACAGTCCCAGTAGATTGGATCAGAAAGCAAGAGACTTGTGTTTGTTGCATTCAAGACTGCACCTCGCCATTAAAGATAGATTCAGCCTTAGGGTGAGAGGACGTGAAAAAGTGTTCCAAGCAAATGGACTTCAGAAATGAGTTGTCACTGTTCTAATATCTGACAGAATTCTCTTCAAGCCACAACTAGTTCAGTGTCTGAGCCCATTGTTTTCCTCCAGAACCACCTTCCAGGTCTCTGTCAACAGACAGTCACTAGGCCTCTAAGTCCAGTTCCCTTAGCCGTTTGGATTTTTTCCCACATTTGGCCATTAATGTGGTTTGTTAGGTTGTTGGTTTTCTTGGGTTTTGTTTTTGTTTTATGGGCTGTGTTTGTGTCCCACTGTTCAGAGGACTACCAGCTGGAGTCGGTTCCCTCTTTACACCTTGGGGGTTCTGGGCATTAAGCTTGAGTTATCGGGCTCTGCAGGCTCCTTTATCCACTGCATCATCTGGTTCTCTCAGTGAATGTCCCTGGGTTCAGACTTCCCGTTCCTGTTTCTACAAGGAGCCATGCTGTTTGTCCTTAGCACATGTGCTCTGCTGGTGATAATGTTCCCTCTACCTGGAATACTTGCTCTTTAGTCAAATGTAGTCCAGTACTCTTCTATCTGAAGCTTTATCTGACCAGTCTTAACCAGGCTAGAGAATTTGTCTTCCATACTTTGCTTTATATATTCCTATAACCTTTGAGATTTCTTTCCTATATTTAATTCATTAAGCTTCTCTTTGTATCTTTAATAGACTTGAAAAAATGTTTTTGAACAAGTGGTCCTTATGATTCTATGCTGCTTGAGACCTGCATCTTTATTTTATATATACAAGTGTTTTGTCTCTGGTGTAAGTACACCTATGTGGGCACACAGAGGCCAGAAGAGGGGGTTGGATCTCCTGGAACTGGAGTTACAGATGACTGTTAGCCACCATGTGAGTGCTGGGAACCAAATCTAGGTCTTCTGCAAGAGCAGCCATTGCTCTTTAACGACTGAGCCAGGTCTGTAGCCCCTACGTTTGTTTCTTAATAAAGTTATTGTTAGCCTTTTATGTGTACGAGTTGTGCTTGCAGGTATGTAAGTGTGCCCATGTTGTACACCTCCCACAGAGGACAGAAAGTGTTGGATTCCCTGGAACTAGAGTTTCAGGTGGTTGTTAGCCACCATGTAGGTGCTGGGAATAGAACCCAGGTCTTCCGCAAGAGCAGCTGATACTCTTAACCATTGAGCCATCACTTCAGACCCTCAAAAGTAATTTGGAATAGCAGTAAGAAAAGTGTGTTTAGGGCTAACAGTGTCAAAATGATACTTGAGAAATTAGCTAAATGGAAACTTTGGTTCAGAGAATTTATTTTACTCTCCATTATTAAGTAATTGTAACATTTCTTTTTAATATAAATGAATATGAGGGTACTTTTCTCTTTCATTTGCTCAGCACAAGCATTTCACTGAAGATATCCAAACCAGGCAGTACCGGTCTCTGGAAGTTCTAATAGGATCTGGCTACAACACCCCTGCCGACATCTGGAGCACTGCATGCATGGTAATGTTTCCCCTTGGCCTTTGCTCAGCATTCCCATAGTTCCATACTGTGCCTGTCTGCTAGTTTCAATAAACCAGCAAGTAAACAAACAGAAAATGAACTACTGGCACGTGAGAAACCCTGTCCTGGGGGGAAGTCTGAATTGAAAGCAGCCCCTCTAAGGCATTAGTGGTTTGTGTTAGGAGATTACTAGTAGCTGTTGCTTTAAGCCCTGACCTTGTTAGCAGATAGGGGACACCCTGGAAACTGTTTTCAGTCTGTACAATTCAGCTACACCTCTGGCATCTTTGTGGGTCACAACAGGTGAAGCCCACTCACCTACAGATCAAGAGTTGCTTTGTCCCCACAAGCTTTACACTGGGGTGTATTATGTTATTTCTTTAATGTGAGCATGCTCTTCAGCATCTTTTCTCCTTGTATCAGTTTGTACTTGGATGATTGCTTGTTTCTTCCCCAAGATTATGAGGACCATGCCAACACACATCACATGGTGGATGGTGTCAATGCCCAAAAAGATCCCTATCACAGTCTTTGCAGACTTAACAGATAAGCACTCCCTATAAGAGTGCTCTCACTTCACATACTGGCCTCAGGTCCTGTTTGCTACAAGCCACCTGAGTTTCTGACCAGCTGTCTACAAATTAGTGGTCTCCACAACCCCCCAGGACAAAACTTAAAATTTTGTTACTGAGGATGGAAATCAAAGCAAAATATAAAGTAAGGTTTAAGAGGCAGCAGACCTAAGGGTGATACCCTTCTCTTGGGAAGCTCACCTGAGGTTCAGTGTATGCTTCAATTGTGATTTCATCAGTCAGACGTGATGGAATATAATGGGACATTTCTCAGCAGTTATTTCAACAGAAGAATTAAGGCTTACTGAGGAATTGCTGAGTCTGGTTTAGGCAGGAGGATTGTTGTTCTGGAATACATGGGCAAGATTCTGTGTCAAAAAAATTTTTTTAAGTCTCATTTCTGGCTGGGAGTGATGGCGCACACATTTAATCCCAGCACTCGTGAGTCAGAGGCAGGGAGATTGTGAGTTCAAGGCCAGCCTGGTCTACAGAGCAAGCTCCAGGCCACCTGGGACTAAAGGGAGACCCTGTCTTTAAAAGGGGGGGGGCGTCTCATTTCTGAATATTCAGTTTTAGTTTGAAGTCTAAATTTCAGCTTCTATTCCATGTAAAATTATAATGCAGAAAGATCTGCTTGGTGACCCATGCCTGTCTGTAATCCTAGCACTCGGGAGGCAGAGGCAGGCGAATCTCTGTGAGTTCAAGGCCAGCCTGCTCTGCATAGTGAGTTCCAGGACAGCTGCAGCTGCAGAGAAACCCTGTCTCAAAAAGACAAACAAACAAAAAAAGATCTCTGTATGCCCTTCTCTGACTGAAGAAGGGAAACTCAGGAAGGCTGAATTGCTAGAGGGAGGGACATGCACAGGTTCCTTGGTTACAGAGTGTCATGGTCCAGTCTGAGAATTAGCATGCCATTACCTCAGACAGCAGCACCCTAGGGTGGGGAAGTGGCTCACTTAGTAGAAGTACCTGTTACCAGACCTGACAGCCTGATTTTGAACCCAGAGACCTCCATAGTGGAAGGAGAGGACTGTCACAGCTCTCCTCTGACTTCACACACACTGTGGCATGCACAGACCATGCATACACAAAGTAAGTAAAAGTATAAGGCAAAGTTCTAAGTACATTCAGAATCCTCTTCTAGCCTTTTGAAATATGTGATGTACTGGGCAGTGAACACTAGAACACTGTATTCTTGTCCACCTTCTGCCCACCCCTGCTGGCTGCTTTTTGTTTGAGGTGTGTGTTTTCCTTGTTCACACATTGATACAAAGTGATTTTTCTAGGTTTTTTTCTTTCCCTATTTTATTAATAGGTATAATGAAAAAGTTCTTTAGGAATAATAGACAGTTTTTCAAATGATATTCAAATAGCAATAACTTTCCAAAGACATTCTTTTTCTTTGATGTGTTCATGTACTGTCCCTTTCTTAGGCCTTTGAATTAGCCACAGGCGACTATTTGTTTGAGCCTCATTCAGGGGAGGATTACACCCGAGATGAAGGTGAGTCCCTTTACCCAGCTGACTGCATGGATGGCTAACATCATTTGTCACACTGAAGGCATTGTCTTAGTAAACTCGTTACTGTATTAGATATAAACCAGTCCCAGAAACACTAGAAATATAAAAAAGGTAATGTAAACTGAGCATATTGATATACATCCGTAATTCCAGCACTATGAAAGCAAAGGCAGGAGGACCATGACTTTGTGGCCAACCTGGGCTACATATTGAGACCCTATCTCTTTTTTTTAAATGTGTATGAGTGTACTGTCTGCATGTAGGTTGGTGCACCCATGAGACCCTATCTCAAAAGAAGTTTAAAAATAGTTGGTCTTGGTGGTGCACGCCTTCAATCCCAGCACTTGGGAGGCAGAGGCAGGTGGATCTCTGTGAGTTCAAGGCCAGCCTGGTCTACAAAGGAAGCTCCAGGCCAGCTGGGGCTAAAGGGAGACCCTATCTCAAAAAGACAAAAATAAATAATTTATATAAAGTAAATTCTGTCATCTGGGCATGGTGGTGCACACCCTTAATCCCAGCACTTAGGAGGCAGAGGCAGGCAAATCACTGTGAGTTCAAGTCCAGTCTGGTCTACAAAGTGAGTTCTAGGACAGCTGGGGCTACAGGGAGACCCTGTCTCAAAAAGACCCCCCCCAAAAAAAGTGGGGGGGGGGATTCTGTCTTAAGTATGAGATATTATAGACATTTTAAGAAAATATGCTGGGGCTGGAGAGATGGCCTAGCGGTTAAGAGCGCCGACCACTCTTGCAGAGGGCCCGGGTTCAATCCCCAGCACCCACATGGTGGCCGAGAACCGTCTGAAACTCCAATTCCAGGAGAACTCCAGTTCCAGGGGAATCTGAGACCCCCTTCTGACTTCCACGGCATTGCACGACACGGGTGCACAGACCTGCATGCAGACAGTACATTCATACACATTAAAAAAAAAATTAAAAAAGAAAAAAAAAATATGCTGTGGCTGGAGAGATGGCTCAGCAGTTAAGAGCACAGACTGCTCTTGCAGAGGACCTAGGTTTGATTCCCAGCACCCACATGGCAGCTAAGAACCATCTTTAACTCCAGTTCCAGGGGAATCTGACACCCTCTTCTGACCTCTGCAGCATTGCATGACATGGGTCCACCTACTTACATGCAGACAGTACACTCGTACACATAAAAAAAAAAAATTAAAAAAGAAAAAAAAAAATATGCTGTGGCTGGAGAGATGGCTCAGCAGTTAAGAGCACAGACTGCTCTTGCAGAGGACCTAGGTTTGATTCCCAGCACCCACATGGCAGCTAAGAACCATCTTTAACTCCAGTTCCAGGGGAATCTGACACCCTCTTCTGACCTCTGCAGCATTGCATGACATGGGTCCACCTACTTACATGCAGACAGTACACTCGTACACATAAAATAATAAATTTTAAAAAATTTAAAAAGAAAATATGCTAAAGGTTGATGATGTTGAGTTGTTAAAATACTTCATTTCCCCTGTATGTATGAGCCCCTGAGCTCAATTCCCCACCCTGCTTAAACTGGGTGAGGTAGCCCTTAAGCAAAAAAGCATAGTTGCCAACTTTTCTTCTTCAGTGTCTGTCTTTCTTCCTGAGAAGTCAATGACTTTGTTTCTAGCTCAGGTTGACCTGTTCATCAACCTGTTCGTTTATGCTTCTGTATCTACTTGGAAGTCAGTAATCTTAATCTAATGTGAAGTACTGCTTGAAGGCAGAGACTATAACCCACACATATGACATTTAGCATCTCCCTTTTCTAAAAGTTAAAGTTATATTTTTTTCTTTGTGAGTTATACATTTAGAATTTAAATTGTGTGGTGGCCTTGGAAAAGACAGTTAACTAAGTATGTCTGATTTTGCCAGCTTTGTAGTATCCAGATGCCTAGATAACTGGAGGGAAACAATTAGCTTCCCGGTTCTCGCTGTTAGGCAGCAGTCTTTGGATTGATGCGTACTTCAAAATCATTAGCTGTTTTTATTCCCCGTGGGGAACATGTCCTACACTGGCTGTGCTTTGCTCTTGGCTTTGGGAATCTAGACTTTGTGTTCTGTGAACCCAGAATGCCCTCTTATCCTCAGTGTTTCTTTCTGGTACTATTGGGCAATGCTAGTGCAGTCTGCCAAGGTTTCCTAATCACTCTCTGGAACATGGAAAGTAATATGCCCAGTGCCTCTTTTGGGAAGTTTGGGGTGGGTTTCGTACATACATAGCACATACCCTTCGTTCTGAGATACAGTAATGCTGGCTGTGTTAGTACATGCCTTCATCCCAGCAGAGGCAGGCGGATCTCTGTGAGTTCAAGGCCAGCCTGGTCTACAGAGTGAGTTCCAGGCCAGCTGGGGCTACAGGGAGACCCTGTCTCATAAAAAGACACCCCCCCCAAAAAAAAGAGTGCTGGGATTAAAGGCGTGTGCCACCACACCCAGCTTTTTTTTTTTTTTTTTTTTAAGTTTAGAGTGTTTTTAAAATGCCAAGTATAGGGAGCTGGAGAGATGGCCTAGCAGTTAAGAGCACCAACTGCTCTTGTAGAGGACCCCAGTTCGATCCCCAGCACCCATGTGGTGGCTGAGAACTGTAACTCCAGTTCCAGGGGAATCCGACGCCCTCTTCTGACCTCCACGGCAGTGCACAACACGGGTGCACAAACCTACATGCAGACAGTACATTCATACACATAAAAATAAATAAAGCCGGGGGTGATGGTACTCACCTTTAATCCCAGAGGCAGGCAGGTGAATCTCTCTGAGTTCAAGGCTAGCCTTGATCTACAGAGCGAGTTCCAGGCTAGCTGGGGCTACAGGGAGACCTTGTCTCAAAAACACCAAAAAAATAAATAAGAAAGCAAGTAGTGAGTGGACAGCAAACCTTTAATGCTCTGGCTCATGTGTCCTTTATTTAAACAGTCATGGTGACCTGAGACCTGGGGTGGCGTGCCTTCTATTCCCCATTCCACAGCCCTGTCTTTTAGGATAATACAATTTTACCTGTCATTGATAAGCCAAAGATAGTGTTCTTTGCTGTGACAAAACATTGTGAACAATGCCAACTTGAGGAGAAAAGGGCTTATTTGGCATACGTCTCATGGGTCACAGGAAAAGCTCAAGGCAGAAACCTAGAGGCAGGAATTAATGCATAGGCCATAGAGGGAACATTACTTACTGGCTTGCTCCCCTGCCCCATGCTTAGCCTACTTTTTTATACAACACAGGACAAACCCGCCCAGGGGTGGCACTACCCACAGTTGGCTGTGCTCTCCACATCACTTAGCTCAGGAAAATGCCCACAGACCTGGCCACAAGTCAGTCCAGTGGAGGCAGTTACTCAGTTGAGATTCCTTCTACCTAGATGTGTCAAGTTCAAAAACCAAAGCCATCTAGCACAGATAGATTGCTAGAATTGAATTTAACATTTTGAGGAAAAGATAATTCTTTGATATAGAATACTTTTTATTTGTTCGTTTTTTTGTTTTTTGAGGCAGGGTCTCCCTTTTAGTACCAGCTGTCCTGGAGCTTGCTCTGTAGACCAGGCTGGCCTTGAACCCACAGAGATCTGCCTGCCTCTACCTCCTGAATGCTGGGATTAAAAGCGCACACCACCATGCCTGGCTAGAATTATTAATTGTTTGAAAATTTCATACAATGTATTTTGATATGTACCCCCTCAGTATAGGAAGCATTTGTCTTGTCTTGTCTTGTCTTGTACTTTTCTTGAACTTGTTTGTTTTTTGAAGCAGGGTCTTGCTATAGCCCTAGCCAGTCTGGAACTCACAATGTAAATCAGGCTTCACATAGATCTGCTTCCCATTACCTCACTAGTAAAGACATGTCCCACCATGCCCAGCAAAAGCATTTTTAAGAACCTTTACTTTCCTAGCACTTGGGAGGCAGAGGCAGGCAGATCTTTGTGAGTTCAAGGCCAGCCTGGTCTACAATGTGAGTTCCAGGACAGCTGGGGCTACAGGGAGACCCTGTCTCAAAAAGACAAAAAAAAAAAAAAAAAAACAAAAAACCATTACTTTGGGGACCAGAGAGATGGTTCAGCAGCTAAAAGCTTGCTGCTCTTATAGAGAATCTGAATTCAGTCCCTAGCACTCCATGTTGGTGGCTAGCAACTTTCCATGACTCCCAATTCTAGGGGATCTGATGCCCTCTTCTGACCTCCATGGGCATTGTGGGACACAGGTGCATTTGCATGCATGCAGGCAATACATTCACATAACATAAAATAAATAAAATTTTTTTTAAATTTATTTTATGTGTATGAATGTACTGTCTGCATGTAGGTCTGTGCACCTGTGTCGTGCAAAGCCTTGGAGGTCAGAAGAGGGTGCGGGATTCCCCTGGAACTGGAGTTACGGACGGTTTTCAGCCACCAAGTGGGTGCTGGGGATTGAACCTGGGTCCTCTGCAAGAGCAGTCGGTGCTCTTAACCGCTAGGCCATCTCTCCAGCCCATAAAATACTTTTTTAATATAACCAGTAAGAGAAGCTATGGTCTCCTGTACTTCTTGACATTCTGACTTGCTTGTTGCTGATGGTGATTTTATGCTAGGGTATTTGTTTTAGTCTTTGCTTAAAATCATTGAAAGTTTCTTGGCAGTTGGGCACTTGTTACCAAACTAAAAATTCAGTCAACTGTTGAGGCTGTAATGAGTTTGTGAATATTAAAGGACCTTTATAAATGACAGTATAGATCCTTTACCTTGAGAAGGAGCTAAGACTGACATCTTCCAGTTAATACAGGTCTCTAGTCTGTTCTTTCTCCCATAAGACACAGAACTAGATTCCTTGTGATAAAACACTGTCCAAAAGCAACTTAAGAGTTTGGTTTTTTGTTTTGTTTTATTTTTGTTTATTTGTCTTTTTGAGAGAGCGTCTCCCTTTAGTCTCAGCTGGCCTGGAGCTTGCTATGTAGACCAGGACTCACAAAGATCTGCTTGCCTCTGCCTCCTGAGTGCTGGAATTAAAGCCGTGTGTCACTACGCCCAGCAAGAGGTTTAGTTTTATTTGGCTTACACTTCCAGGTCACAGTCCGTCATTGAGGGAAGAGAGAGCAGGAACTCAAGGCAGGAACCAAGGAAGAAAACTGACTACTGACTGGGTCTCTGGCTTGCTGTCAGGTTCATGCTCAGCTAGCTTTATTATACAGCCCAGGCCTGCCTGCCCAGGGAAAATGCTGCCCATGCTGGGCTGGGTCCTTCCACGTCAGTCAAACAGTTTCTCATAGTCTGACCTGGATAATCCCTCATTGAGACTCTTCAGATAACCCTAGTCTCTGTCAAGTTAACAGCTGAATCTAACTAGGATGACTCTTGAGTACACAGTGATCACTGATGAAAGTTCCTTTTTGGTGTAAAGGAGCCATATATATTTTTTAATGTGTATCAGTATTTTTTACCTGCATGTATATAAGAACACCCAGTGTGTACAAAGCCCACAGGGACCAGAAGAGAGTGTTCTGTCACCTGGAGAGTGGCAGTAGTGCTGACTAGCATCAGGTCCAACCCCAGATTGCAGTCTGAATGTGCTCACAGGCTATATTCCTGCCTAAACACTCACATATCACTATATGACTTAGACACAGAGCAGCCTATGTTTAAGGAGCTATACTTTAAAATGCCTGTGCTAACTTCCACTTACAAAATAAGGTTTTAGAAAAAAAAACTCAGATTCTGAGCTAGGTGTGATGGGAATATTCATTTGAGTTCCAGCTCTTAGCCACAGATCTTCAAGTAGAGGCTGTTTAATGTCTCTGAGGTTCTGTTGTATCATCTTCAAATGGGATAGTAGTCTTTGTCCTATTTTAACCCCTCATGTCCTGAACAAACAATAGTTAAAAATAAATAAATAAATAAATAAATAAATAAATAAATAAATAAAAGCTCTAGAATGCCTAAAAAATATTGACACAATTTTTTTATTTTTTATTTATTTTGTATGTGTATGAATGTACTGTCTACATGTAGGTTTGTACACCCGTGTTGTGTAGTGCCGCGGAGGTCAGAAGAGGGTGTCAGATTCCCCTGGAACCTGGAGTTAAAGATGGCTCTCAGCCACCACGTGGGTGCTGGGGATCGAATCCAGGTCCTCTGCAAGAGCAGTTGGCACTCTTAACCACTAACCCATCTCTCCAGCCCCGACACAATTTTGGGGGGGGGGGAGTCTTTTTGAGACAGGGTCTCCCTGTAGCCCCAGCTGTCCTGGAACTCCCTCTATAGACCAGGCTGGCCTTGAACTCAAAAAGATCCGCCTGCCTCTGCCTCCCGAGTGCTAGGATTAAAGGCATGCACCACCACGCCCGGCCTACACAATTTTTTACTTTACCTAAAGAACCTAACTGGACACAGGCATATGGCCCAAAGTAAAATTGTAGATAAGCTTCCAAAATCCAGTGACACTTGCCAGCTATGACGGTGAGCAGCCACCTGAGTTGGTGTGTGGCCTTCCCAGTGTCCCTTTGAAACCCTTGGCTTGATTCCTACTCACTTTAAACAGCTAGTCCTTGGAAAAGCTATTCATAGAAAGCCTTGTTTACAGCTTGCCCCTGATCCCATCCTTCTTACACTCTGTCTAACCACACTGCACACATTGTAGAGTCCATAGGCACAATTCCCAAACCCTTTGCTCTTGGTTGGAAATAGCCCCAGGCCAGGCGTGGTGGCCCATGCCTTTAATCCTAGCACTTGGGAGGCAGAGGCAGGCGGATCTTTGGGAGTTCAAGGCCAGCCTGGTCTACAGAGTGAGTTCCAGGACAGCTAGGGCTATAAGGAGACCCTGTCTCAAAAAGACCACCAAAAAAAAAAGGAAATAGCCCCAGGGCTGTTTCAATGGCAGAGGTAGTGTTGTTAACTGGAGTTTGAGTGCAGGCCTCAGAGATACAACTTCAGGAAGCAGAACATGCACACCAAGATTGACTGTAGTTGTCAGTGAAAACCTCTAGTGGCACTGATCTCTTTGTCATTTGTGTGGACTCTCCATTAGATGAGCCTGGGTCCCTTTCTTCTCCATTAGGAGCAGAGAGCAAGTTGTGCATGCCACTCGTTAAGCCTATGTCCAAGGCTGCATTTGTGATTGCTGTTCTGTCTCTCCCTCTCCCCCAAAATGTTCGTAACATACAGATCACATTGCATTGATCATAGAACTTCTGGGAAAGGTGCCTCGCAAGCTCATTGTAGCAGGAAAATATTCCAAGGAATTTTTCACCAAAAAAGGTAAAACAACTCTGCTTATTTCCTAGTCATTAAAGGGATAAAAGTGCCTTAAAGTGGGAAGGTAAGTCCAGCCAGGTCCACGTTCCCTAGCTCCTGCAAAAAAGGTGAGTGAATGAGCCTTGAGTGCTCAACTGTGGCTTAACAGACAAGTGATGTTTTGTGGCTTGATATGGTCTGCACTTTGCAGGGAGTTGCTGACTTCTAAAAGGGGGAAGATAATTCATACTTCAAGTTAAGTTAGTACAAGTCTGTGCCTCAGACAGAATTGACTGATTACTTCTATGCAGTAGCATGTGTTGGCATTTGCTCTGAGAACTGCTTCTACCAAAGAGGACTTTCATTTTGGAGTTTTTGCTATTGTTTTGGAGGGGTTCTTACTACATATTTCCAGACTGGCTTGGAACCCATAATCCTCAGCCTCACAAGTGTTGGGGTTAGAGATGTGTGTCCACCCCCTACTGACAAATAAGTTAAGTGGAACCTGGAGAGGTGGCTCGGCATCAGCAGCTAAGAGCATATAGTGCTGTAGCAGAGGACCTGGGTTCATTTCTCAGCAGCAGCTCACAATGGCCTATAACTCCAACTTGAGATCTGATGCCCTCTTCTGCCCTCTAGTGGGCAGCTGTTCTCACATGCACATACTGTTTAAACAAAGAAAGAAAGGGGGGAAAATAACTTAAAGCAGCGGGTGAGGTCCATAGCTCATGTTATAAGCTGGGCGTGGGGATGCACATCTATGATCCCAGCATTTGGGAGGCTAAAGCCAGCCTAGGTTTCATAGCAAGACCCTGTCTGTAAAAGGAAAACAAAGAAGACTAAGCTGATTTATATTAGTTGAAAGAACTAGATACTTAATAATGTCTTGTTTGGTTTTGTTTGGTGTTTGAGCTGGGATCTCATTCTCTAGCCCAAGCTTGTCTGAAACTATGAAGCCCAGGCTGGTCTCAAACTCCAGGCATGAGCTTTGATCATGTATTTCTTATGCATTCCAAATAAAGCTGACATGGAAACCTAACCTTGAAGGATCTAGAAAACTGATTTATTTTTTTCTGCTGTGCTAAGTGCCCTTTTCTTCACAACCTCTACATAAAGTGCTGAGAAGTTTTTGTCAGCCCATGGCAGGAGGTATCTTAAGAAATGTTACCCTTTCCTAAGCCCCCTAGAGCAGAAAAATGATGGAATGCTTCTAAGAGTTTCTCCTGCATGCAAAGTCAGATTAAGACATGCTTGTCATTGAATAGGCACTCTGCACAAAAACATTCCAAATACGTACTGTGTGCAAACAATTTTAAATAGCATTTACCTCGGTAAGCCATTAATAAGTGACTACTTTAAAATGTGTCACTTTGCAGGCTGGAGAGATCGCTCAGCAATTAAGAGCATTCATTGGCCTGCTCTTGCACAGGACCTGGGTTCGATTTCCAGCACCCACATGGTGGCTAACAACTGTCCTTAACTCCAGTTTCAAGGATTAGCCACCATCGTCTGACCTCTACAAGCATTGTAGGACACAGGTGTACTTAACATACATGCAGGCAATACATTCATGCACATAAAATAAAAGTAATAAAATACATGTTTTTAAAAAAAATTGTCACTTCAGCCAAGTTTAGGGGCATGCACCTGTACTACCTAGCTCTCAGGAAGCTGAAGTAGATGAATCACTGGAGCCCCAGGACTTCAGGACAGCTTGGGCCCAACCCTTCAAAAAAAAGGTCTCAAGATTGCCACTTCAGGGTTGAGGATATAGCTCAGTGATGGACCACTTGCCTGACATATACAAGGACCTGGGTTTGATCCTCCAGCACCATTGTTTTAAAAAAGAAAAGATTGATTCCAAGGAACAGTTAGGTTGAGCTTTCAGACCTCCACTGCTGTTTCTGAAGTCTATAATAGAGTTCTTTTGAGTTGAATTGATTTTACGCATATTTGACATGCTATTGGCTTTCTAAGTTATCGCCTCATTTTGAAACAACATTTTCTAGACTTTTGAGGGGGAAAATGACTTCAAATCAATGTTCATGACATAGGACTTTAGGCTGCATCACCATACCGTGAGACTCATGTGTAGAGTATATGTGACCTTGTACTGTCTTCACCGCAGGTGACCTGAAACACATCACCAAGCTAAAACCTTGGGGCCTTTTTGAGGTTCTAGTGGAGAAGTATGAGTGGTCTCAGGAAGAGGCAGCTGGTTTCACTGATTTCTTACTGCCCATGTTGGAGCTCATCCCTGAGAAGAGAGCCACTGCCGCCGAATGTCTCCGGCATCCTTGGCTGAACTCCTAAGCCCCGCCCAGCACTGCAGCAGAGATCATCAGACTGGCCCTCCAGCCTCCCTCTGAAACTTTTCCTTCTTCCCCTTTCAGGGTGAAGCTCTTTCTTCAAGGGTTTCTAGATTTTCTTTTTAAAAATCCAACGTGTTCATTTGGGTTTGCTTACTTGACCCTGTGGGAATCCCCACAGTCATTGGGCATCCTAAGTGAATTTGGCCTTGGTTGGGGTCTGCCAAAGACTGAAAATATGCATAGCCTCTCACCCTTTGTCTTCACCTTTTCATTAGGACATCGTTTAAATGTCAGCACCCTTTTAAAAAAGAGCTATGAAGATGTGTGAGCCCGTCATTTACACTCATTGACTCTGAGAGTCATTTTCTAGAGCGTATCCCATTGCCAGCATAAGGATGAGGAGGGAAGGGTGTTGATTCTGTGATGAGCAGAGACATTAAACTTGCTGTATCCAGGCTGCATCATCTTCCTGGATTCTTTCTGTGTTTTCTATGTTCACTTTTTTTTCCCCCTGCGATTTTAGGCTACCATAAGCTGTAAAATCACCAGATCTGGGTACCATTTTATCACTGTTGAAAGAACTCTGTCATATCCCACTCATCCTCTACTAACTCTTAAGATCCTGAAATCTTGCGTCTGATTTTTAATGTACACGAAAACAGAACCATTGGATGATAATTTCTTGAGAGCCTTGGGTGTTCTGCAGATAGTCCTTTCCTACATGTGTCCTGTCACCCTAACAGTTACTTTGGTTGGCTGTTTTTTAATCCCTTAACTGACACTCATTCAGTTTGAGCTTCTTGCCCTACAACTAAAAAGGATCAGGGTGACTCCAGACAGAAGTGGTCAGAGCTCTGTCTTGAGGAAGTGGTCCAGCTTTCCGATTCCATACAGTGCTGCTTTTGTTTACAGCTTTTCTTTACCTTCCCAAAATTCTGGCCTTGAGGCACTTTCTTTCTGTGGCTTTGCTGTTCTCATTTCTCAGAGGCTTGGGGTCTTTCATGAAATGATGGGTGGAAAAACCAAGGGGAGGGTAGGAACGATGTCACGTTTTTCGTTGTCTCTTTTTCCCTTCTTGGTTTTGAGATTTGCCATCCTCTGCTGCTATTTCCTTGTATAATATAAGTTTTTAACTACAATTTTGAGATGATTGAAATGTACTTGAGGCTTTTTCTTAATGCAAAAAGGCTTTGTTAATTTTATTTTAGGATCAGCCTCTCATAGACTTGCTTACCTAAACATATTCCTTGGGTGATACTTAGCATCCAAATGGGCAGGATTAGGGCTGCTTGCTTGTTCATCAGGACCAAGTGGGCCTTGGGGATTGCAGCATTCTCCAGAAATTCTAACTCAGAAAGCCAAGGAGGTACATCCCAAGGCTCTCCTAGCAAGCTGCAGTGAAGCTAGCAACCACCTCTTCTCCTTATGCGAGACTGCTGTCACCTGTGATTCACCCACAGTGAAAAAGCTGGTGTCGTGTGCATCCCATGTAACTCCCTGAGGAACTGGCCAGCGGGTCTTTGGATCTTGATTGGTTAATCCTGATACCAGACGTGTTCCTGTAGAAAGAATTTTAAGCCAGGCTATCTATGCAGCTATCAAGAATAAAGAGATCACTTCACACACGGCAGGGAAATCCTTGGACAATTCTAATCACTCTGGGTCTTCAACTGTATTTACATCTAAAGCAATAGCAGACGAAACTGAAACCTCTATTATCAAATCACAGTTGTGGAGTTACAGCAATCCTAGTGCTATTAAGCTGAAATAACCAAGAAACACAAGCCAACAGCAGGCCTGTTTTAAGTGTTGATATCACGGGTAATTTTTAATAGGGGGAGAACCTGGAACTTCATTTTGGAAATATTCCCACCACCTAAGGGCTTTTCCCCCATGTCGCTTAAGGAGCTGGGGGAATTGGAAGGTCTGGAAAGAGGCAGCTGTAGGAGCTGAGCTTCCAGTGTGCCTTACTTTATGGTTAAGTGTGATCATAAGCCTGTTAGCTTGCCATGGTCTCAAGAACTTCCATTTGCTCTTGGTTAAAAATGAAGCCCTGATGCGTTTTATATTCTTTCTACCGAGTGCACTGTCTGTGTTCTTACAAATACAGTACAATAAACAATGTGTTTAATAGCCTGCATGTTTCCAAAAGTTTTGTTCATTTGTTGTCCAATTCAGTCTGACCCAAACAATTAGAGGAAAGAAATAATATGCTTTTCTAACTTAAGTATGCAATAAAATTGCAACCTGAGCACTTGTGAGTTTGTGGGGTTTGTGATTGTGCTTCTTTTACTTGTGGAATTGGCATATAATTTGGAAAATTGTAGAATTATTTCCCCTGTTGAGGGGCTTGGGGTTGTGGGGTAAAGACAGGGTCTATGGCCCGGCATGGTGGCGCACACCTTTAAGCCCAGCACTTGGGATGCAGAGACAGGCAGATCTCTGAGTTCAAGGCCAGCCTGGTCTACATAGCGAGTTCAAGGTCACCAAAGATGACCTTGAACTCTTGATTTCCTGCCTCTCTCAAGTTAATGGGATTACAGGCGTAATCTACCATGCCTGAGTAGAATTGGTTGGTGGTTTCTTTTTCAGTGTTGGGGATTAGATCTACCGCCTTGTGCATGCTGTGCAAAGAACTCTACCGCTGAGCCGAATGCACCCTGCTCCGCCCCCAACCTGTCTGCTCAGAGCTACTAATTGAGAGTAAAGCTTGGCTATCAGAGCTATCTCTACTTCCCAGCCCAAGGCAGAGGAAGCCCAGTGGAAAAGGAACAAAGCAATTTGGTGAGAAGAGTGCTGGTTTTGCTGATTTTTATTCTGCATGTATTCAAAGCCGGATGGCATCAGAGGTGCATTCTAAGAATTTAAAGTTAAAGCCACTTCAGAAGACCTGAGAAGCAGAACCAAAACCATTAATATTGGTGATGTTGAATTCCTTGTTTCCTCGAAGATAAAGCAAAAAGAAGACATGGTCCTTGTACTCCTTTCCTCTGAACTCCTACTTCGGTGAGGGACACCATTTCTGATTCAAAGCACAGTGTAGGCTGTAGGCAGGTGCACCTCACACACCCAGGAGCATCTTCAGACAACTACAATTGTCCTATCAGTAGAATTAACTGAGGGGAGCTTTGAAAACTGTTGACCCTCTTGTAGGAATACACCATGAGAGGTACATACACTGCACTGAGCTGCTCGGTACTAAGCTGTTACCTATCAAGCTTGTGTACAATAGGGTCCTGAGTGTGGATTGAGTAATTTTATCAAAAGGAAAAAAAGAATATGATCAGTCTTATAAACCAGCTGCCATGGGCAGACCAGATAAGAAGGCCCAAGCCCATGACAGTAGTTTCCAACACCAATTTTCTTGCTGGCAGTGGAACCTGTGGTCTCTGCATGCTAGGCAAGCACCCTGTCAACTGAGCCCCAGCTCTAGTCCCATCACCAATTTTAATCAGGACATACTCGGATGCTCATCCTAGCCTCAAACTGAAGAGGAAGCAGCACACTGGACAGGTTGTCGGGGTGTGTCAGCTGACAAGAACAAAGTACCCCACATCATTGGTGCCTGTCAGTTCCCCCTCCACCTGTGGGGACCCAGGGAGTGGGTGGAGCCCAGATCCATGCAGGTAATCAGCATGTTCCCAGCATAGGGCATCAAGTAAAAGACGTGCATTTGGTACAATGACCAATTAAATGCTGGCAGGTGCCATCCCGTGTGCCAAATTGTAGGTTTCTGAGTAGAATGTCAACTCCTGTGGAAAATCACCTGCATCTGCTTAACAAGTTTCTGATGCTGGTAGCCAGCTGTTTGGGTCAGTGTGGGCATTATGAAGACGTGATTTTTGCTTCCCAAGGGGATGGTCACATTTGACTCAGGAATTTCTTGGTCCTATATTTGGTCTCCATCACCCGTCTCTGAGAGCGGTGTGAAAACAGAAGCAGGGGCCTGATGGTTCAGCTTGCTTCCGGCCACCTTTTAGGCCCATGAGAGCTGGCTGGATGTTTATCCATTGCTCCAAGAGTACATCCTCCATTAGCTAAGCTGTCAAGCTGGGGCTTCTGCAGAGGTGGTCGGACTCAGCAACCCTTGCTTAGAGAGGAGAGACCTCCAGAGAATGAGGTGACTTTCTTGTGGGAAACACTAGGGTCCCCATGGGCAAGTACTCTCAAGCCACTCAGCCTCTGATTGTCTTCTGTATAAACACGGGGCAGTAGGCCAATGTGGTTCTGTGCTAGTGTCAACCTGATGTACCTGGGTTGAGGGAGCCTCAATTGAGAAATTCCCTCAGTTGGACTGGCCTTTGGCCCTATCTGGAGGCTATTTTCTTGATTGTTGAGTAATGTGGAAGGGCCCAGCCCACTGGTACCATCCCTGGGCAGGTTGTTGAGTATTGTATAAGTAAGCAGGTTGAATTTGAGCTAGAGGAGCAAGCCAGTAAGCAGTTTCCTCCCTCCCTGGCCTGTGCTTCAGCTCTTGTCTCCAGGTTCCTACCCTGAGTTCCTATGTTGGGCTCCCTAAGTGATAAACTGTGACCAAGGAGATGTAAGTCAAACTCTTTCCTCCTCAAGTTGGTATTGGTCAGAGTGTTTAGTCACAGCGATTGAAAGGAAACTTGAACAGGTTCTAACTGAATAAGGACTTCGGGCTTGAGGCCTATAGTAGCCAAGGACAAGGAAGCCGGAAAGGAAATTTTTGTCTCTGAAGATTCCAATTCCCAAGTTTTTGTTGCCTAGGAAACAATGACCTGAGGTAAAAGGAAAAGAAAATTACTAGAAAATAAAAGGTGACTTTTTTGGGGGTGGGGGGGTTGAGACAGGGTCTCCCTGTAGCTTGGGCTAGCCTGAAATTCACTATGTAGACCAGGCTGGCCTTGAACTCACAGAGATCCGCCTACCTCTGCCTCCCAAGTGCTGGGGATTAAAGACTGGCAAAGGGTGACATTTTTTTAAGGCCAATTTTATATATAAATATATGAGCTGGCAAATTTTTGCTAGGTAAAGATGCTTGCTGACAACCAAAGTTCAATCCCCAGGACTCATGAGGTGGAAGAAGAGAACCAACCGATTCCAGCACATTGTCCTCTGACTTCCACACATATAACTCACATATAAACACACACGCACACAGTAAATGTGCATTTAAAATATGTATACAGGCTTACATTTCAACTTCATCTCTACCCAGACATGGGAATGTCCTGATCCCACTGTAGAGAAGGATAGATCCCTAACACCGCAGTGAAGTAAAATGTGAGAGGAGTTCAATGAGTATACTCAGAAATACATGGGAACCAAAAGTTATAATGGCACCCATGAGTGTCCAATGGCCAAGGTCAGGCTCGGGAAATGGCTTGCTAATGGTGTGGGAGTCACCAACCAACACTGGAAAGCCTTAGACGCTGATACTGCACTACTCAAAAATCCTCATTCCATGAAGCTGTTTAGAAAAATTGTGGCTCCCAATCTGTGCTGCCCCTGGACTAATTACCTGTAACTCAATGTCAAATGCACACTGAAGAGTGAGGCTTGGGGTTGCAGTGTGTTCACAGATTGAAAGGCACTTTCCCAAATAAAAGTGCCTTAAATTAAGCTCATTCTTCCTGCACAGAGCAGGTGTCCTGAATAAATGGCAGCTATTCTGTTTTGTTTTTTTTTTTTTTCCTTAATGTTTTTACTAAATTGTTTTGGAAACTAAAAGGTAACAAATTAATACAGAATGCTTCATCTAGAATCAGACATTGAGACTAGCAGATTCATTATTTCCTTCTGCCTTGGCTATGCGGAAGCAGAAAGTTAAATTTAATATTTGTTATACAAAATTTTATTCTATTAGATAGGCTTTATTTAATATTGGCTTTTCTTTCTATGATTTATTTACTGTTTTATTAGGTTTTCAAGTATACTTCTTACAAATCACCTAAAATTCTTTCTGAAATTTAGAGCCCATATGACAATAATGACTTCCCAAAACAATCTGTCCTGTTTGCCAGACTCCACCAAAAGACAAATGAGTCATGAAACTAACTCCCCACAGTATTAATCCTTTCCCTTTCTTGGTTTTTTTCACATTGTAACCCTTTCCACATTCCACCCCTGTTAGGATATCGCCAAAGAACTCCCCCTCCCTGGTAGGTAGACTGAGTCTCTGTGTTGCTCGCTGCTGGGAGTCACCCTCCTGTGGACTCACCTCCAAAAGAATCACTAACCGACCTCCAGCTGCTTCAGACTTCCTCTGTAAGGAAAGAGCAGAAAGCTGACAGGCCAGCCTCATCTAGGCATTCACCGCACACTCCAAACCTCAGGTACCCCTGTTCCCTTTCCCAGGTCTGTCTTGGTAACACTGGGCAGCTAGCTGGCAGTTCTGAATTTCAAGATTGCCTCCTTTGCCAGATGGTAAATTTCCAAATTAGATTTCTACTTGCCTCTGTAGCCCTGGGACCTGACATAACACCAGAAGGATGGAGAAGGGCCTGGGTGACATAAAAGTGGAGATAGAGGAAAGACAAAGCAGAGAGAGAACAATTATGTGGGCATTGTTGGCGTCTGTAGCTGTCCACCCTTCAGCACAATCCTGTTCTATTAACACACTGAAAGCACACGGACTCTGGGTGTTGGGCTCACTGGTGGAAACCAGCTCAGAAAGTTAGGCAGCTTCTGCCAGATGCAGAGCTAGTCACTGTGGAGCCCAAACTGAAACCCAGTTCTGCCAGCACAGCCAGTGCTTCGTCCTCTGTGTTCTCAGCCCCCGGTGAAGCCAGCAGCTCCATGCTGGCCCTGTGCAAGTCTTGCTGCACAGCGAGGCTTCCCAGGACTCAGACTGAGCCTTCTGTTCCCAGTTTGCACTCTGACAAGAATGCACGACTAGATGTATTCAGGAAGGGTGAGTAGCTGTTTCCTCCAAGGCTATTAAACAGAACAAAGCAAGCCCTGATGATACGGACATGAAACGTGCAGAGAAATAGGAAAGACCGAAGATGAGTGCATGGGATTGAGAGGAAGCAGACAAGGAGACAAAACCCTCTGTGGAAGAAGCACTTAAGAGGGAATCTGTAAATATATCTGACTACAAGAAGTACCTCTGTTAAAAAAAAAAAAAAGACGGGGGATGTAAATGGTTAAGAATATGCTGGGGGGGGCACTGGAAAGCTGGCTCAGCTGTTAAAGACTGTACTGCTCATGCAGAGGACCCAGCTATATTGGGTGATACCAGCTCCAGCTCCAGGGGAATCTGATGCCCTCTGAGGACATACATTTGCACATATCCACATCAAGACAACTTTCAGAATTTTGGGGGTGGGGGTGGGCAGGGATTGAAACAGGTTCTCCCTGTGGCCTCAGCTGGCCTGAGCCTCACTTTGTAGACCAGGCTGATCTTTTTTTTTTTTTTAATTTTGAATGTGTATGAGTGTGTATGAATGTACTGTCTGCATGTAGGTTTGTGCACCTGTGTCGTGCAACGCTGCGGAGGTCAGAAGAGGGTCTCACAGATTCCCCTGGAACTGGAGTTCGGAACTACAGACATTCTCAGCTGTCACGGAGGTCAGAAGAGGGTCTCGGATTCCCCTGGAACTGGAGTTCTCCTGGAATTGGAACTACAGACGTTCTCAGCCGTCATGTAGGTGCTGGGGATCGAACCCCGGTCCTCTGCAAGAGTAGTTGGTGCTCTTAACTGCTAGGCTATCTCTCCAGCCCCAACCAGGCTGGTCTTA
Source organism: Rhizomys pruinosus (assembly GCA_009823505.1). Lineage (NCBI taxonomy): Eukaryota > Metazoa > Chordata > Mammalia > Rodentia > Spalacidae > Rhizomys > Rhizomys pruinosus. Next base: position 3,447,338 of record VZQC01001442.1, read on the forward strand.
AACTCACAGAGATCCACCTGCTTCTGCCTCCCAAGTGCTGGGATTAAAGGCGTGTGCCACCACGCCCGGCCAACTTTCAGTTATTTAATTAAAAACTCTATATGGATGCAGACGGATTTAAGGGTACCTGTGTTGGGAACCTGAGAACTACACAAAATGCTCCCAGCTGCTGCTTTACCTTCCTGGGAAGGCCTGCAGCTTAAGAAGGTGGGGTTGGAGCCCACTGCTGCTGGGACCCCCAGCTCCCACATTTCCTCACAGGGTCACCATGAGTGATGACTAAACAGCCCCAACAAACCAACCTCACTCCACCCCCATATGGGGAAGGCACCCCATAAATACTAGCTTTGTTTTCTTTCCCTTCATGGAGTATTTAAGGGACATAGGTACTACAGGAGTCCCCTGTGGAAGAAAGAAATATCTCCTAAGCCGGGCATGGTTGGCGCACGCCTTTAATCCTAGCACTTGGGAGGCAGAGGCAGGTGGATCTTTGTGAGTTCAAGGCCAGCCTGGTCTACAGAGTGAATTCCAGGACTGCTGGGAGTAAAAGGGAGACCCTGTCTCAAAAATACCAAAAAAAAAAAAAAAAGATCTCCTTGGTCCAGCTCTTTCTAGTAATTTGCAGCCCATTACCAATCTATAGGTGAGACTCTTCCAGTCGGAGAGCAGACCCTAGCTCAGCTAGGGAAGGCCTGACATTTGGGCTGTTGGCTGTTCCCTCCCTGTGAGCCAACCGCTGGGCATCTTACTTCTGGGCTTCCAATTTCTCATATAGTGTTCTTGGTCCTAGGGCCTGATGAGATAGGGGAGGTTGACTAATATGAAGAAGTTGCCCTTGGGAAAGGAGATCCCGGATGTGCTGCAGGCCCAGTGGCTACCTGCTGGGAATGGCATTAGGGGATGTTGGGGGGGGGTGTAAACAGGCCTTGCCCTCTGACTAGATGACAGTGACACTTAGGAGAAGCCCCCTGGGAGCCCAGCTTTGCCACCTGCACTTTGGGAACTGTCTCTAGCATCCTCCTCCTCAGGGCAACCCAGGACTTGGCCTGCCTGGTTCTTCCCCAGCAGCTCTTGCCTTCCATTCCCACCTTCTTCACCTCCCAAGGCCCTGTATGACCAAAAAGAGCCTCAATGCCTCCTGCTGGGGCTGTCAGCGCCCCCAGCTGCTTTCAGGCTGTCTCCTTGCATGCAGTTCTAGTATGTCATGGCCTGCCAGCTCACAGCCCTACACTGGTGGCTCTCCTCCTGGAGGACAAGCACAGTATCTGATTTGGTCATCTTCAGTCCATGGACTTGGATGTACATGACCTCTTGAGAGCCCCCACCTTCCCAGGATCCCCAGGCAAGGGACACTGTGGCAAAGGAAAGGTACCTTTCCCATCTGCTTTGTAGTCATCAGGGAGGAGCTTGTCCTGCCGGTAGCCCAGCACAAAAGCCAACAAGGAGAGGATGAGAGCATCGCCGATGCTGAGGATGGCCAGCATGAAGGCCCAGCGGATGGTGCAGTGGCCCAGCGTGTACTTCCCCGTCTGCTCACCACACATGCGCCTTACCTCGCTGGAGTCCCACCCATCTGGGTAGACCAGACAGCCGATCATTAAGCCTGTGGCTGAGGGGACAAGAGAGAGTACAGTGGTGTCACGCTGGGTGTGTGGCTTACTGCTTCTCACCTTGAACTGCTCCTGTTAGCTCCCTGGCCTTGAGTTAGGCCTGAGAGCCACAAGAGGTGGTTCCTTCCATCCTTGTAGAACACAGGTGGAAAAGCTGGGGCTCACAGAGCTAGAGCAGCTGCCTTTGGGAGCCAGTGTTCAGGACAGATGGAGAAGCTAGGCTCCTGAGCCAGGACGTTCTACCCTGCACCAGGGTGATCTAATCCTCGGCTGATCTAATCCTGGATTCAAGGCACTGCATATTCTGGCTCCAGAGCCTATCAGAATCTGATGCCACTTGAGACTCAATCTCCCTTGAGAGAGACACTTATCTGAAATAACCACGAGGACACTCAGGCCATGGTTCTGATCAGCGTGGTTTTCCTTTCTGTAGTACACTGTGTAACTCGAAATAACCACGAGGACACTCAGGCCATGGTTCTGATCAGCGTGGTTTTCCTTTCTGTAGTACACTGTGTAACTCGAAATAACCACGAGGACACTCAGGCCATGGTTCTGATCAGCGTGGTTTTCCTTTCTGTAGTACACTGTGTAACTCGAAATAACCACGAGGACACTCAGGCCATGGTTCTGATCAGCGTGGTTTTCCTTTCTGTAGTACACTGTGTAACTCAGGTGCCTTCATCCTAATGGACAGGCTTCCTAGCCCTGTCCCTGGCTGCTCGTTTGCTTATAAACTTTCCATGCTCCTTCCCTGTGCAATAATGACAAAAGGTGACCAGAGGCGGTGAGACTCAAGCCCCAACTGACCCCCAAAGGGTGTGCATGTGACACTTGGCTTCCGGCCACTGCAGTAGGGAGTTCTCACAGCATGGTCACTTCCTGCTATTGCCTGTGCATTTCATGTGTTGAGTACCTGTGGTGCTTTATATCAGCCGGTGCTCAGGTGAGCCCTGTGAGATAGGGTACAGTTGCTAATGTCCACAGATCATATGAGATAGGGTACAGTTGCTAATGTCCACAGATGATATAATATAGGGTACAGTTTCTACTGTCCACAGATCATTTGAGATAGGGTACAGTTGCTACTGTCCACAGATCATATGAGATAGGGTTCAGTTGCTACTGTCTACAGATCATATACACTGGCTGAATTTTTTTTTTTTTGTCTTTTTGAGACAGGGTCTCCCTTTAGTCCTAGCTGGCCTGGAGCTCGCTCTGTAGACCAGGCTGGCCTCGAACTCATAGAGATCTACCTGTCTCTACCTCCCCAGTGCTGGGATTAAAGGCGTACACCACCACGCCCAGCTCGAAATTTTTTTTAATTTATCATGTGTATGAGTGTACTGTCTGCATGTAGGTTTGTGCTCCCGTGTCATGCAATGCCTTGGAGGTCAGAAGAGGGTGTCTGATTCCCCTGGAACTGGAATTAAAGACGGTTCTCAGCCACCATGTCGGTGCTGGGGATCAAACCCAGGTCCTCTGCAAGAGCAGTTGGCACTCTTAACCACTAGGCCATTTCTCCAGCCCCCGAAATTTTTTTTAAATATATGAGTGTATTCTGCATGTATGTAAGTGCACCCATGCTGTGCAATGCCAGCAGGTGTCAGCAGAGGGTGTAGGATCACCTGGAACTGGAGTTACATGCACTTGTTAGCCACCAGCCATGTGGGTGCTGGGAATTGAACCCAGGTCCTCTGCAGGACCAGTGAGTACTCTTAACCACTGAGCTATCTTTCCATCCCTGGACTGAATGTTTTAATTCTGCTTACATTATTGTGTTGAAATGCTAGCCTCTTGGGGCTGGAGAGATGGCTCAGCGGTTAAGAGCGCCGACTGCTCTTGCAGAGGACCTGGGTTTGATTCCCGGCACCCACATGGCAGCTAAGAACCATCTTTAACTCCAGTTCCAGAGGAATCCGTCACCCTCTTCTGAACTCCGTGGCATTGTATGACACGGGTACACCAACTTACATGCAGACAGTACACTCATAAAAAAATAAAATTTTTTAAAAATATAAATAAAAAGAAATGCTAACCTCCAGAGTGATGGTATCAGAAGACGGAGCTTTGGGGGCAGGTAATTAGTGCATAAGGATGAAGCTCTTGTGATGGAGTTATCAGCCTTATACAAGGGAGTTTGGAGAGCCTTCCTGCCTTCTTTCCAAGAAGTCAGCAGTCTCCTGCAAGAACGCCCTCACCAGAACCGGATTATGCCATTTTCTGCCCTCAGATCCCCAGCCTCCAGAACAATGAGGAAGAACTGTCCTCTTAGTTAAAGCTCATCTCTGGGAATTCATTACAGCAACACAAATTCACTAAGGATGTCACCAGGACCCAAGAAAGACACCCTGTCCTGTCTGAGCTGAGACCATACTAGCATACAGAAACTTGCCAGTACTGTCCAGCTACCCCCCCCACAACCCTTTGCTGGCTCATCAGTCCATCCTAGTCCACTCCTGCCCAGTCCCCCATGAGGTTAGCTAATAGATCCACTTCTCAACTGATGGCTATGGGGCACAGTCCCCTCTTCAGCCCTCCCCTCCCTAACACACCATGTAACAACAGCACCTTTGTCCCCCATCATAAATGCTTCATGGGATGGCACCTGGCCACCTCTGCTATCAATTTCTCAGCTCTGTGACACAGATGGTATCAGACTCAAATGGCCTGGTTATCCTGCCACACCCAGGCCTTCCTCATGCCGCCTGCTCAGCAAACGTGTTGCAGGATGCTGGAGTGGAGGGGCAGATGGCACAGAGGATGCTACACTCCAGCATTCACTAGATCTAACTAGAGGGCCAGCTGGCAAGTGTGGCAGCACATTCTGCTCTTTGTGCTAGGTCATCACTGCCCCTTCTTTCCAGTAGGACCTTTCTCTTCATTGCCCACCAAAGATTGCCTCTCCCTTGTCAAACAGGAGTTGGAAATTGATGGGGAACTTAAGTACAATGAGGCCTGGGTGCAGGACTGGGAATTAATTCCATGCCTCACTGAGTATTCAGTGCCAAGTGACCCACTAGGAGCCTTGTCTATGAATACACTCACCACTGGGTGGTGACGAGCCTCCACCAGAAGACAGGTATCTTGTGAATCATACCAAACATGGGCCTTAATAAAAATGTTTTGGGAATACAGCTTGCTTTGGGGAAAACACTGCCTTACTTCTCCAAGGGCCTGAGTTCCAGCTGATGTACTAGAGCCTTGGCCAACTCTGACGCCTTCTGAAGTCCAGTTCCTCTTCTGTACTAGGCACAGGCAGAGTTCCTTGGGGTCCTTCCTCTTCAACTCCACCTTCTGGAGTCTGTATGTTTGCTGGCCTGGGATTCTGAGTTCTGTTTCATGCCCTCCAACCCCCCACCACCCCAAAAGGATCTAACCAAAGACCTCCAAAGAGTTGCAGTTGTTTCCAGTCCCCAGCACTGTTCACAATCCTTGCAGTGAGCAGGGACCAAGGAAAAAAAGGCTGCTGATGGGGGTCTTAGGCCATCTCTTTGTAGGCTCCAGTAGAGAGCAGGACCATCTGGGCCAAGGACCAAGAGAGCTGCCTGGCCCGGGAATAGGAAAAGAGGCAAGGGATGCCTTTCCTAGTGAGCCCACAGTCAGTGGCTGCTTAGCTGACATGGTGTTCACAGGAAGCCTGCCTGCCAACACCTCACAAAACAAGGCTCTACTGACTGCTCTACAGAGTGACTCCATACAGAGACAGCCTTTCATTAACAGTAAGAGAGGAGTTTAGAGGCAATTTTTTTATTTTATTTTATTTTATTTTATTTTTTTGTTTTTTGTTTTTTCAAGTCAGGGTCTCCCTGTAGCTCCAGCTGTCCTGGAACTCACTCTGTAGACCAGGCTGGCCTTGAACTCACAAAGATCCACCTGCCTCTGCCTCCCAAGTGCTAAGATTAAAGGTGTGCATCACCATGCCCAGGTGGAGGCAATTTTCTAAGGGAGAGGTCATTGCATCATTAACAGTGACACTCCAAAATCAGTGGCTGACCTTGGAACGCTCCATAAGAGAAGCTGCGGATGGGAAAGAGGGAGTGAGGGCAGGGGTCTGGGTATGGTTAAAGGAGCAAGAACACATGCATCTGGGATGAGTGTACGACTGGAACCACCATGGTCTGGTTGAATCTCTGCCGCCAAGGCGACCCTGATGCTTTCTTCTTCCAGAGCAGCACACCTGTGGTCCTGAGCACTGTTGATGGATGTCTGTGTACAATCCTTGCAGTGGGCTGAGACCAGGAATAAGAGGCTGTACAGGCCAAAGCTGTGTGCTCCTGGGCAAGTCACTTCTTTCTGGCTCAGCACCTCTGTGTCATGAGTGGGCCAAACAATTTAATCTTTGGTGTCCATTCTGCCCTAGCCTTTTTCTTTTAAGTGTGTGTGTGTGTGTGTGTGTGTGTGTGTGTGTCCTGGAGATCAAACTCAGGTCTTCATACTTGGCAGCAACTATCTTTGCTACTAGACCATCTCATTGGCCCTGCCTCAGTCTTTCTAAGATTCTCAACTTTTTTCCCTTGGGACAATGTTTCCCAATGTAGCCCTAGATGGCCTGGAACTCACTATGTTGCCCAGGCTGTCCTCAAACTTATGGCAGCCTCTAATTCCCAGGTGCTGGGATTATAGAGCCTGCACACACTCTTAGTCTCCTGCGGAACCCTAAGCAGAAGTCCCAGAGCCTCTGCGGTGGAATGAGAAACCAGAGCCCTGTCCTGAGTGTGCACCTACCCTGCTCACCTGCAGCCAGCTGCATCCAGGCACAGATCTTGTAGACCGTGGCAGTGTTGCAGACGAAGAACAGGCTGAAGCAGATGATGGAGCCAATGATGAGGAACATGGCTAAGGCTATGAAGAACATGGCCGTCTTGAAGGCTCTGGACGGGATGGAGGAGAAGTCCAGGGGACCGCCCTTGCAGATGAGCTCCGAGGACAGCACGTTGCCCACGCAGTAGGAGAACAGGCCGAAGTAGCCGGCCTGCGGAGTGCTCACGCTGTCGCCTATCCAGTAGGGCTGGATGAAGAGGGCCATGACCAGCACGGAGAAGCAGATGGTGAGCGTGCCCCACATCACCCCCACGGCGCGCGAGTTCCGCACGTAGTTGGTGTGGTAGATCTTGGCAGCCTCCTGGGCGGGCAGCAGCTTCACCATGGTGAGGGCCGCAGGGCTGGCCTGGGGACCAGCTGCTACCGTCTGCAGCCCGGAGATGGGGCCCAGCAGTAGTCACCCGCGGCCTGGGCGGGGAGCAAGGCGAGGGTGCCCCCGGGCAAAAGAACGAGGTTTACCGGCCTTGGCTTCTCGGGGACAGTTGCCAGGAGCGTGTGTGGCACCTGGCCAGGCCGGTCAGATCTGCCGCCCCGCCCCGGCAGCGCCGGCCCGCACATACCGCGGTGCAGAGCGCGGGTTTTCGGCACCGAGGCCAGCGCCAGACTCGGGGGCGGGGCCTGAGGTGGGCGGAGTCTGTGGGCGGGACCCTGCGGGCTGGTGCTGGTCAGAGGAGCCGAAGCTGCCCCGCCCACCCACCGCCCAGAGGGCGGCCCGGGGCGCGTACGCCTCTACCCTCCTGAGTGCAGATGGCAAGGATGGGGCTCCCCGAAAAGAGCCTGGCCTCCGCATCCCGCCCCAGCCCTCCCAGACGCCCTCATCACCCTCCGGAGCTTCAGCTCCCACATCCACCCCTCATGTCTGCAAGCTTTTCCCCTGGACGGACTAGGCTCTGTCAGTCAGTCGTTGCTAAGAGCCCGGTGTGCGTGAACCCTGAACTCGAGGCTAGCTGCTGAGAGCCAAGAGATAGGACGGGCCACCTCGCAGGACAATTTTACCTCTCTAATGCGGTTCCCAAGAGCCTTCCCAAACCACCGCATACACTGTCCAACACAAAGCCTTTCTCCCCTGGTTTGGGGCGGAGGGGTTGTTTGGTTTTCTTTTTGTTATTGTTGCTGAGTTGTTTTTCTTTTTTCTTTTGATCTTTTTGAGACACGGTCTCCCTATAGCCCCAGCTGACCTGGAACTACGTAGACCAGGCTGGCCTTCAACTCACAGAGATGCCCCTGCTTGTGCCTCCCAAGTGCTGGGATTAAAGGAGTGTGCCCTGGCCGGGCGTGGTGGCGCACGCCTTTAATCCTAGCACTTGGGAGGCAGAGGCAGGCGGATCTTTGTGAGTTCAAGGCCAGCCTGGTCTACAGAGTGAGTTCCAGGACAGCTGGGGCTACAGGGAGACCCTGTCTCAAAAAGACAAAAANGAGCAAGCCAGTAAGCAAGATTCCTCCATGGCCTGTGCTGTCAGCCAGCTCCTGCCCTCCCAGGTTCCTGCCATGAGTTCCTGACCTGACTTCACTCAGTGATGAAATGTGACCAAGGAGATGTAAGCTACCTCCCCAAGTTGGTAATTTTTAGAGTGTTTTGTCACAGCATGGAAGACAAACTAGGACACCCCCTTTGGTCTTTTTGAGGCAACACGGTCTCCATATAGCCCCAGCTGTTCTGCAACTCGAAGTAGACCAGTGGGCCTTGAACTCACAAGATCCACCTTGCTCTGCCTCCCAGTGATAGGCCATAAAGGCGTGTGCCAACACACCCGGCTTGTTGTAACTTGTTTTTCTTTTGCAGTGGTCAGTATCCTTTCTTTTGCTTTGAACTTTTGTGTTTTTACCTATTGATACAGATGGGGATTTCTTTTCTGGTTCTATCGTGCTTGGTGTTCTATATGCTGCTAGAATTTGTTTCTTGTATAGGTATCTCTGCTTTAATTTGGGAAAATTTCCTCTAAAAAATTCTTTTGAAGACCTGAGCCATATTGTTATTCTGTGAGTTTTCTTCCTCTTCTGTCCCTATAATTCATAGGTTTGCTCTTTTTATAGTGTCTTGCATTTACTGATTATTCCATTCTTGTGTTTAAAAACTTGGTTTCCATAATTCTTTACTTGATTTATTCATTCTTCCATATTATCTTTCTAATCTTGATATTCTCATTTTTGTATATATCCATTCTATTATAAGAGTTTCTCGGCAATTCCTTTCCAAGTTGTTGTGGGAATGTTGCATTTCTTTTTTTCATTTCGACTTTAATTTTCCCACTGTGTCTAATATATTCTTGTAATTTCATCTGCAATTTATTTGCTCCTCTTTCCACTGTACTCTGCTTATTTAGGTCTGACTCCTTATTCTATAAGTCCCTTAAATTCCCTTAACTTCTTAATTTCTCTAATCGTATTCATAATTGTCCTTTTGAGATCTGTTATCCTGAGTTATATCCAAGGAGTCTTCACTACAACGTACCTGAATAGGAGTAGTGGTATTGGTGGAGGTCATTTGAATCTTTTTTTTGGTTTATTTATTATTTTTTTCATTGAGCTTTAGGCATTTGGGTAGCTTCTGTTGGGAGTGGCTCTAATGTGAAATTTAGGTGTTTATTGAGTTGACACAGTACTTGTGGTTATATCTTTGCTTGACTTCTTTTTTTTTTTTGTTCTTTTTGAGACAGGGTCTCCCTGTACCCAGCTGTTCTGGAACTCACTCTGTAGACCAGGCTGGCCTTGAACTCACAAAGATCCGCCTTTGCCTCTTGCCTCTCCCAAATTTTTTTTTCTTTGGCACTAGGATTAAAAGGCTTGTTCCACCATTGCCAAAGCTGACTTTTATCTGATATATAGGGGTGTGGTACTTTAGGCTTCAAAAATCTCAACTCTATCCAACACTGTACAGACCAACACACCTTATCATACGAACCACCCATATTACACCCATAATCTAGCCACACATCCCTCCCTGCCCCTCTCCCCCCAGGGACCAGGCCACCCAAGGTCTTTACCTGGGTTCAGTAGGAGAAAGGCTCAGCTGACAACACACGCTGCTTTATACCTGTTGTACTCCGCAGATTGCTCAGGCGATGTCTGTAACGTGAAACGTCTGTATTCATAAGGATTCGAATGCCCTCAGACCACCTCCCAAAACTCTTCCCAAAATGCTTCCCAAAACTCTTGGGGGCCCCTAAGTCACCCTCCCCAACTTTGCCTTAGGCAGCCTCAGAATGCACCCACTACTCTGGGAGCAACCATGTTGGAAAAACCATGTGCCCATTCTTAATCAGGAGGATGAGAGCATATTGCCTGACCTCTTGGAGGGAGTGGGTAGAGATTGGCTCCTTTTGTACCACAAAGAATACATTCCTTGATAGAGAACTGGGTGTTGCAGGATGACAACAATGGATGCCCCCCACAGTACTTCAGTGTTAATTGTCCACTTTGAGCTTTACAAGGCAATAACTTTCTGTCTTGTTCACTACAGTATCTTTGGAACCCCAGTGTTAGAGCGCTTGTGTGTGTGTGCTGCTGTGTGTTGTTGTGTGTGTGTGTGTGTGAATTCCCACAGAAAAGAAAATACATAAGCGTACCTTCTAGCAAGTTAACTGGCATATTTGTTCTGTTGGTGGGTTGATCCTTAGTGTTGTAGGGATGCCAATGTTCTTTTTTAAACTGTGAGCAAAATCTCCAAGATTAGTTTATTTCTTTTTTTTTAGGAATATTCTTTTTTCATTGAGATTTTGTATATTTTTACAGCATTATCTTTAAGTCCAATTTGGACACTTTCCCCTCTCCCTGACCCTCCCCCACCCAGTTATGCATTCTGCCATTAAATCCTTCAGTGTTTCCAAGGATTTCTTTTCTCTGCAGATGCAATGGTTTTGAAAAAAATTTCAGGGTGAAAATTCACACAACATAAATTAACCATTACCTCCCACAATTCAATAGTATTTAGTGCATTCACACTGTTTTACAATATGCATGTATATCAAGTTCCAATACATTTTCATCATCTCAGAGAAAATCCTAAAGCTCTTAAGCAGTCATCTTTATTTCTCCCTCGCCTATCTCCAGGCAACCACCAGTACATTTTCTCTTATGGATATCTTCCCATAGCATAACCATTCTTTCTTTTTTAAAAAAAAAAAAAAACACAAAAAAAACAACAAAAATTCCATTGAATTTTCTTGATCAATGAACACAAAAATGGACCTCCTCATATCTTGGTGAAACACACAAACCAGCCTGAGCCAAGAAAAGGAGCGTTTTTGATTTACCTGAGTTCCTTCCAGAAGCCACAGTCAGTGTGGGTATGGTGCCAGGGTCTGAAGACTTAGCAGAATTCAGTCTGTCTCTTTGTTTCAACCTCATTCCAGTTCCCTCTTTTTCTGCTCAGGACAGGGTCTTTCCCATTTCTGGAAACACAGGGCAGAGCATTGCCTTCTACCTAATCAGCAGGAGAATGTCCTTTTGTTTTTCTGTATTCACAGGCTAACTGGCTCTAGGTCCCAGTTCCCAGCTTCTGGGACAGTGAATCAATTGTACTGGCCTGACTGTCATCCATCCCTACTTCTATGGTCTCGGATGGTTCCCGCTATATGCTGACGAAGTTTTATGGAGAACAGAGGGTGACATGGCTCTTAGCCAGCTGACAGGGGACCAGCAGCAACTCCAAGCCCGGACCGGCTCCTCTGGAGACCTGCCTGTTGCTCCTAAGCCAGAGGGCTGCCCTGGTCTCCCTGAGTGTGGCTGTAATTGATTTTGCTTTAGAGGATTTCATGGCCCTTCTTGAGATAATAAAAAGGACTAACATAAAATTCTTCCAAACAAAATCAATTGCTTTCCTTTTCTCTGCACACAGAGGCAATCTGCTATTGCTCTGAGTGAGCAGACTCCTGAAGCATGGAACTAGACCACCTGCCTCTCCTGGGCCCAGGAGAGGCAGGTGGTCTAGTTTGGAGGACATTTGTGCTATTTGGAGTCACATAGATCTGAGTCTCGTGCCCCTCCTAAATCTTTGCCCCAGTTCTTGGCTTGGGAGGTTGTCTACTTTCCTGACAGAAAGAAGTCTTTGAAAAGTTGGGTGGCCTCTGAGTACCAGAGGAGAGGGGCTAAGTTATGGTAGTGACAGTTTTAATGGTGGGGACTCCCACCTGCACCACTCACAAAAGGCACCTTTTGGGAAGTGATAAGGAGAATGGTTTTAGCATCTTAGATTGTCTGTGGTATCTAGCTGCTGCAGACTGTGCTCGACAGGTAAAGCAGAAGTAAGGTGCCCTTTCTGGGACTTATGCAAATCATGGTCATTCTATTTCCTGGGACCTTGGGCTTCTGCGGGCTTCTTGGAATACATTGTGGCGTGGTTATATATGTGTTTGTGTGCTAGGTGATGACTGCTGAGTGCAGGATGAGAAGGCTGGTACTGTGTAGGGGAGACAGTAGTGGAACTAGAGGTGGGAGCTCCCAGCTTTACCCTGACACATCTTATTTTGAGCTGGGGGGTTTGGACCAATTGCTTTTATCTCCACAATCTTTAACTCCCTGGCCTATAACATTAGGGAAATATCCTGTATTCCTTTCTCTTTCTAGGTAAGAATAACCCAGGGAGGGACTGACAAATGTGAGTTTTTAAATTGTTGATGAGGGGGCTGGAGAGATGGCTTAGCAGTCTAAGAGCTTGGGCGTGTAGTCCATACCTTAATCCCAATACTCTGGAGGCAGCGGCACGTGGATCTCTGTGAGTTCAAGGACAAGCCTGGTCTACATAGTGAGTCCAGGCTCGGGGGCTATAGGGGACCCTGTCTCAAAAAGACCAAGAAAAAAAACTAAAAAATAAATATTTTAAAATGTTGTGGCCAGTATAGTATTCTTCCTCTCCCCTCCTCTCTTCCTCTCTCCTTCCTCATGGATAGGGCGCGATTCTGGGTCACTTGCAAACTCACTTTTGCTAGCTGATTGTTATAGTTAATAATAACAACCATCCATGAACATACATACCATCTGGCTTTGGGGTGAAAGGAAGGATTCTGAGAGGAACTGGGGAGGGGACACCAATTTTATATGTGGCCACTAGGATGTAGTGTAGAAGGTCAGACTTTAACCTTTTCTACACCCAGGCAAACTCAAGGTCCTTAATGGTTTTGAGCTCTATTTTGTGGAACCTTATATTGTTTGTGGGGACTCTGAGATCCTATGGATGTCTGATGATCACTGTGTAGCAGTTGAATACCGCAATGATATTACCTAACACCCTTGTTTCACTGGGAGGAGTTTAAATTCATATTTCTCGCTCAGTGCTGGCCTTACTTATTTGGTTATTCTCCCCCCTCCACACACATAAACATCCAGTGATGTCTGTTAACACCATGCTCATGAACAGCCCCCCCTCCTGCCTCTTTTTTATTTCCTGGGCTTGGTGATCAGCCTTGCTAGCTCCAAGTTGCTTTGGTGGTGTGGGGAGATGCTTGTCCTTGCAAAGTTCAGGAGTAATTAACTTGGTGAGAGGGGAGGAGAGCAATTTGGGTTTCATTATTTGGCAGCTCTGCCCCTTGAGAATACCTTGTGGTTGGGGAAATGACCCTTTAGGCTTGCTGTAGCATTTTTCTCTGAATAAATGACAAACATTCATCATGTAATACATCCTTTGCAACATTTCAGCCTGTCATTAATGACCTTATTGAAAAGAACATTTGATTTAAGATTAAACCTTTCATGACAACCTCTTTTAGCTTGGAAACATACATTTGAAATAAAATTAATATGGTTTTAGCCTGCGGTCAAGTAGTAAATCCATGACTTTTCTGGGTTTAAGAGTCAGCAATCTCCTCCTTCAGGTTTTTTTTTTTTTAAATAGCCAAATGTCGCTTACTCCAACTCCAGTTAGGTCCTAGGAATATATTTGGATGGCTTCATCCATTTCTGACCAACTGATGGAATGGTCTCTGAGGTGTCAGAAGAATTATCTTATTTTAGGCCTCAAGGCTGGAGCAGCAAATGTCTGTTATTCTCTCTGATAGCTGTACATCAGATTCTGGACTGATGGTCTACGGCTGCGAAAATGATTTAAGTCAGGGGAGAAGACAATGAATGTTGTAATGACACGTGACAACATCTGTGAAGCTAGGGACATGGCTGCTGCCACCATTAGAACCTCCATGTCTGTCCTCAACTCTGTAGTTCACACACCTGGAATGGAATGTAGCCCTGACCTTAGCTTAAGTGTGGGGAGTGAGTTCCCTAGATGGTCTTCCTTAGGTTTGTTTTCCATTGCTGTGACCAAAACCTCTGACCAAACACCACAAAACTTGGGGAGGAAATAGTTTATTCAGCTACATCTCCTGGGTCACAGCTTATCACTTAGGGAGCCCAAGGCAGTGAACTCAGGGCAGGAAACCTGGAGGCGGAGCGGAAGCACAGGCCATGGAGCGAATCTGCTTACTGGCTTGCTCTCTGGCCAATTGCCCCCCCCAGCCTGCCTTCTTATACAGTACCCACCACAAACTGCCTAGGGTGGCACCATTGTGGGCTGGGCTCTCCCCACACTGCTTGACAATCAGACCACTATTCCACAGATGTGGCCACCTGCCAATCCAATGGAGCCAATTCCCAATTTGAGGCTCCCCTACCCAGGTGTGTCAAGTTGACACTAAAGCATCCAACACACACAGGCGGTTTCAGGTCTGGGCATAAAAACACTGACTTTGCTTTTATACTTGTCGCACACCCATGGAGACTGTGGCCAGCTGTGATCCTGCCAGCTTTTCAGGAGGTCCCCAGCACTAGAGGGCAGTGGGTGGCCAAAGTGTCTCCTCTGAGAAATAAAGATACTCCCCCTTTTTTCAAAAGCAGTTTTTTTTTGGGGGGTGGGGTGGTGATGAGATGGCTCAGGGGACTTGTACCAACTCTGATGGGACGGGAGTTCAGTCTCTGAAATCCACATGGTGGAAGGAGGAGACTGACTAGCAACACAAGTGTTCCCCTGACTTCCACACACACCCATGGTGGGGTGGCATGAGCATTCCCCTTGCCCACTAAATAAAAAATAAATTAAATGAAAGAAATAAAGATAAATGAAAATATTTTTTTGAGTACGTCTCGCAAGCCCAACTGGCTCAAACTTGTTTATTAGTACCAAGGATGACTTGTTGAAATATGATCCTCTACCTCTACCTCCTATAGGAGTGGGATTTTAATTATTTGCTCTCGCCAGTTCTATGCAATGCTGAGCTAAAACCCTGGGCTTTCATCTGAATTGCTGGAAAACGCATTTTACCAACTGAGCAACATACCCAGGACTCTTAACCCCTTATTGAAACATAAAAAAAAATGGAGAAATTCCTATGCCTTTATACCTGTAACAATGTCAGGTTCCTTGCCAGACATCATTACAGGTGCTGGATATGCCATAGTGGACAAGACAGACACTGTCCCTGAGTTCATGGTCCCTGGGTTCACAGTCCCTGGGTTCATGGTCCCTGGGTTCACAGTCCCTGGGTTCATGGTCCCTGGGTTCCTACATCCAATGGAGGAGACTGGTAACACTCAACAAGAAGTTGCTAGCATTTTCACAAATGCCCAGAGAGGTAAGCACAAGGCCGTGCAGGAATATATGGCAGGAGATTTTACCTTGTTGGGGTTCTGAGGGGTCCTAGGGAAGAGGTGACATCTGTTCTGAGGCCTGTAGTATACAGGTCTCATCAGAAGCCTGGGATGTAAGCCATGAAGCAGGGTAGGCTTCTGCTCATACCATCTTGCATAGGTGTACAAGGAGCTACTCTGAGAACATTGTAGCTTCACCTATGACATCATAATCTTGTATATAGGTGTGGCATGATTTATATGCTTATTTTGGGTGATACACCAGGGAGGCGAACAATAACAACACAACAACAACAACACAGGACTGGGTCAAAGAACCAACTGAAATGACCTTCTGCCTGTGAAACATGTAAATTCTGAATCAAAAATTTTAAAAGATACTGAGAAAAGATGAGAAACTGTATGGCAAGAATGAATGAGGATCTTTGGTGGGGTCGTGGGGCAGGAATGGGGAATGGGTTTTAGCTTTGATTGGAAATGTACATGAAATACACCAAAGTTCAATTTAAAAAAATCGGTCCTTGAAACATAAATAAAAAATAAAGAAAAATTGTAGCTTCTTGCATCTAACCACACTGATCATTTCCAGGGCGTAGTGAGAGGTCTCACCAATGAATAACCTCTTAAACAAATAGACTATTTCTTCTCTCTTCCATCTTCTCTCTCTCTCTTCTCTTCTATTTTTTTTTTTATGTCGATTTCAGTTAACTGTCTGTAAGAAGGTCTGTGCACCCATGTGTAATGCTGCGGAGGTAAGAAGGGGGTCTCGGATTCCCTGGGTGGCATGAGTTAGTTTCCTGGAATTGGATTTAAGACGGTCTCGGACGCCACCAGTGGATGTGCTGGCGATCTGAACCGGGTCCTCTGCAAGACAGAGGGTGGTGTTTTTTTGTCTTTAAAAGCTAGGCATCTCTCCAGCACCCTTTTTTTTTTTTTGGTTCTTTTTGAGATAGAGGGTTCTCCTTAGCCCAGCTGTTTGGAACTCTTCTACGTACCACCAGGCTACTGGCCTTGAAACTATCAGAAATCCACTGCACCTGTCCCAAAATTCTGGTGATTACGGCCCATGCCGCCCACCTGCACCACTCAAATCTTTTTTCACCAAAATTTCTATCCTGTTTGCTGTTCTGTAGGCCCAAATTCCTTATGCCCCAGAGGCCCCAATTTTCTTCTCTGCACACAGATCACTCAGGTGAGATTGATCTACCACCACTCAGATTTTCTGACGTGCTTTAAATTTCAGGGATCCCTTAGGGTGGCAGTACATTGGGGACAATTCTATCCTCAGAGCAGAGAAGATACAACATGGAGCTCTCTACTAGTTAATAGTCTGTGGGGGAAGGAAAGAACTCTCCCCCCCCCCAAAATCTAGAGGCAGAGTCTGGTCCTGCAAGTCATGAGCGTGAGAAATTATTTGGGCGGTTTTACCACACTATCGCCTGGGACTGGCTAGACTAAGAGAGAGAGCATAGGGATGATGCGCTTTGTAGTCCCAGCAGCTGACATCGTTCAGGGCATAGATGTTGCAGGCAGGTTGCCCATTCCGTGAGGCTTTGGGGGTGCAGTGTAAAGAACAGCTTTTTAGTATAAAGAACAGCTTTTTAGTATAAAGAACAGCTTAGGCCTTCCAAGTTAACCAGGATGCATTTTTTTCTGAAGGTGTTAGTGGTTGTTTCAAAGTCCAGACTCCTTTCTTTGTGCTGTGAATATTCCACTGACTGGGAGTCTTCCCAAAGATCCCTACCAAAGAGCTGTTGTGTCTGTGGCCTCCTCCCCTTCACTGGGCCTTGCTTGTATTCTTCCTGCTTTCTCTCTGTTCGAGACTCCAAGATTGTCTTCCTCTGATATCCAGGTACTCACTCATCCTAGAAACGGACTAATGTTCCCTCCCTCAGAATCCAGCCCACCCCAAGCCAGTGCTTTACTCTGACCTCCAGCCCTGTCCCGAGCATGGAGTCCTTGTTCTGGAGAGCACTAGACAGGCACATGAAGGGGGAGATGGGCTATGAAGAGACACCGTTGGTAGCCAGAAGATGTGGACCCGTGTGAGAACCCAGGCTGGGGTAAGATTGGCGACTGCGGGAATTGGGGAAGAGGAAGCCTGGCTTCCTGAGGTGCAGTTGTGGAGGAATGAACCGGAAGAGGCTCTTGGAGTTCCCGCCGGAAAGTTCTGTTGGGTTATGCGTGCCTAGCAGCTGTGACCATCCATTTACTCGGGTGGTCAGGAAATATAAATTTCATTTTTCTATGTGTGAATTTAGATTTCATCTTCTTCAAAGCTTTATTAGTTAGATGTGCGGTGGTTAATAGTCTTCTGTGGGTGCCGTCTCTCTTTTTGGTGATTCCGGTTTCAGGCAGTCTTGTTTAAGTGAAGGTCGTCAGGGAGGACTTGGTCCTTCCCTTGCTGTCGCTGCTGAGATGTCTTTCTCTTCATTTGAGTATTGGTCTGTGAAGGACAAACAGGACTGAGAGTCTTACAATCTAAGGTAAGAAGGCAACCCGCTCCCCTCCCCTCCTCACTCTCAGATTCCAGATACCATCCCCTGCCATTAAAAAAAAAGCCATTTCTCCACTCTATATACGATTGTGCTAAGGTTTCTTGCCTCGGATGTCTTCCTTTTGACATCCTATCTTAATCTTTTAGAGTACGATGAGGAATTTTCTTTTCACACGTTTCTGGGTTGTTTCTTTCCTTTCAGTATGTGGATCCCCAGGGATTTAGCCCCTCAGGTTACACCAGTTTTATGTATGCACACATCTTCTTACCACCGAGCTTTCACCATCTCACTTTACGATTCTTATGTGCCTTCCATCCACACGCTTTAGTGTCGTTCATCTACAAATATTGAAGAAATCTGACACATTTCCATATTTTTCTATGTGATTCCTTCTTGGCTGGTTCATTACAAAATTTATAATACCAGAATTAAGGATAAAGATAGACAAAGAATTAAGGATATTTGTGTGCGACTGGGTACTGTAATCGTTTATTTAAAATTGTTATTTTATTTTATCCTCAAAATTAGATCTAAAAAACCAAGCACCCAGAAACACTAGATGCATCAGACAGGGAGAATCAGGAAGAAAGTCAGCGATTTGTACTTTCTTTTTTTTTTTTTTGGTCTTTCGCGTACTTTTCAAGACAGGGTCTCCCTGTAGCCCCAGCTGTCCTGGAACTCACTCTGTAGACCAGGCTGGCCTTGAACTCACAAAGATCCACCTGCCTCTGCCTCCCAAGTGCTAGGATTAAAGGCAGAGATGTACTTTCAAATTTAAAATGGTGATGTCAAGAAAATTCCAACGTGCCTGCTAGAGGCCGAGAGGAAACCTGGGTGCATTAAGTAGGGAACCTCTGGTAAATCTTGCCATGCCAACAAATTCAATGAGTCAGGGAAAACCTAGTTGAAGAGATCATCAATCAGACTATGCCTTTTACAAATAGGGGAGGGCTGGAGAGATGGCCTAGCGGTTAAGAGCACCGACTGCTCTTGCAGAGGACCCGGGTTCGATCCCCAGCACCCACATGGCGGCTGAGAACCGTCTTTAACTCCAGTTCCAGGGGAATCCAACGCCCTCTTCTGACCTCTGCAGCATTGCATGACAGGGGGGGGGGTGTGTGTGTACAAACCTACATGCAAAAAACAGTACATTCATACACATAAAAATAAAAGTAAATAAATAAATAGATAAATAAATAAAATTTCAAAGTCTGAGGGAAAACTAAAAAATGATGCAACCCTCACCAAGGGCCTCGCTTGTTTCTTTTTTTCTTTTTTTTTTTTTAATCTTTTCGAGACAGGGTCTCCCTGTAGCCCCAGCTATCCTGGAACTCACTCTGTAGACCAGGCTGGCCTTGAACTCACAAAGATCCACCTGCCTCTGCCTCCCAAGTGCTAGGACTCAAAGGCGTGTGCCACCACGCCCGGCGGGACTCGCTTGTTTCTATTAGATTTTTGCTCTCCTGTTAGACTCTACTTCATTCCTAGCCTGGGATCCTGCCTCCCATACTAGGACTGTTTTGAAATGTTTAAATTTCCTTCTTTATTGTTTAATTTCTGTGTGTGTGTGTGTGTGTGTGTGTGTGTGTGTGTGTGTGTGTTTGCCGTATCTTTGTGACTATGGGTATATGCAGCACAGTGCCTGTGGAGATCCGAGGACAGCCTTCAGGAGTTGGCTCTCTCCTGTCACCTTGCTGAGGCAGGGTCTCTGTTTCTGTTGCATATGCCAGGTTAGCTGGCCCACGAATTTCCCATGATTCTCCTGTCTTTGCCTCAACCTCACCGAAGGAGTGCTGGGATTATAGCTGTGCACCACTGCATTTGACTTCTGTTTTTACACATTTATATATTTTTTTGTTTTTGTTTGTTTTGTTTTGTTGTTTTTTGAGACAGGGTTTCCCTGTAGCCACAGCTGGCCTAGAACTCTCTTTGTATGCCAGGCTGGCCTTGATCTCACAGATATCTACCTGCCTCTGCCTCCCAGGTGCTGGGATTAAAGTATGTGCCACCACACAGCTACTGTTTTTTTTAAATATTTTATTTATTGGGCTGGAGAGATGGCCTAGCGGTTAAGAGCGCCGACTGCTCTCGCAGAGAACCGGGGTTCGATCCACAGCACCCACATGGCAGCTGAGAACTGTCCTTAACTCCAGTTCCAGGGGAATCCGACGCCCTCTTCTGACCTCCACGGTATTGCATGACACGGGTGCACAAACTGACATGCAGACAGTACATTCATACACATAAAAAATAAATAAAATAAAGCCGGGCGTGGTGGCGCACGCCTTTAATCCTAGCACTTGGGAGGCAGAGGCAGGCGGATCTTTGTGAGTTCAAGGCCAGCCTGGTCTACAGAGTGAGTTCCAGGACAGCTGGGGCTACAGGGAAACCCTGTCTCAAAAAAAGACCAAAATAAATAAATAAATAAATAAAATAAAACTTCAAAAATATTTTATTATTTTAATTTTATGTGTATGAGTGCATTGCTTGCATGTATGTAAGTGCACCATGTCATGCAGTGCCCACAGAGGTCAAAAGAGAGCACTGGAGCCAGGCGCAATGGCGCACGCCTTTAATTCTAGCACTTAGGAGGCAGAGCCAGGCGGATCTCTGTGAGTTCAAGGCCAGTCTGGTCTACAGAGTGAGTTCCAGGCCAGCTGGGGCTACAGGGAGAGAGACTCTGTCTCAAAAAGACAAAAAAAAGAGAGAGAGAGAGAGAGAGAGAACGAGAGCATTGGATTCCCAGAACTAGAGTTACAGATGGTTGTTAGGCACCGTATGGATGCTGGGAACTGAACTGGGTCCTCTACAAGAGCAGTCAGTGCTCTTAACTGCTGACCCCCCCCACCCCACTTCCCCCCGCTATTACTTTCTGAGGCAGGGTATCATTTTAGCCTAGCCTGGCTTTCACCTTCCTGTGTAGCCAAGGCTGGCCTTGAGCTCAGGACCTTCTTCTTCCACCTCTTCAGTACAGGTGCCATTTCACTGGGTTTTATGTGATTCTGGGGATGGAACTCAGGACTTCATGTATGCCAGCCAATCACTTTACTAACGAAGCTACATCTCCAGGCCTACACATTCCTTCTTTCTTAAGCAGACCGGGTCCCAGTACCATAAGCATAGCCCCCATAAAGAAATCACCAGGAGCTGGGTGTGTATGACTCAGTGGTAAAGCACTTAACCATTTTCCTGACATGTTTGGAGTCCTAGCTTTGATCCCTAGTACTACAAAAGAGAGAGGAAGGAAGAAGGGAAGGGGGAAGGAATGGGGGAATCAACAGATCAACTCAACTGAAGTAAAATAGAAGGCTGTTCCCTCAATGCCAGCTCCCTTAGGCTCCAACACGCTATCTGTCTCACAGGTAGCTGTCATAGACCTGGCCTTCTTCTAGAAATTAAGGCGTTCCCCTTGACCCTGACCCAGTAATAACACCAGGAGCAGTAATTTAGATGTTGCTTGGTTCTAGGTTCCTTCTGATCAAGGGGATATGGCCCTGAAGATGATGAGGCTGGTGACTCAGCAGGAGTAGGATGCCCTGAGCTGAGCTGGCTGGGTTTGGAGACGCTGGAGCAGAGCCCAGGATGCAGATACTAATGCAGCAAGTGCTGTCCTTCCTGACCCTCACATGGGATGTGATGTTGAGGGAGCATAGCATCTCCTACACGCTGTAAGTTGGTGGCTCCTATATCAATTTGGGAATCTCTCTGATTTTTTTTAATCTCTCTGATTTTTAAAAACTTTTTTTTTTTTTGTCTTTTCGAGACAGGGTCTCCCTTGTAGCCCCAGATGTCCTGGAACTCACTCTGTAGACCAGGCTGGCCTTGAACTCACAAAGATCTGCCTGCCTCTGCCTCCCGAGTGCTAGGATTAAAGGCATGTGCCACCACGCCCAGCTAAAACTATTTAATTTTTTTAAACTGGATTTATTTTAATCAAAATGAAGAATTGCAGTAGATGGACTTCTATTACAAAAGCAAATGATAGCACAATCCCTGTAAATCCCAACACTTGAGAAGTAGAAACAGGAGGACCCGAAGTTCAAGGTCATCCTCAGCTACATTGCAAGTTCAAACCCAGCCTTTGAATGAGACCCCATATCAAAAAAAAAAAAAAAAAAGAAAAGAAAAAGAAAATGATGTAATTTATAGAAAAAACGTGGGAGAAACACAAAGAAAATAACAAACACCTGTGGAGCAGCTTGCACAGTGCCTGTGCCTGAAGGTCTTTTATTTGATATATATATAATTTTTGGGGTGGTCTTTTTCGAGACAGGGTCTCCCTATAGCTCCAGCTGTCCTGGAGCTTGCTCTGTAGACCAGGCTGGCCTTGAACTCACAAAGATCCACCTGCCTCTGCCTCCCAAGTGCTAGGATTAAAGGCGTGTGCCACCACGCCCAGCATATATATTTTTTTACAAAAATGAAATCAGCACTGTATGTTATTTTGCTTTGTACTTTGTTCATATATCAATATGTCATATACTCCTTTTCTTGTCAATAAATGTTTGATGATATTTTTAATGGCTGCTGAAAAATCTCTTTTGTGATTCCACTATCATTTGTTTTTTTTTTTATTTTTATATGTGTGTTTTGCCTGCATATGTGTAAGTGCAGGATATGTGTGCAGTACCTGTGGAGCCAGAAGAGGGCATTGGCTTCCCCTGGAATTGGAGTTACAGACAGTTGTTAGCTCCCAGGTGGGTGCTGGGAACCAAACCCAGGTCTTCTGCAAGAGCAGCCAGTGCCCAGCCCCTTACTATATTTTGTTTATTTATTTACCAAATTCTTGGTTGTGTCTCACAAGTATTCCAAGTTTGTCACTGTTATAAACAGTGCTCTGGTAAGCTGTTCTGATAGCTAATAGTTTTGTGTTCGTTTTTGTTACTTCCTTGTAGTAGACTTGTTGAAGGACCACATGTTCAGGTAAAAGATTTATACATTTCTTGAAAACTGAAATGATGAACCCAGAGCTTAATATTTAATCCACAACTCAAGGTCCACACAAGCTACCTGGTATCTTCTATGACTCCTGAATTCATACCATGTTCCATTGTTGTAGGACTGTCTTGGAAACCAAACTACAACTCTATTCCCACACGGTGTGGGGACTTCCTAACAGGTTACATACACATGGTCACCCCTTTGGAGCCCAAGCCTACAAGCATGTTTCTTTGGGAAGAGGTCATCATTTCCCTCAGTCACACAGTTTTCACATACTCTTGTGTACCTCAAAGAGAGAATCATTAGAAGCCTGTGCTGGATCTGCCCGGATTCTAGCTGGGCATTCCTGTTTTCCTGCCAGCTTTTGGTTTTCTTTTGTTGTTGTGTATTTGTTGTCAAAGAAAGGAAAAAGGCAACTCAGAGAGAGAGACAGAGACAGATAGAGACAGAGAGAGAAAGAGATCTCTGTGAGTTCAAGGCCAGTCTGGTCTACAGAGCGAGCTCCAGGTCAGGTGGGACTAAAGGGAGACCCTGTTTCAAAAAGACCAAAAAACGGGGCTGGAGAGATGGCCTAGCGNCTTTGTGAGTTCAAGGTCAGCCTGGTCTACAGAGTGAGTTCCAGGACAGCTGGGGCTACAGGGAGACCCTGTCTCAAAAACACCAAAACAAAACAAAACAAAACAAGCTGGGTGTGGTCATGCATTTAACCCAGCCTGTAACCCTAGCACTGTGGGAGGCAGAGACAGGAAAACCATTGGGTGTTTCTGGCTGCCAGCCTAGCCCAGGTTTACTGACAGACACTTTCTCAAAGGAATAAGGCAGAGAGTGACAGAGGAGGACACTGATGTCCTCTTTGGCTTCAAGGCACATACATAGGTGCATAGTTCCAGTTCCGCACACACAAGTTTGAATAAAATACACACAATGTGAGCGAGGAGTTTTTATTTTTATTTTCAGATTTTTTTTTATGGATATGACTTTTTTTTCAAAGCCAATTTTTTATTGGAACTTTGTGCATTTCATACAAAATTTCCAATCAAATCTAGAGAATTTCAGATCTTTTTCTGTGTACAGTGGCCCATACATATCTGTGGTCATCTGGTGGTTAATGTGTTGGAGGCTAGCCTGAGCTACATGGTGAGACTTTGCCCTAAACAAGCAAACAAACAAAATCCAAATCACATTTGTTCAGTTTACTTTAATAGTATTTCTTTTTAGCAGGGTGTGGTGGCATACGCCTTTAATCCTAGCACTTGGGAGGCAGAGGCGGGCAGATCTTTGTGAGTTCAAGGCCAGCCTGGTCTACAGAGTGAGTTCCAGGACAGCTAGGGCTACAGGAAGACCCTGTCTGGAAAAGACCAAAAAAATAGTATTTCTTTTTTTGGTCTTTTTATTTTATTTTATTTATTTATCTATTTCTTTATTTATTTGTTTGTTTATTTATTTTTGGTCTTTTTGAGACAGGGCCTCTTGTAGCCCCAGCTGTCCTGGAACTTGCTCTGTAGACTAGGCTGGACTTGAACTCACAAAGATCCACCTGCCTCTGCCTCCCAAGTGCTAGGATTAAAGGTGTGCGCCACCACGCCCGGCTTTTTTGGTCTTTTTATAATAAATAAAATATTTTAAGAAACACTGTTACAGCCAGGCATGGACGTGCACACCTCTGATCTCAGTATTCAGGAGGCAGAGGCAGGTGGATCTCTGTTAGTTCAAGGCCAGCCTGGTCTATAGAGAGAGTTCCAAGACAGCTGGGACTATCTAGAAACCCTGTCTCAAAAAGACCAAAAAAATATACTTCTTATTTTTTTTTTTTGGTCTTTTTGAGACAGGGTCTCCCTGTAGTCCCAGCTGTCCTGGAACTCACTCTGTAGACCAGGCTGGCCTTGAACTCACAAAGATCCGCCTGCCTCTGCCTCTGCCTCCCAAGTGCTAGGATTAAAGGCGTGCACCACCACGCCCGGCTTCTTATTTTTATTTTATGTGCACGAGCATATTGCCTGCACGTGTAAGGGCAACCACATTATGCAATGCCCACAGAAGTCGGAAGAGGGTGTGTAATCCTCTGGAAGTGGAGTTATGGATGGTTCAAGCCGCCATGTTGGTGTCTGGGAATTGAGCCCAGGTCTTCTGCAAGAGCAGCCAATGCTCTTAACCACCGAACCATCTCTCCAACATGACTTTAATAGTATTTCAGGGGGCTGGGGAGAAGACCTAGCGGTTAAGAGCACCGACTGCTCTTGCAGAGGACCCGGGTTCGATCCCCAGCACCCACATGGCGGCTGAGAACTGTCTTTAACTCCAGTTCCAGAGGAATCCGACGCCGCCCATGTGCAATGAAGCCCACAGTTCAACCTAGAGGAAGTGTCCATGCTGGCTGCTTCCACTTCTTCTTGGCCCCTCGCCTTTCTGCTCCGCTTTTCTTTAGAGTTTCTGTTTGTTTGTATAAGACAGGGTCTTACTACATAGCCCAGGCTGGCCTTGAACTCTCTTCCCCCCATACTCAGCCTCACAAGTACAGAGGCATATGCCACCATACCTGGCCTCTTTTGAGTTAAAAGTAAATCATCTGAGGCTGAATTCTGACCTCCGCGGCATTGCATGACACAGTTGCACAAACCTACATGCAGACAGTACATTCATAGACATAAAAATAAATAAATAAGGGCTGGAGAGATGGCCTAGGGGTTAAGAGCGCCGACCGCTCTTACAGAGGACCCGGGTTCGATCCCCAGCACCCACATGGCGGCTGAGAACCGTCTGTAACTCCAATTCCAGAACTCCAGTTCCAGGGGAATCCGACATCCTCTTCTGACCTTCGTGGCATAGCACGACATGGGTGCACAAACCTGCATGCAGACAGTACATTCATACACATAGAAAAAAAAAGGTAAAAAAAGAGTACATACTACAAAAATAAATAAATAATAAATTAATAAATAAAAATAAAAAAGCTGGGCACTCCTTTAATCCCAGCACTTGGGATGCAGAGGCAGGTGGATCTCTGTGAGTTCAAGGCCAGCCTGGTCTACAGAGTGAGTTCCAGGACAGTCAGAGCTACAGGGAGACCCTGTCTCAAAAAGACCAAAAAAAAAAAAAATGCTCTTTTAGGGGGACCAATGAGATGGCTCAGTGGGTGAAGGTCCTTACCGCCAAGCCTGCTAACTTCTGCTCACTTGAGTTCAATCTCTGGAGAGGGAGTCACATTGTGAAAGGAGAGAACTCCCACAAGTTGTCTTCTGTTCTTCACATGTGTGTGAAGTACCCTGATAAGTAAATGTAATTTT
>VZQC01001442.1:3476526-3488163 GCA_009823505.1 Rhizomys pruinosus
TTCTTTCGCCTTTTTGAGACAGGATCTCCATGTAACCCTCGGTGGCCTGGAACTCACTCTGTAGACCAGGCTGGCCTTGAACTCACAGAGATCCACCTGCCTCTGCCTCCTGAGTGCTGGGATTAAAGGCGTTGGTCTATATTTTTTATTTATTTTAAATAATATTTTTAAATTCTTTGAACGTTTCATCCATTTAAACAACATATATTGATTATATCCGGTACCCCCCTCCAACTGGCCCTCGTGCCCTCCACCCCATCACCCACCTAACTTCATATCCTCTTATTTACTTATTTTATACACAGGGTCTTACTATCTTGTCCTGGCTGGCTTAGAACTCACTGGTAGGCTCACCTGGAACTCACAGAGAACTGAACCCAGATCCTCAGCAAGAGCAGCCTATGCTCTTAACTGATAAGCCATCTCTCCAGCTCTGCTCCTGCCCTCTCCTACTTACTTTTTAGAAATATTTTTAGCGGTGGGCGTGGTGGCGCACACCTTTGATCCTAGCACTTGGGAGGCAGAGGCAGGCGGATCTTTGTGAGTTCAAGGCCAGCCTGGTCTACAGAGTGAGTTCCAGGACAGATGAAGCTACAGGGAGACCCTGTTTCAAAAAGACCAATATATAAATATATATATATATTAATTTTATGTGTATGAGTGTATTGCCTGCATATATAAGTGCATCTGAGTCGTGCAATGCCCTCAGGGGTCAGAAGAGTGTTGGATTTCCCCAGAACTAGAGTTAAGGATGGTTCCTATCCTCCATGTGGGTGCTGGGAATCAAACTGGGTCCTCTGCGGCTCTTACCCACTGAGTGCAGCTCCGTTTGGTTTTGTTGGTTTTGTTTCTTTTTCTTTCCTTTTGGGCTTTTTGAAATAGGGTCTCCCTGTAGCCCCAGCTGTCCTGGAATTCACTATGTGATCCCCCTGCCGCCACCTGAAGCGTACTGGGACTAAAGGTTGTGTGCCACCACGTCCAGCTTTGTTTGTTTGGTTTTTTTTTTCCGGTCTTTTCGAGACAGGGTCTCCCTGTAGCCCCAGCTGTTCTGGAACTCACTCTGTAGACCAGGCTGGCCTTGAACTCACAAATATCAGCCTGCCTCTGCCTCCCAAGTGCTAGGATTAAAGGCGTGCACCACCACGCCGGGCTGTTAGTTTGTTTTAACATAACCATTGAAAATTATTTATTATTTTTAATTTTATGTGTATGAGTGTATTGCTTGCATTACAGTGCCTCCAGTGTAAGTGCACTGGAGTTATGACAAACGACTGTTAGCCACCTTATGGGTGCTTGGAATTGAACCTGGGTCCTCCGCAAGAGCAGCAGGTGCTCTTAACCAATGAACCCTCTCTCTAGCCCCAACAAGACCATTTTTGAAGCTCCTGAGGGTCATTTTATTTCATCAGTTCTAGACCCATTCTTCAGATTACCTATTTTATACTCCAACCCCTGGCCTAGCAGGTTTGGATTCAGTCCTGTTGGCTTTCCCTGGGGCACTCTGAGAGTGAGGGGGTTGCATCCTTATTGGTGGTCCGGGGAAGGATCCGGACCTGCCTGGACCCAGTACCTGCCTGGACTCAGGCTGGGTCTCTGGGAATTCCAGATTGCGGCAGAGGTGACTGGCGTGTTGGGGGTGCGGTTCTTATAAGAACAAACAAGTGTTATCCCAGCTTTTGTGGCAGCATATCATCTGACCCCCTTGGGGTGGCTTGTCCCCAAAGGAGGGACACACACTTTGTTGAGCACTGAGCATGCCATGGGCTCTCTTAAGAAGTCAAAGTCGGGCCAGGAGATTTGGGACTCAAAATGGATTTTGTCCACGTAGAGGGAAAGTTGTGATGAAAGGAGTGGTACACATGGGTCCCCTCTCGCTCCACAGCGTGGTCCTGGGGACTCATTTCCGAGGTGTGTTTTGCTTCTCTTTTTGTGAGAAGTCCCGAGTTTTCAGACAGAACTATATCCATTAGCTCAGACCAGGAGGTAGCTGTGGCCGCTGCTCCAGGCGCAAAGAATTTGCTTTTGGAAGAAGAAGAAAAAAAATAATAATAATAATAAAAGAAAAGCCATGTACCAGGACCACTGGCCACCGCACACGCAAAAGAAATCATTAGCAAGGAGGTGTCAAGAGTGCGTACGCTGACCTTGTTTCCCCTCAGCCCCCAATTTGGTTTGCTGTCAGCAAAATAGATTTTTTTTTTTTTTAGGAAAATAGATTTTTGACTGCTTTGGGAAATAAAGGATGAAGAACAGAAGTAGAGAGGGTGAAAAAAAATTAAGAAGAAAAAAAAGTTAGTCATGCATTGGCCGGGAATCGAACCCGGGCCTCCCGCGTGGCAGGCGAGAATTCTACCACTGAACCACCAATGCTCCTTAGAATAGATGGCTTTCTTTGCTCATTAGATGCTTCTCTCTGCAGGTCAGAATGCCTAGCCCACTTGAGAAGCATGCAGTCTGATTTCCGGCCCCTAGAGGGCAGCAGTGATGCTTTGAAGCTCCTCAGTCTCTGAGTGTGGGACCCCACATAGGTGGAGAGGGATGCCGGCCGTGACCTACGCCTGTTCGCGCCCCTTCTTTCTTCAGCTGGCTGGAATCCGCAGCCGCCCACCCAAACCTCCTAAAGCTCGGAAGCAGAGTTGGCCGGAAATCTCACAGTCTGGGGATCCTGCAGGCTGTAAGGGAAAGCCTGTCCTTTACTCTGCCCTCCTCGGGGGCTGCCTTTGACCTAGGCGACAGTACCAGAAAGTTGTTTTCAGAACTTTGCATCGCGCCCCCAACTCGTCACCCTCCCCATCCGGGTCCCTCGGAAGCTCTGCCGTCTGCCTAAACCCGTCAGGCCCGGGGAAAAGAGACCTCCATTCCTCCGCACCACCCTACATCCTGGCAATTCCCACACCAGTATCAAAGCCTCTGCACCCCTGCTGTGACTTTGGGCTCTTTCTTAATTCTTCCCTTTCATCCTTTGCCAGACTGCGCTCTCCGGGCATCAATGGTGCCTGAGTCAGGCAGAGCAGCCTGTGGAGGGCCAGACTCTGGCTGGACAGCAAGGTACAGGCACTTGTCCCCTCTTGCCACCTGGAACCTGGTAGTGGGGAGGGGTACGGCGGTGAGGAAGCTGGTCTTGTGGTCTTCTCAAATGACCTTGGGCAAGCCCCTATTTTTTTTTTTTTCTTTCTTTCTTTTCTGGTTGAGAAGCCTAACAACATTCAAAAGAAGGTCCAGAGCCGGGTGTGGTGGCCTATGCCTTTAATCCTAGCACGGGAGGCAGAGGCAGAGGCAGGCAGATCTCTGTGAGTTCAAGGCCAGCCTGGTCTACAGAGCGAGTTCCAGGACAGCCATGTCGGCAGGAAGACCCTGTCTCAAAAAGACCAAAAAAGAAAAAAAAAAGGGGGGATACACACGGTGGTAGTGGTAGGCTGATCAGGAGTTTAAGGTCAGCCTCAACAGAGTGAGTTTGAGGCCATCCTGGGTTATGTGAGTATGTAAATGAGAGAGAGAGAGAGAGAGAGAGAGAGAGAGAGAGAGAGAGAGAGAGAGAGAGAGAGAGAGAGAATGAGTATGAGAATTGAACATTTGGCCTCTGAAGTTCAACTAGGGACCAGCGAGAGTCTGGCTTCCCCTTCATTACTCTCTGCAGTAGCAGTAACTATGAACTGAACAGAGATAGCATTCCCTACAGGTGGGTAGATCTTGCTACCTGTATCCTGGGGTGGTGGGGAGGTGGAGCTGGTTGACTTGACTCCCCCCCTCTCCCATGTCTCTTTAGGTTGAACAAAAACAAGAGGATCTCTCCATTCATCAACCAGGTGCCTGCCAAGTTTCAAAGGACCCACCTAAGCCGAGGACTCAAGAGCAACTGCAGCCCCCACAAGGCCTGCAGGAATAGTTACCTGCCCCTAGGGAAAATAAATAGTGAGTCAGGAACCATAGGCCTCATCTTCAGTACTGGGCTGGGTATCCTTCTCTGAAGTAAGGGCAGGCTGGGAAACTCCACCCCCAGTACTGCCCTCAGCCCCCTGTGGCCTCTGTGCTTAGTGTGGCCATCAACACTGCCCTGTCTCCTAGCAGTCCCAAGTGAGCTGGACTCTATCAGGAGGGAACTGAGTCAGATCAAAGCCCAAGTGGACAGCCTGCTGGAGTTTCTGGAATGCATGGACCAGTGGAGAGAACATCATGCAGGTCAGGTACTCCAGGTGGGAGGGGGTGGGTGGCCCTGCAGGCCCCGCTCCGGGTGTCGAACGTCTCCATTCCTCCTGGTGGCTCCTATGGAAGGAGGACCTCTAAGGTGGTCTCCACACCCTTGCCTCTTAGTTGGCTGGAGTCCAAGCAGCATCCTGTCCCATCCCCGCTCTTCTTCCCTGGCAGTCTAGATTACTGCTGGGCTCCTGATGGAGTCAGCTGGGACCCCTTCAAACTTGACTACTGATTATTGACTTTCCGAACAGGGACAAAGGTCAGTGAAGAGAACAGGGGTCCTGGAAGTAAAGGTTCCTCATACAGAAATGCTGAGCCCCAGCAAGAGCCCAGGGCCGGAGGACCTGTCCAGAGGCAGACAGCTCCCAGGAAAACTCAGACAAGGAACAGGCAGTGAGTGGTCTGCTCTCCTCCCCTTCTCCACCAGCTTTGTACAGTGGTCTCTGTGGGCTGTCTGTGAGCAAGGACAGGACACTCTGTTTTATGTAGGTGCCTACAGGAGTGAGAAACAGACTTAACCACCTCTGCCCAAAGCTGTGCCTAAGATAGCCCCACCCACCCTGCCTTTCATCCCCGTGACTCTGGGCTTGACTCTATGCTACAGCCGGACAATTGTGCGTTTGGGTCAGTCAGTCAGTCAGTCAGTCCTAGGCTGAAATATCACCTCCTCCTGGACAGGAAGAGGCAGAGGACATTTGAGCTTTGTAGGAGCATAACAAGTATGTTCCACATCCCTTGCATAAAAACACCTAGTAAATTTGTTAAAATGCAAATATATGCCTTCTTCCTGGCCTCATACCTCTGGCTGCGTCAGGGTCTTGGGGCTACACTGTATTCCTGATGTTCCCCAGGAGGGGCTGAGACATACTGTGGTTCCTGGATGAAGATGATCCAAATCTGGACTGATAATAACCCCTTTAAAGATTATTTTATGCGTATGAGTGTATTGCCTGTATGTATGTAAGCGCAGCCATGTAGTGTAATGCCCATGGAGGTTGGAAGAGAGAGTTGGATCCCCTGGACTGGAGTTACAGACAGTTGCTAGCTTTGCTTCTGTGTAGGTGCTGGGAACTGAAGCCAGGTCCTCTGCCATGTAGGTGCTGGGAACCAAACCCACATTCCCTGCAAGAACAGCCATTGCTCTTAACCACTCGACCATCTTTCCAGTACCTGGCAATATCCCTTTGTGCAACAGTAAAGGAACTAAGTTTTCCCCGCCCCTCCCACATGTCCTTTGACATCAGTGTTCCTTAAGGTGGGCTGTGCCCACACTGCTTCGTTGGTCCTCCCAGCAAGACAAGGGTTGTTGTAGGGTTGGAAGTAATGAATTCCCCTCCACTACCCATCTAACCCTGGCTGGCTGGCCTCAGGAGGATCCTCCCTGTTGCCTGGGGCCTGAGTCACAACTGTCCTGAAAAAAGAACGGACTACAGGGAAAGAATGGCTTGCTTAAAAAAAGTATATATATATATATACATATATATATATATATATATCTAATATATATTATATAATTTTGGTCTTTTTGAGACAGGGTCTTCCCGTACCTCCAGCTGTCCTGGAACTATGTAGACCAGGCTGGCCTTGAACTCAGAGATCTGTCTGCCTCTGTGTCCTGTGCTGGGACTAAAGTCATGTGCTACCATGCTTGGCAAAACAAAACAAAACAAAACAAAAATTTTAAGGGCTGGAGAGATGGCTCAGTAGTCAAGAGCACCAACTGCTCTTGCAGAGGACTCAGGCTTGATTCCCAGCACCCACATGGTGGCTAAGAACCATCTTTAAGCTGGGTGTGCTGGTACATGCCTTTAATCCTAGCACTCAGGAGGCAGAGGCAGGTGGATCTCTGTTAGTTCAAGGCCAGCCTGGTCTACAGAGTGAGTTCCAGCCCAGCTGGGGCTATAGGGAGACCCTGACTCAAAAAGAAAAAAAAATTAAGACAGATCTCTCTTTAGCCCCATCGTCCCAACTGACCTGGAACGCACTATGTAAACCAGGCTGCTTCGATCTCACAGAGATCCACCTGCCTCTGCCTCCCAGGTGCTTGAGATTAAAGATGTGGGACATCACTCATGGCAAAAATAAATCATTTTTGATTGTGTATGTTGGTGTGTGGGTTTGTGCATGAGTTCAGGTGCCCACCTGCAGAGGCAAGAGATGTCAGATCCTGTAGAGCTAGAATTTCAGGTGGTAATCAACCACGCAGCTGGGCGCAGAGAACTGAACTCTGGTCCTCTGGATGCTCTTAACCATTGACTCACCTCTCCAGCCCAGGAATGCTTGCTTTTGCCTGCTGCTTCTGGGTTCCGGATTTCAGTGGCAGGTCTGCTTAGCATGGGCAAGCTGCAGCATCCGGCCCCAGTCAATCTAGAAGAGCCCAGAGCTGCCAAGGCTTTCAGGACACAGGGCTGGAGGAGCCTCAGGGAGACTAGACGTTAGCAGATGGCTCTTTCCTCAGCTGTGCCTCCTGCCTTCTATGCCAGTCCTTCTTTTCTACAGGTGAGGAACTGGGCATCGCACCAGGACAACCAGTAGCAAGTGGGGACCTTTCCAGGCCCAGCTCCATGTGACTTGAGTGGCTTCTTTCCTTGTGTTTTCTGAAGGCCCTGGTTGTTACCATGCAACCTGAACTAAGGCAAGAGTGGAAGCACACAGCTCAGGGAGCCGAGTCAGGAAGCCTCCCCATCCTACCTAGCGGGTGTAGCTTTGGAGGCTGCTTCTGTGAATCCTGGGGTGTGCAGGTGGGAAGGGTACACAGCCCGAAGCAGCTCCCTATGTCATGGAACTGCCTGGTGGTGACTGACAGGGTCCTGAGCCCAAATAGCACCATCAGCTCTTATTGAACACAAGCTGCCTGTTGATATCTAGACCTGGTGGTGGAAACCATTTGTGTTCCTACAGCTCTACCTACCATTCACCTTACCTTAAAGATTGGGGTAATTTTTTTTTTTTTTTTTGGTGTTTTTGAGACACCTTTAGCCCCAGCTGTCCTGGCACTATGTAGACCAGGCTGGCTGGGATTAAAAGCATGTGCCACCATGCCTGGCTCTGGGGTAGAATTTTTATGTTATATGAACTTAGTACTGTATTTCAGATCTCCCCTAGAAAAATGTATGAGAGCCAGATGTGCACACCTTTAATTGTAGCACTTGGGAGGCAGAGGCAGGTGGATCTTTGTAAGTTCAAGGCCAGCCTGGTCTACAGAATGAGTTTCAGGCCAGCTGGGGCTACAGGGAGACCCTGTCTCGAAAAGACAAAAAAAAAGTATCATATGAGAAGGAAAAAATGAAATGTGCACTTCTTCCTGGTCAGTTTTTTACATTATTTGTACTTATGTATGTGTCCATATGCTGTGTGTGCAGCAGACCTGAACTTGAGTCTCCCTAAAAGCAGTATCTCTCTCTAGCCCTAGCACTGACTGCTCTTGCAGAGGACCAGGGTTTGATCCCCAGCACCCACATGGCAGCTGAGAACTGTCTTTGCCTCCAGTTCTGGGGGAATCTTATGCCGTCTTCCGCGGCACCACACGGGTGCACAAACCTACATGCAGACAGTACATTCATACACAGAAAAAAATAAAATTAAGCCGGGCGTGGTGGGGCACGCCTTTAATCCTAGCACTTGGGAGGCAGAGACAAGCAGATCTTTGAGTTCAAGGTCAGCCTGGTCTACAGAGTGAGTTCCAGGACAGCTGGGGCTATAGGGAGACCCTGTCTCGAAAAGACCAAAAAAAGAAAAAAGAATATTTTTAATTGTTTTCATGCATCTGTGTGTATGTGCATGAGTGCAGGTGTCTACAGAGGCCAGAGGTATCAGATTCCCTGGGCTACAAGCAGCTCTGAGCTGACCTAGGAATGCTAGGAACACAACTGTTTCTCTGCAAGAGCAGTGGGCAGTTAATCGCCAAGCCTGCTATCTCTCTACCCTCTAGAGGTTCTTACTGTGTTCCCAGAGCCACTGTTCTCTGGACTTCCTTGGGCAACCTTCTTTCTTTCCTTCCTTCCTTTCTTATTTTTTTGGCCAACTTTCTTAAGAGAAGCAGACAGACTCGTAAGGAAACTAAACTCAACAGAAGTCTTACACAGCTATCTCCCATCCAGTCAAACGTAGACCAGCAAGCAGGACTCATGAGTTAAGATACAAGACTCTACCCACCGGGTCAGCTAGGCCAGCTCTGCCTCACAGAATAGCCAGGCTGCACCTCGTTTCCCAGAATGTAGGAGCACCCGCATTTGGCAGTCTATGCTGCTCTGAGCCTTGCTCCCTGAAGCCAAGGCTGGACAGGAGACACAAGACGTTAAATCAGCCCAGGATCCCACTTCTCACTAGCACTGAAAGCCTCTGTTGTGTGCTGGTGAAGAAAGGGTGAGATCTAGCTTCCACCCAAGAACCCTTTCCAAAGACCCAACCCCAAGATGTGGTCTTTCTCCTCACAAGCGGGGAAGGGGGGGAATGGAGGTGCACCAGCAATCCTGGAGCCATTTCAGCAGCCGCCCTGGCTTCTCCAGTGGGGGCGGCTGCAAAGCTCCAAAGCACTTTACCCACATCGACCTCTGCAGTAAAACAGCCTGCCTCTCCTGCTTATAATGAGCTAAGAGGCAGGACCGGTTAAGGATCAAGAACACAACTGCCTGGCAGAGCATAGTTCTTCGAGCCCACCATGGGGATGGGGGTGGGGTGTTTAGTAAGATAGCTCAGTAAGTAAAGGCACCTACTGCCAAGCTCGAGTTAGATTTTCGGGACCCACATGGTGGAAAGATTCCGGCGACTTGACCTCTGTCTTCCACCCACTCACACACCCAAATATTACATTTGTAAATAAAGAAAAACCATAATAGAAGATATTTTGTTCCATGTATAAAAAGGCTTTTATATTTTAGCTCCAGTAGTAAGAAGGTAGAGCCTTGTCCATCCTCTCCAAGGCAGCCGGGTTATGTCCGAGTCATACGCCGGCCAGCATAGGGTCCATTCCTTACAAGCCCGTAGCTCCGGATAATCCAGCTTGGACCTTTCCAAGTAGGTTGTGAAGCTGTGCTTAGGGAACTTCTCCAATTGAGTCACAGCTGGAAGCCAGCTCAAGTAGCAAAGTCCCGTTAATGGAAGAATCTGCCAAAAGCCTTTCCACACAGCTGTCCGGTGCACTGGTTCTGTGCGCTCAACTCCCCACTCCCGTGTGTTTCTCAGCTCGGCGCAGGCAAACCACCAGCAGCGCAGGTCCTTTGGGGACCGATCGGCGACGGCATGGTCCTCGGGCTCACCGCGGCCCGGGTTGGTTTCAGGGCGGGGCGGCGGCGCCCCTCCGGCGCGCAGCACGCACCAGACACTGCTGCAGCACCGGGTAGAGGCGCTGGCAGCCCTCGAGGCCCAGGCGCACTGCATCCGCCCAGCTCTCAATTTGACCGCCTTCCCCGCTGCCCAGCAGCCCAGCCACTTGATTGAGTACCGGCATGAGCGCCACCGTGAGGCCGGCGGAGGCGTGCTCCTCCTCCAGCCGCGTGGGATCCAGCAGCCAGGAGGGCGCGGGCCCCGGAGCGAGGCTCAGGCCGCAGCCCACCACCAGGTCGTACATCTCCACTCCCGCGTCCGCCAGGGCGAGCGCGGCGGCCGTGAGCGCGGCGGCCAGCGCCGAGCCGCCGTCTTCCAGCAGCAGCGCCGACACCTCGAGCTGGGCGCGCGGGTAGCGGCCCAGGCGCACCGCGGGCTCCAGAGCCTCCTGCAGCGCCAGCGCCAGCTCGCGCTCCTCGCCTCCGCCCGGGGGCGCGCGGCGCCGGCGACCCGAGAAGGGCGCGCGGCGGAAGTCGCAGAGCAGGCGGCCGCGGAGGGCGGCCGGGGCCTCGCCGCCAGCTCCGGCAGGGCCGCCGCCACGCTCGCCGCCCTCGGCCTGGCGAGGGCCGGACACAGCACACAGCACCTTGGTGCCTCCGGCTTCCAGGTAGGCCGAACCCTTGGCCTGGCTTAGCAGCCCGGCGCGCGCGTACACCGGCCGCAGGCGCGTCGGGTCGCGGGCGGCGGGCGGTTCGTCTTTGTCGGCCGCGTACAACTGCGGCGGCTGAGACTCCTCGGGTCCGCGAATGCGGCGATGGTCTCCCGGCATGGCAACACCGGGCGTGGGAACCGCTTCCGCCTACTGTGCTCTGGCTTTCCGCCCGCTTAAGATGCCCGCCGGCGCGAAGGCTATCGGGAGAGCGGCAGGTGACCGCACTGCCCCCTAGCGGCGTGGAGGAAGCACGGCAAGGTACAGCTGGACCCAGTGGAAGCTGGGCTGGCCTGGAGCTCACTGTGTAGACCAGTCTGGCCTTAAACTCACAGAATTTGTGAGTTTAAGGCCAGACTGGTCTACACAGTTTGTGAGCTGCCTGTATGTATCTCTCTTTACCTCCTACACATTGCTTGCTGAGATTAAAGGCGAGTGTGCCACCATGCCCCACTGACCTGTTATTTAAATTTGCACTTTGAGACTTTTCTAGTTTCCTTGCCTAGAAGTTGAGAGCTTTTTGTTCAGTCCTGTACCCATGAGGCTGAAGTGACTCCACTTTGTACACTTAAAGCTCAGGGCTGCAAAGCAAATTCCAGGCAGTCCCAGCCCTGCCCTCTTTCCTTGAAATAAGCTTCTTCAGACAACTTGGTCATCTAACCTTGTAACTTGTGGTTTGGGCTTCTATAACTTGCTTATCCTGCTTAAAGGCACCCTGACATTTTCTAAGTGGGCCAGAAGTACAAGGCAGTTATGGTTATTATTATTATTATAGTTTTTCCTTTTAAATTTCCTCTATCCTTACTCATTCAGAACAGCAGATAGGCAAGATTGCCAAACAGCACTGCAATAAATTTGGTTAACATTTGTTTTGAGTCTGGTGGTCTTTTCCAGGTGTTCTCAAACTTTGCAACATACCTAGTGCCCCGACTGGCTTACACTTGTTCAGTGAGTGGATGAATACCTCTTCCTACCCTGGACTATATAATCTTTCTACTAACATTCCTTACCAGGCACACCAGGGGACACGTGCTCTTCAAGACCGGTTCACCCTAGCTCTGTTCTCTTCCTTTTCTCCACCCTGTTGGCAGGACCCAGAATAACCCCAAGTGCTAAGGCCAGCCTGCTGCACTGCAGAAGTGGCACAAGCAGACAGTACCTTTACCTCCTACACACAGGGCTGCTTCCAAACCCTGCTGTTCATAGATTTGAACAAAGTACATTCAGGGCCAGGCCAGGGTCTTGAACTTATTTTGGGTTAAGGAACAGGAATGGGGCCATTATTGGGAGATACCTGCACCCCAGCACTTCCTCCATTAGCCATCTAACCTCACACCTGCACCCCCAACACTGCCTCCATTAGCCATCTAACCTCACACCTGCACCCCCAACACTGCCTCCATTAGCCATCTAACCTCACACCTGCACCCCCAACACTGCCTCCATTAGCCATCTAACCTCACACCTGC
>VZQC01001442.1:3495368-3510722 GCA_009823505.1 Rhizomys pruinosus
GCGACCTTTTGTCTAAAAAAAAAAAGGGGGGGTGCCACGTCTTCCTCACATAAATAGCTTATGAAATCAAAGGAGATAGTATTATGGTGGCACATGTCTTTAATCCAGTACTCAGGAGGAAGACGCAGGCGGATCTCCACCAGACTTCCTTTGGAATGAGGAACTGTCCAGCTGTCCACACCACACCCTTCCCCCAAGACCCCATTCTTATAAGGGATCCAAACTGGAAGAAACAACAGGTTCTCCCAAGTCAGGTCTACCACATGTCTGCTCTGATGCTGCTCAAGCTGGGACCAGAGGAGGAACTCCACGAGCACGCATGACCCGCCGAATCCTGAACTGCACCTGCCTCCTTGTTTGGACAGCCTTAAGGAACATGAATTTTTTCTTCTTTTTTTTCTTTCTTTCTTTTTTTTTGAGATCAGGGTGTCCTTATATCCCCAGCTGTGTTCTGGAACTCACATGTAGACCAGGTGGCCTGAACTCAAAGAGATCCACCTGCCTCTGCCTCCCAAGTGCATGGAAAAAAAAAAAAAGGAAAATGAACGTTGGTCTACCCTACTCCTATGTCCTCCAAGGGTGATGCCAGATTAACAAAGCAGGTGACTCTGTCTACGTTCTGCTGCCCTCCACAGTACTCACGTTCCTCCACAGAACTCAACGGAAGTGAGGGAGCCAGCAGGCCCAGAGGGGTCATCCAACAGTTCGGACACTGGGACACCGATGGAGACGACTCGCACAGGGTCAGGATAGGTTTCATCAAACACAGCTCGCAGACCCTGGACAGCTTTTGCTGCTGCCAGGGGACAATCCTGGGTATAGACGGGCTGCCACAGAAAGAAGACAGGGTTGGCGGGAAGCTGGAAAGTCTTTGATTGAGAAATGTTGTATGAAATGCACAAAACTTCAATAAAAAAATTGGCTTAAAAATAGTCTCTGAAGGTGAAGTGAACACATGCCTGCAGCTGGGGCTCCAAGACTGGAACTGGCTGTGATAAAGCAGAGGAGGCAAGACAGAACTTCCGACCTTTTAGTTAAACTAAGAGCCAACTGTGAATGGAAACAGCATGTAACTCTATTGGACTGGCTGTTTCAGGAGGTAGGAGTCAAAGATTTTCCTCTGTCCTCATACGTGCCGTCTCTGCCAGAGCAGTCTGAGAACTTGCTTTGGTCAAATCTACGGGTGAGTCAGGACATGGTAAACCACACACATTCTGACGGCCAACAGAAAGGGATGGTGCAGGAAAGAGTGAGGGCCACGATCCAAGAGCTTAGACATGTTGGAACCTACCTTAGCTGCCTCAATCATCTCATTGGCAATTTCCTCGGCCTTCTTGATCTGCTGGGTGGACATGGCTCCCTTGGCAGTGAAGTCAAACCGAAGGCGGTCAGGGGCAACCAGTGAGCCTTTCTGGTCTGCTTCCCCAAGGACTGAACGCAAGGCGAAATTCAGAATGTGTGTGGCTGTGTGGTTGCTCATGACAGGTCTCCGCCGGGGCTGCAAAGGGCAGAGGTGGCTGCTAGAGAGCAATCCCCAAGTACTAGAATTCTTGTTGAACATCTGACTGCTCAGAGGAAAAACTTTTTGTCCCAGCTTACCTTACAGAGAAGTCTGGACATAATAACTAAGTTCTGATCAAGATGATGTGAGATGTGACCTGCACCCTCACACTTCTGCTCAGAACAAGAATGAGAGAACTGGGTTTCTATGACTCATATCTGACCTGCTGTCTGCTTTCCTAACTAAGTTTCGTGAACAGCTTTTTTTTTTAAAGCTTTTAAAAAACATTTTATTTATTTTTTTATTTGTATGAGTGTACTGTCTGCACGTACATTGGTGCATCCATGTTGTGCAATGCTGCGGAGGTCAGAAGAGGGTGTCGGATTCCCCCGGAACTGGAGTTAGAGACGGTTCTCAGCCGCCATGTGGGTGCTGGGAATCTAACCCCGGTCCTCTGCAAGAGCAGTTGGTGCTCTTAACCACTGAGCCAATCTCTCCAGCCCCGGTGAACAGCTTTTATCAGAGCACAACTACATTCATTTGTTGCCAACATTCATTTGTTGATACGCTGTCTCTGGCTGCTAGTGAGTGCAGCACCACACCACCTCTGAGCAACTGGGATTGAGACCACAAGCCTGCAAAGCAAAACATTTGCTGGCTGACTTGTTTCAAAAAAAATTTGCCTCCCACTGACTTAGTAAATCTGATAGCTACCTTCCTGGACCATGAAATCCTGAGTGACTCCTCCAGGGGTGAGCCGCAAGCAAAGAGAATCTGGCCATATAACTTTCAGGTATGGACACATATCACTCTCTGCTTTTAAACTAATTGAAACTATATTTTTTTCCCCTGTCTTTTCGAGACAGAGTCTCTCTGTAGCTCTGGCTAGCCTGGAACTTGCTATGTAGACCAGACTGGCCTTGAACTCAGATATCTGCCTGCCTTTGCCTCCTGAGTGTTGGGATTAAAGACATGTGCCACCACATCTGGCTAAGCTACTGATACTTTGGAACTCTTGTCATGTACAACAGAACCTAGTTCATTTATTAAAAAATGTTTTATGTGTGAGGCTAGGGGGATGGCTCAGAGGTTAACAGCACTGGCTCTTCTTGCAGAGGACCCTGGTTCAATTCTCAGCATCCACATGGTGGTTAACAACATCTGTAAGTACAGTTCCAGGAGATCTGATGGTCTCTTCTGACTTCCACAGGCACTGCATGACATGGGGGCACTTACATACATGTAGGCAATACATACACATACACATAAAATAAAAATTCTCATACACATAAAATAAAAATAATTACAAATAATGTTTTATGTGTACGAGCGAGTGTATTGCCTGTATGTATGTAAGAGTACCAATGTCAGCACTTGGGAGGCAGAGACAGGCGGATCTCTGTGAGTTCAAGGCCAGCATGGTCTACAGAGTGAGTTCCAGGCCAGCTGGGGATACAGGGAGAGTCTGTCTTGAAAAGACTAAAAAAAAAGAGTACCAATGTCATGCAATGCTTCTGGAGGGCAGAAGAGAGTGTCAGATAAATGGAGCTTTGGATGGTTGTTGTTCACCATGTAGGTGCTGGGAACCAGGGTCCTATGCAAGAGCAGCTGGTGCTCTTAACCACTAAGCCATCTCTCTATAGCCCCTAGTTCACTTTTTGGTTTTGAGACAGGGTCACGCTAGACAGCCTAGAGGCCAACCTCAGAATTTCCTGCCTCAGTCTACTGAGCAAAGGACTACGAGTATATACCATTCCTGGTTCCCTACTTTTTTGTTTTATTTTGATCCAGGGTCTCCCTGTAGCCCCAGTTGGCCTGGAACTTGTTATGGAGATCAGGTTGGTCTCCCATCTCACAGAGAGCAACTTGCCTCTGACTCCCCAGTCCTGGGCATGTACCACCATGCCTGTTGGCTTCCTAGTTCTTAATACAGGTTCCTTGGCTCCTGAAGAAGTACTTGGAGTTAGAAAAAGATTCGACTGGGGGGAAGACAGTGTTCTGGAAAAGTTGGAGAGGAGAGTCTGGGGAAAATATGATCAAGACTCATTATATACATTTATGAAATTATGATGAATACATAAGGCATGGAGCCAGTTCAGGGCATCTGCCCCCCCCTTCTGGCCAATAGGCATTGCAAACATGAGTGCACTTACATGCAGGCAGACTACTCATACCCATAAAATAAAAATAAATACTTAAAAAAATACATAAAATATTAAAAAAAAAAAAAAGACAAATTAAATCCCTGGTGAAAACACTGACTTTGGTACAAGCTGATTGTTAACTTGATCCCTTATAACCTTAAAAAAAAAAAAAATCACAAAAGTTTATTTTCTTTTTTTGGGATGTGGTCTTCCTTAGCCCCAGCTGGCCTGGAACTCACAAGAATCTGCCTGCCTCTACCTCCCGAATGCCACCACGCCTGGCTCAAAATTTATTCCATACTTCGCTTACAGTTTCAGTTAGGACAGATAACAACGACAGGTCTATTTAAAACCAATGGAAGGGCCAACAAAATGGCTTGGCAGGTAAAGGTGCTTGCAACCAAGCCTGACAATCTAAGTTCAAATCCCAGGACCTACATGGTAGAAGGAGAGAACTGACTTCTGTAAGTTGTTCTCTGCCACATGTGTGCTGTGACATGTGTATGCATGTACAATAAATTAATAAATTAAAAAAAACATAAAAAATGAGTAGATAAATAACACCATAATGTAACTTACCTCATCAATAAAGAGCCGGACTTGATCTCCTACTTTCAGGGCACCATATA
Organism: Rhizomys pruinosus; assembly: GCA_009823505.1. NCBI lineage: Eukaryota > Metazoa > Chordata > Mammalia > Rodentia > Spalacidae > Rhizomys > Rhizomys pruinosus. The sequence continues at coordinate 3,499,643 of VZQC01001442.1, forward strand.
CTGTTCCTATGTGCAGCACATAGCCACCTCGCACCTGAGCATTCTTCACTGTAAACTCAGTTTTCTACAGAGTCAAGGAAACCAAAATATATCAATTCTATTTCTCTCTATATATATCACTACCATTATTTATATAACAATAAGGAGCCTTTTCTTTAAGACAGGATCTCATTTAGCTCACACTACCTTTCAACTCACTCTGTAGACTAGGATGACCCTGATTCATAATATAACTGTCTCCATCTCTCAAGTGTTAGAATTATAGGTGTCCCCACAACCCCACACCTACCCACTTTTATACTGGTACTGGGAATTCAATCCAGGGCCTTACACCAACAGCTACTTCCCCAGCAAGGAACTTTTCTTTTTTTTTCCGGTCTTTTATGAGAACCCTAGCAACACAAGCTGGCCTGGAACTCACTATGTAGACCAGGCTGGCCTTGAATTCACAGAGATCTGCCTGCCTCTGCCTCCTGAGTGCTGCGATTAAAGGGATGCACCAGCATGCCCAGCAGCAAGGAACATCTTTTTTGTTGTTGTTTTTTTGGGATTTTTTTTTTGTCTTTTTGAGACAGGATCTCCCTGTAGCTCCAGCTGTTGTGGAACTCACTATGTAGACCAGGCTGGCCTTGAACTCACAGAGATCCACCCACCTCTGCCTCCAGAGTGCTGGGATTATAGGAGTGTGCCACGCCCCGGCAACAAGCTAGGAACATCTTAAAAGCCTATGAAGTAGATCCTATTCTTTAAAAGCCCATGAAGTAGATCCTATTCTTTAAAAGCCTATGAAGTAGATCCTATTCTTAGTAGCCAGTTGCCTAAAGAGAAAAAGTAAGACTCATTGAGAATGAAAACTCAGCTGTGGCCAAACTATAGGCTGAGCTTTCTCTAAGAATGCTTGCCCTTAATCCTAGCACTTGAGAGGCAAAGGCAGGCAAATCTTTGTGAGTTCAAGGCCAGCCTGGTCTACAGAGCAAATTCCAGGACAGCTGGGGCTATAGGGAGACCCTGTCTTGAAAAGACCAAAAAAAAGAATGCTCATCTCTCCCTAGGGCTGGGAGAGATAGCTCAGTGGTTAAAAACACTGGCTGTTCTTCTTTTTTTTTTTTTTTTTAATTTATTTCCGTATGTGTATGAATGTATTATCTGCATGCAAGTCTGTGCACCCGTGACGTGCAACGCCGTGGAGGTCAGAAGAGGGTGTCAGACTCCCCTGGAACTGGAGTTCTCCTGGAATTGGAGTTTCAGACGGCTCGGCCGCCATGTGGGTGCTGGGGATCGAACCCGGGTCCTCTGCAAGAGCGGTCGGCGCTCTTAACCGCTAGGCCATCTCTCCAGCCCCCTGGCTGTTCTTATATAGAAGACTGGGGTTTGAATCCCAGCACCCACATGGCAGCTAACAATAGCCCATAATTCCAGTTCTGGGGGATCTGATACCATCTTCTGCACTCTGTGGGCACTGCACAATATGGGTGCACTTACATGCATGAAGGCAAAACACTCATCCACATATAAAAATAATTTTAAAAAATTGGAAATATAAAAAAGAATGCTTCAAGGTGACACCCCTGTAATTCCAGCATTGGGAAGGCAGAGACAGGAGGCTTATTAGGAATTCAAGGCTAACCTGTACTGTAAAAGTGAGACTCTGCCTCAAAAAGCCAAACAGAGCAGTTTAACCTCATTTACAAGGAATCTTGTAGGAAGCAAGAAAGCCTTTACAAACTTGTTATGGGGACCCTCCCTAAGGACCCCGCCACCACCTGGTACCTAATGACTGAGAAGGAAACAGGTGTGCAAAGCAGCTGTTGCAGAAACAATAAAAGAACACAATCCAAACATCTGTCAGGTATGTTCCTGAAAAACCAGACTATATCGCCAGGCGTGGTGGCGCACACCTTTAATCCTAGCACTCAGAGGCAGGCAGATCTTTGTGAGTTCAAGGCCAGCCTGGTCTACAGAGTGAGTTCCAGGACAGCTGGGGCTACAGGGAGACCATGTCTCGAAAAGACCCCCAAAAAAAAAGAAAGAAAGAAAAGAAAAGCCAGACTATAAAGGAGGAAAAGAAGCCTCCCAGCTCCATGCCTGGCCCTCCCTAGCTCCTAAGAAAGAAGTGTGGGCTTACATCTTCACTGCTGTCGTCAACCTTCACCAAGTAGCCTTCATCGTAGATCTGCCCTCCTTGCTCAGCATAGAAGCAGGTCTTGTCCAGCACCACTCCACACTCCTGCCCAGTGAACACCTCTTCCACAAACATCTTTTCCCTACGCAGAGCAAGCACAGTAGCCACTGTACTCTCGAACACTAATCAATGGAAATGCAGAAACAAGAAGACAGGTTAGTAATTGAATTGAAACTTTTATTTTACTTTTTTGCAATGTTAGGATTGAACCCAGGGCCTCAGGCATGTTACACAAACAATACCATTAGGCTACCATCCCACATCAATTCACATATTCTTGGTTGCCTTCTATTTCTCAATTCTTTTATTTTTTAATTTTTTTTTTATTTTCTATTTCTCAATTCTACTTACATCCTAATGGTCTAATTTTGTGATCTAGCCCTCCCCCGACACACAAATATTCAAACTTATACAGATTTTGGTATGAGATGTTCTCTGACAGTACAAAAAAAAAAAAAAGCAAAAAAACGTGTTGCTAATCCATTTTTAGTTTCTGTAGAATCCTATTATACAAATGCAAAACTCAACAGGTACTGTGGATTGTTTCAAGGTCAATTATCTGTTTTTCTACAAGGTGTTATAATTAGGGGAATTTGGTAAGAGTACATGAAACCTCCCTATGATTTAAAAACAACAAAAAAATTCATGGGGCTGGAGAGATGGCTCAGTGGGTAAGAGCAGTGGCTGCTCTTGCAGAGGACCCAGGTTCAATTCCCAGCACTCAAATGTCAGCTAACAACTGTCCCTAACTTCAGTTCTAGGGGATCTGATGCCCTCTTCTGACCTCTGTGGACACTGCACAACACTAGCTCCTTACATACATGCAGGCGATACACTCATACACACAAAATAAACTCTGTGCCTGGTGTGGTGGCTCATGCCTTTAATCCCAGCAGAGACAGGCAGTTAGATCTTTGAGTTCAAGGCCAACCTGGTCTACATAGTGAGTTCCAGGACAGCTGGGACTACAGGGAGACCCTAGCTCAAAAATACCAAACAAAACAAAAAAAAAATAGAAGTTCTATAATTATAAATACTTGAGAATAGTTACTAGTTAAGGAAACTACCAGACAAGGGCGCCGATAACAATAGCAACTTGAGACTCATTTCTTCAATCCCCCAAAATAAAAGGCCAACAGCTGGGAAGTGGAAGGAGCCCAGCGGTATACCATAGCTTCCACTGGAGTCTGCATGGTAGTTATACTTTGGAGAATCGTCTGTGGCCTCCAAACCCTTTGCCCGGAGCTCTTCGATAGCATAAATATCCAGCATAATGAGGTCTTCCCCACCTGCTCCTTTGCCCTGTGACTTCAGCTGCCAAGTAAAAGAAACAAGCCTTAGTTTAATTCAGTGCAGGAGAATGAAGAACTTCACACTTGTTAAACTGCGCTAAGGGAAACTCAAAGAACAGTGTTCTTCAATTTCAGCATTATTGGCATCTGGAGTACAACAGGCTTTGTTACTCAGGGTTACTCTCTTGTATGCAGCATGTTTAGCAGCTTCCCTGGATTCCACTATCAAGGTAAGAGGAACGTTCCCCCAACTGTGAAAACTAAAAATGTAAAAATGCCATCAACACATTACTGTAAAATACTCCCAGCTAAGAGCCACTGGTCTAGAAAAAAAAGAATTTCCAAGACTTTTAGGAAAGACATCAAGTTTGCATCGTATGAGTAGGTATTGGCTTTCTTGCTAACCTTCCACACTCTTTTAGGGGGATGGTGGTGGTGGTAATAGAAACAGAGATAGTTTAGCAAAAAAGAAGAAAAAAAAACCCAAAAGGCAGCCAGGCGTGGTGGCCCACTACTTTAATCCCAGCACTTGGGAGGCAGAGGCAGGAAGATCTCTATGAGCTCAAGGTCAGCTAACAACTGTCCATAACTCCAGTTCCAGGGTAACCAATATCCTCTTCTGACCTCCACAGACACTGTACAACGAAGGTGCCCTTATATACATGCAGGCAATATACTCATCCACATAAAAATAATAAAATATTTTAAAAGAAAGCTAATTTCTATATTCTTTACCTGGGCAAGTTTTCTCTCCTCTTCAAAGCCATCCATATCTACCACCAGGCCCTTCTCTTCAGCAATCAGTCCAGTGAGATCCACTGGGAAGCCGTAGGTGTCATAGAGGAGCCAAGCAGTGTCTCCTACACAGCACAAGGAATTGTGTCAACATAACATAAACAGCTCTCTCTTCATGCCAAGCCCTCCCAAAAGGATGCTGGGAGGGACAGAGGGGGAAAAAAGCCAAGGGAATTCAGGCATTTTAGAAGTGATGCATAAGAAGCTTGAGGGGTCTCCTGAGCATTTAATTAAAGTATTGAGTTTCAGAAAACTGGTCAAACTTTCTCTTTAAACATTATACTTAAGGGGCTGGAGAGATGGCTCAGCAGTTAAGAGCACTGAATGCTTTTTTTTTTTAATTTTATGTGTATGAATGTACTGTCTGCATGTAGGTTTGTGCACCCGTGTTGTGCAATTCCGCAGAGGTCAGAGGAGGGTCTCGGATTCCCCTGGAACTGGAGTTAAAGGCCATGTGGGTGCTGGGGATCAAATCCGGGTCTCCTGCAAGAGCAGTCGTGGCTCTCAACCACTAGGCCATCTCTCCAGCCCAAGAGCACTGAATGCTTTTACAGAGGACCATGTTCCATTCCCAGCACCCACATGGTGGCTAAGAACGGTCTAAGGCTGGGCATGGTGGCCACAACTTTGGTCCCAGCACTCGGGAAGCCGAGGCAGGCAGATCTCTGTAAGTTAAAGGCCAGCCTGGTCTACATAGTGAGCTCCAGGCCAGCTGGGACTAAAGGGAGACCCTGTCTCAAAAGACCAAAACAACAACAACAACAAACACTTAAAAAGAAAATAGCCAGCTGAGCGTGGTGGTGCACCCCTTTAATCTTAGCATTTGGGAGGCAGAGGCAGGTAGATCCCTGTGAGTTCAAGGCCAGCCTGGTCTACATAGCAAGTTCCAGGACAGCTGGGGCTACAGGGAAACTCTATCTCAAAAAGACTAAAACATAAAATAAAAAAAAACAAATAAAATAAAATAAAATAAAATAAAATACCAGGGCTGAAAAAGCTGGGCTGGAAAGATGGCTCAGTGGTTAAGAGGACTGACTACTCTTGCAGAGGGCCTGGGGTCGATTCTGGGCACCCACATGGCAGCTAAAAATTGTCTACTGCAGTTCCAGGGGATCCAATGCCTCTTCTGACCTCCGCAGCATTGCATGACACGGGTGCACCACCTCCGTGCAGGCAATATATTCATACACATAAATAAAACTTTTTTTAAAAAGAAAAATACTGGGCTGGAGAGATGGCCTAGCGGTTAAGAGCGCTGACCGTTCTTGCAGAGGACCCGGGTTCGATCCCCAGCACCCACATGGCGGCCGAGAACCGTCTGAAACTCCAATTCCAGGAGAGCTCCAGTTCCAAGGGAATCCAGGACCCTCTTCTGACCTCCGCGGCATTGCACGACACGGGTGCACAGACTTGCATGCAGACAGTACATTCATACACATACAGAAATAAATAAAATTAATAAAAAAAAAAAATTTTTTTTTTAAATTTAAAAAAAAAAAAAAAGAAAAGGAAAATACTTCCTTCTCCCAGACACAGAGCCAGAGGAAGGTTGAAGATGAATAGCTGGGCTAGGATCTGTACATTAAGTCCCAACTACAGGTGTTATCACTGAGAACTGTGTTTCAGGGCTGGAGAGATAACCTAGCGTGTGTTAAGATGCACCAACTGCTCTTGCAGAGGACCTGGGTTCGATCCCCAGCACCCACGATGGTGGCTTCAGAACCAATCTCTGCTAAACATCCAGTTCCAGGAGAATCCAACACCCTCTCTGACCTCCGCTGGCATTGCGCCAACAAACAGGATGCACCAACCTTACATGTTAGGACATACATCGATATATCCACAAAAAATAAAAAATTTTAAAAAAGAGGAAAAAAGAAAAAAGAGGAAAATACATTAAAATTAATTTGTTTACGGCTTATGTTTAAAACAAATGCATATTGCGAAATTTATACACACCAAACTGTTCATTTTTTTGGAAACAAATATGCAGACACACACACCTACTTGTAATTGCACAGAGAGAAAAATCCTTAAGAGTTAGTTATACACCAAGAGCATTTGTGTTTTTCTTTCCTTTTTCTCCCCCTTGGGAAACATTTAGAAGTACATGTGTAGAAAATCATGCCCCATAGCTTTCATAACTAGTTGACGAATATGTTACTTGTGCAAGTCAGAATCTGATTGACTGGTGACAGCCTTGCCATAGCCAGGAAGAGATTGCCACAGCTGACAGGTCCCAATGATGCAAAGAGCTTTTTTTTTTCCCTCTGAGCCAAGATTTTGCTATACAGACCTAAGGCTGGCCTTGAACTTGTGATCCTCCGCTCTCAAGCAGCCTGCTTCCAGTACTCGAGAGGTTGTTTATCATGCCAACATCCCAAGAAGTTGTTACTTACTGGAGAAAGGAATTTGGAAAAGGATTTTTCAACTTTTTTACTTCTCTATTGGTTTGATAGCATTACACAGTTAAAAGATTCTATATTTATAATTTTAATCTAAATCTTCCTTTATACTAAAAGCCATTTAAGCAAGGTACACAGCTTTGGCAGAGCTGAGGAACTGCTGGGCCTTTTGAAGATGCCCCAGGCCAGATGGAGGAAGGTGTGAAGGAGCCTCACCAGGAATAGTCTTGCAGTCTCCCAAGCTCTGAATTTTTCGGTCCAGGATGCGACGCCCTCGGCTAAGAGTCTTGAGAAACTGTACTTCTTCTTCATTAATGATGTCCTTCACCATGTCTGGATCCTTCTTTAGCTCAGGAAATGCATCTCCCTGATAAAGAGGGACTCTAGTGATCAAGAGACTATCTCTGCCAAACGAATACCCCCCCTCCCCCCTTTTTTTTTTTTTTTTGAGACAGGGTCTTACTTTGTGTATCCCTGGCTGGCCTGAAGGTCACTATATTCCAGACTCAGAGATCTGCTGGGATAAAGGCCTGTGCTAACTTAACAGGAATGGAAATTTTTTTTTTTTTTTTTTTTTTGTTCTTTTCGTGAAGACAGGGTCTCCTGTAGCCCATGCTGTCTGGAACCATTGCTCTATAGACCAGGGCTGGCCTTGATACTCACAAAGATCCGCCTGACCTCTCCTCCCCAGGTGCTTAGGATTAAAGGCATGCGCCCACCACGCATCATTACCCCCGGACATAACAGGTTTTTATTGACCTTGGTCTTCAAACTCGTTTAACAGCAATAGCTAGCCATGCCCACATATCCCTCTTAGTTATGTCATAGCAGGATGGAGAGAATCCTGCTTAGTTGGCGAAGAGCAGAACTAATTTTTTGCCAGAAGGACTTGCGGTTCGATTCCCTGCATCTATGTGGTGGCTAATAGCCATTCACAACTCCTGCTCTGAGGACTCGACGCCCTCTTCTGACCTCCTTGGGCAGTGTATGCACATAGCACACAAATAAATGCATGCAAAATATCACATCAAACTTATAATAAATTAAAGGTTTTGTTTTTCCCTCTTTTTGAGACTATGGGTCTCCCTGTAGCCCCAGACTGCCTGGAACGTTGCTCTGTTAGACCAGGCTGGCCTTTTTTTTTTTTTTGTTTGTTTGTCTGTCTGTCTCTCTTTTAGTGCTGGGATCAAAGGTGTCATTACCACCATGCCCTGGCTAAATGTTTTTTTTTTTTTTAAATTGCTGGGCATGATGGGTGTATACTTTTTTTTTATTTTTCGTCTTTTCGAGACAGGGTCACCCCGTAGCCCCAGCTGTCCGGAACTTCACTCTGTACGACCAGAGGGTGGCCTTGATCTCACGAAGATCCGCCTGCTCTGCCTCCCAATACTAGGATTAAAGGCGTGGCCACCACGCCGCAGCTGTGTGGTGTACACTTTTTAATCCAGCACCTTGGGGAGACTGTAGGTGCAGGATCTATGTGAGTTCGCAAGCCAGCTCGCTGGTCTATCTTTATAGCGAGTTCCCAGGCAGCTGGGGAAACAGGGAGAACCCTGTGCTCAAAAAATGAAGCAAAAAAAAATGATTTTTAAAAGACTATGGCTTTAGCACAGAAGAGGAAAGGAGGGACTCCTACATACCAGGGACTGGACAACAACATCAACTAATGTAGCAAAGAAACCCCGGCTGGCATTCAGCTTCTCATGGGAGTATCGAACAGCACGACGGAGGATCCGTCGCAGCACATACCTGTAAGACCATAGTGCCCTGTTACAAATCATCCCAGCTGAGGGTTCCATGGTAGCTCCTTTAAAACTCTACCCAGAGCAATGAAACACCTCCAACTTTTTATCTAGCTTTTTCAGAGACTTTGGCTACCTCAGAGGTAAAACTAAACTGATGCATGCATGAGATCCCACGCCCTGCCTATAATGCAGTTTCATGGGGCTAGTCACCGTTTACCCTATCCTGCCCCCGTCAAGATCCAATTAGACAGTCAGCTTTTGTTGTTTTAGTTTTTTTCTCTCTTTCTTTTTTTTTTTTTGGTCTTTCGAGACAGGTTCATCCCTGTAGCCCAGCTGTCCTGGAATCGCTCTGTAGACCAGGCTGGCCTTACACTCACAAAATCCGCCTGCCTCTGCCTCCCAAGTGCTGGGATTTAAAGGCGTGCACCACCACGCCCAGCTCTTTTCTTTTTCTATGGTGTTTTTGAGACAGGATCTCCTTATAGCCCCAGCTAGCCTGGAACTCATTAGGTAGACCAGGCTGGCCTTGAACTCAGAGAGATCTGCCTACCTCTGCCTCCTGAGTGCTGGGATTAAAGGTGTGTGCCACCATGCCTGACTGTTGTAGTTTTTTCTATGACAGGTCTCTTTGCAGCCCCAGCTGGTCACTTTATAGATCAGGCTGGCCTCGGCTTGCCTCTTTTTCCCAGAGTGCTAAGATTAAAGGTATGCACCACCATACCCAGTTCAATCAGGTAACTTAAATGCCATCTTTATCTCAGTATTTAATAGATAAAATCACAGTGAAGCTGGGCATGGTGACACAGGCCTTTATCTCAGCACTCAAGAAGCAGAGCCAGATGAATTTCTGTGAGGTGGAGGCCAGCCTGGTCTACATAGTGAGTTGCAGGCCAGCTAGGACCACAGGGAGACCCTGTTTGAAAAAAGAAACAACGAGTACAGTGGCCTTTCTTTAACATAAGTTCCTTTGTCCCTTAAAAAGGCAAGAGGGTACCCTTCTACCTACCCAAAAGATAACAACAGAAAACAAAGATCAAGTATGGCTTTAAGTTCCACAGAGGCAGAAAATGTCAGTCCAAACCCTAGGCAGATGATAACATACTCACCCACGTCCTGTGTTGTCGGGCCGACCACCATCAGCCAGTGCCACAGTGATAGTCCGAGCATGGTCAGCCAGCACTCTGTAGGCCATGTCAATTCCATCAACATCCTCAGCACCAACTTTCCCAGTGTATGGCCGGGCACCCGTGCCCTACAGGGAGACACAAAGGAGGCCCGTCAGGAGCCAGTCCTTCTGGTGCCACCTTACCCAACAAGTTCCCAAAGGACTGAGAAATACCAAGAGAGTGCATGACCATCTTGCCTGATCCCATAGCTCTAGACAGCGACAGGAGAGAGAACAAAAAGAAAGTCTCCTACCCTCAACAAACTGCACTGGTTTATGCAGAGGACTCCATTCTATAAGTAACCAACCAGGCAGATGTCAACAAGGACTTCTAGCTCTCAAAGCACAAGGCCACTTAGCTATGATGGCATTGCTAAAAGTCCATTCTGGAAACCTCCATGCAAGCACCAGTATTTGCAGTAGGATTAGTACCTTCTCAATGGCTTCAAAATAAGGAACAAACAGGTCAGTGTCATAGTTGGACATCTTATTCTGCAGCACAGATACCAGTCGCTCCAGGCCCATCCCTGTGTCAATGCTTTTCTTGGGAAGAGGCTTCAAAACACCATCCGTTTCCCTGTGTAGTACAGAGGAAGAGATAACTGAACCAGGGCCTCAGGCTGCTGGCCCTCCAGGCCCTGCGTTAAAACTCACTAAGCATAGTTTGTAGGCTGTTACTCTTTGCCATCTGCTGCTGTCTGTTTTGTGAAGAGAACAGATACATATCTAACCCCTTGCCTTATTCTTAAATGGACCCCAGAGGGCAAAAGGCTCCTGAAGGCATTACATAAGACAAGATTAGTTAAAAATGTGTCCATCCCTGTCTCAGAGATCAGACTGGAAATCTAAGACTAAAACTTAAACAACTGCCACAAATCCCATGAGAAACATACATCAGTGCCACTCTACTGTCTTCAAAAATAAAGTTCCCCAGACAACCATCAGCCATGAAGAGACCCACACAACTCAGACTTCTTTCTCTGCGCTTAGCAGGAAGGAGGCAGGCCCCACACTACCTGTTATACTGAATAAACACGAGGTTCCAGATCTCTAGCACATTTGGGTCATCCTGATTGACAAGGTGTGCAGCATCCCGCCCTCCAATCCGGTCATAGTGGATCTCGCTGCAGGGGCCACATGGGCCGGTGTCACCCATCTCCCAGAAGTTGTCCTTCATATTGCCAGGGAGGATTTTGGCATCATCCAGTCTACGCAGAGAAGAGAAGATAAATCCACTCAAATCTATCCACAAGAATCCTTCCCAAACAAGCTTCTATCACCCAAGGGATCCCTATGATTTCCCCTCTCTGGCAATTATTATATATTAAGCCTAAGGAGGCAGAACATGACTCTTAAGTGAGATTATGATAGCATAGAAAATATGCATTAGCTATGGTCCTAACTCTGAAAATATTTAAGAAAGAATATAAATATCCCCCCTTATTTATATATATATATATATATATATATATATATATATATATATATTCCTAATG
>VZQC01001442.1:3512386-3526205 GCA_009823505.1 Rhizomys pruinosus
TTTTTGGTCTTTTCGAGACAGGGTCTCCCTGTAGCCCCAGCTGTCCTGGAATTCTCTCTGTAGACCAGGCTGGCCTTGAACTCACAAAGATCCGCCTGCCTCTGCCTCCCAAGTGCTAGGATTAAAGGCGTGCGCCACCACACCCGACCCCCAATGCTTCTTTTAAGATTTAAGAATTTCTTTAAAGATTATTACTTTTTTATATTTTTATTTTTATTTTTTTTTTAATGTGTATGAGTGTTCTGCCTTCATGTAAGTGCACCATTTGCATGTAATATCCAAAGAGTTCAGAAGAGGGTGTGGATCCACAGGAACTGGAGGGAGTTAAGGATGACTGTTAGTTACCATGTGGCTACTGGGAACGGAACTCAAGTTCTCCAAAGAGCAATCAGTCCTCTTAACCACTGAGCCACCCCTCCAATCCCAAGACTATCTATCTATCTATCTATTTATTTATTTATTTATTTATTTATTTATTTATTTGAAGGTACTGTCTGCATGTAGGTTTGTGCACCTGTGTCATGCAATGCCTCAGAGGTCAGAAGAGGGTGTCGGAGTCCCTTGGAACTGGAGTTCTCCTGGAACTGGAGTTACAGACGGTTCTCAACTGCTATGTGGGTGCTGGGGATCAAACCCGGGTCCTCTGCAAGAGCAGTCGGTGCTCTTAACTGCTAGGCCATCTCTCCAGCCCTGACTATTTATTTATTAATTATGTGTGTCTGTGTATGTGATACAGGAACCCATGGAGGCCAGAGATGTTGGATCCGACTGGAGCCAGAGTTACAGCTGGTTGTGAACAGCCAAAGACGGTGGCGGGAATGGAACCCAGGCCCTCTCCAAGAACAGTGCACACTACTGAGCCATCTCTCCAAGAACAGTGCACACTACTGAGCCATCTCTCCAAGAACAGTGCACACTACTGCGCCATCTCTCCAAGAACAGTGCATACTACTGAGCCATCTCTCTAAGAACAGTGGACACTACTGAGCCATCTCTCCAACCCCCTCTTACCCTAAGTTTTGCCAGATCTGTCTGCACTCTAGATCCGGTTCTAAGCCAGCTGCTTCATCCCCACCGAAGTAAGTAACATAGAGTCTTTCAACTGGAATGCCAAACTCTTGTGTGAGAAGTTCCAGAGCCATCTTACATGCTAATTCCTACAAAAAGAACAACAACAAAAAGATGTAGAACATGGATTCAAGTATATTCAGTATAACTACAAACATTCAATTTATAAAAAAGTATTTCATTATATAAAATGAAATCTTCAAATGACAGATACTGCTAGGGAACATTAGAATTATTAAATGCCCTTCACTCCTGAATCTTCTAAATGATAATAATTAAAAAAAAATTTTTTTTTGAGAAGGGTCTCCCTATAGCCCCAGCTGGCCTGGAACTGACTGTAGACCAGCCTGGCCTTGAACTCACAGAGATTGGCCTGCCTCTGCCTCCTAAGTGCTAGGATTAAAGGTGTGCGACACCATGCCTGGCTTAAAGATGGTTCTTAGCTGCCATATGGGTGCTGGGAATTGAACCCCGGTCCTCTGCAAGAGCAGTCGGTGCGCTTAACCACTGAGACATCTCTCCAGCCCAATATTTAATGTTTTAAAACAAGAAAAATAAAAAAAAAAATCAAAATTAGAACCCAGGTCCTTTTGTGGAAATGACCCTGGTGCTAAAAAATCCAAGTCACCCATATTGAACTTACCTTGAAATAATCTCCAAAAGACCAGGAGCCCAACATCTCAAAGAAGGTGTGATGGTAGACGTCCTTGCCCACATCGTCCAGGTCGTTGTGTTTGCCCCCAGCCCGGATGCATTTCTGGGTATTGGCTGCTCTGCTCAGTTTTGCCATAGGGTGAGATGGGTCAATTGTGTTTAGGAAGATGGGTTTGAACTAAAAAAAGAGAAAGGAACAGTTTGCCTTTTTAAAGGGCTACAGTTTATGTCAAGTGTTCACAACACTGGAAATAAGCAGGTCCTTGGGATTTAGCCAGCCTGGACACTTACAAATAGGAGGTATGACAGAGCCAAGAGAGAGGGAGCCAGTCTTGAAGCAACTTCTCCCTGGACCTAATTCCCTAAAGGTCCTGACCACTGCTACCAATGCCATCCATGCAACTGAAGGCTGGTGATCTGAACCGCAGGGCCAATGTAGAAAGCCTGTGTGTGCTTCTTCAAAGCTTTAGATGTCTAGGGTTTCTATCTACCTTCTGGAAGAACTCATTTCAAAAACTGACAATGCTTGCTTGGGAGTAAGGGTGACCAAGAAGAAATGAGAAACACTCAGTCCATCAGCACTAGCTGATGGATGACTGGATAATGTATAGGGTCAGGATCTCCCTGCTCTGTGGATTTATGCAGTCAACCTTTGCTGTATCATTGCTAATTGTGCAAGTCTGCGTTATTTTTCTCACCAGACCTGTACAATTCAGTGTCTTCCAACTTGGCAACCAGTAGGCACCTACGACCGACCATGATAAATTCATTAATTAAAATTAATAATTAGGCCAGGCGTGGTGGTGCACGCCTTTAATCCTAGCACTTGGGAGGCAGAGGCAGGCAGATCTTTGTGAGTTCAAGGCCAGCCTGGTCTATAGAGTGAGTTCCAGGACAGCTAGGGCTACAGGGAGACCCTGTCTCAAAAAGACCAAAAAAAAAAAAAAAAAAGTAATAATTAGGGCCAGGTGTGGTGGCCCACTCCTTTAATTATAGCACTTGGGAGGCAGAAGCAGGCGGATCTCTGTGAGTTCAAGGCCAGCCTGGTCTACAGAGCTAGTTCCAGGCCAGCTGGGACTAAAAGGGAGACTCTATCTCAAAAAGACCAAAAAAAAAAAAAAAAAAAAAAAAAAATTAAATAATTAGGAGCCTGGCACGATGGTTTAGTAGGTAAAGTTGCTTCCTGTACAAGTCTAGTGACTCAAGTTTTTAATCCCCCAGAAACCCACATAAAGGTGAAAAAGAGAGAACTATGTGCACCCCACACCAATACATATACACACACAATAATAAAAATAATTAAAATAAAATTTTTAGTTTATTTATTATTTTGTGTAAATGAATAGTACTGTAAGGCCAATGTAGTCTGGTGCACCTGCATTGTGCCATGCCGCCGGAGGTCAGAAGAGGCATCGGATGCCCCTGGAACTGGAGTATTACAGATGGTTCTCGCCGCCATGTGGGTGGGTGCAGGGCATCGAACCCGGGTCCTCTGCAAAGAACAGTCGGTGCTCGTAAAAACCACTAGGAAAGGCGCAGACTCTCAGCCCCAATTTTTATACAAATTAAATAACTAAAGCCAGTGTGGTAGCACATGCCTTTAATTCCAGCATGCAGAAGCAGAGACAGGTGGATCTCTGTCAGTACAAGGCAAGCCTGGTCTACATACCAAGCTCCAGGTCAGCCATGGGTATATAGTGAACCCTGTCTCAAAATTGGGGTGGGGCTGGAGAGATGGCTCAGCACTTAAGAGCACTGACTGCTCTTGCGGAGGACCCAGGTTTGATTCCTAGCACCCATATGGCAGTTAACAAGCATCCATAACTCTTAGTTCCACGACATCTGACTCCTTTTTCTGACCTCCTTGGGCACATTGCACGACAGGGTTCACTTACATATATGTATGCAAATTATACTCATACAACATGTAATAAATTTTTTTTTAAAAAATTGGGGGGTTTGGCCGGCGTCCGGTGGCGCACGCTTTTAAATCCTAGCACGGGAGGCACCAGGCAAAGGCGGATTTTTTGAGTTCAGGCCAGCCTTTGGTCTACAAGGAGTATCCAAGGCACAGCTGGGGCTACAGGGAGACCCTATCTCAAAAAGACCAAAAATAAATAAATAATGAAATATTAATAAAAATAAATAAAATAAAGAAAATTGGGGTTGAAGATCAAACCCAGGCCTTGTGCATACTAAGTATGCACCACTGAACTATAGCCGAGCTTCAATTACATTTTTTTTTGGGGGGGGCGCCTTTTTTTTTTTTTTTTTGAGAAAGGGTCTCCCCCTGTAGCCCCAGCTGTCCTGGAATTCACACTGTAGACCAGGCTGGCCTTGAACTCACAAAGATCCGCCTGCCTCTGCCTCCCAAGCGCTAGGATTAAAGGTGTGCACCACCACATCCATCACTATTTATTATTATTATTATTACTTTTTTTTTTTTTTTTTTTTTGGAGACAGGGTCTCCCTATAGCCCCAGCTGGCCTGGAACTCACTCTGTAGACCAGGCTGGCCTTGAACTCACAGAGCTCCACCTGCCTGCCTCCCGAGTGCTGGGATTAAAGGCATGTGCTACTATGCCTGGCTTAAAGACAGTTCTTAGCTGCCATATGGGTGCTGGGAATCAAACCTGGGTCCTCTGCAAGAGCAGTTGGAACTCTTAACCACTGAGCCATCTCTCCAGCCCCAGGATGTTATTTTTATGTAAAAAGATTTGACCCAATGTTTAAAAATATAATTATACTATTCTAGCCAACCCCAAAGCATGGAAATTGGGAGTATTTAAAGTGTGGGTCCTTGGACAGGACTATATTAAGCTTCACTCACCCAGGACTCAGGGAGCACTATGGAAGACGGGACAGAAAGATTGTGAGAGCCAGGGATGAGGTACCTGACTATATGAAAATAGAATCCTACAAGCTCCTGGGACTCTATTCTTATGAACCTACAGCAATGGTGTAAGCATGCACAAGACCCATGAAAACCCAAGCAGATAAAAACCGAGCATAGAACTAGGGAAATGGGCAGCAGACCCCAATCTGAGCTGAAGAAATATTGGCAGCTGCATAGTCTTGGGTGAGGAAAAGCTGGTCTTAAGCAAGGGACTCTAGATAGGTTGACTAGAGCTCAATGGATGAACTTGCACTGAGGAATATCTGTGGATACTAACTTGACACACTAGGCCTTAACACAAATGACAAGAGTTTATGAATTCCAGTGGGGGCTGTGGGAGTGAGCCAATGGGGAAGGGGTATAAGAGTGATTAGGATTCACTGAGATGTTCTGTACGAAATACACAAAAATTCTATTAAAAAATTAAAAAAAAAATTCTGGCTAACCATGATGGCTCATACAAGTAATCTAAGCACTTGAGAAATCTGAGAAAAGAGGATTACCACTGTTACAAGTCCCGGAGCATTCGTTCTCTGGGTCATCTGCAAGAGCAGCCAGTGCTCTAAGGGCTGAGCCGCCTCTCCCCCTACTCCCACCATTTATTTTTTCTTTTTGTTTTTGAGACAGGGTCTCACTAAGTACCCCTCCCTGGCTGATCAAAAGCTCACAGAGACCACCTTCCTCTTCCTCCTGAGTGCTGGGATTAAAGGGGTGTGCCACTGCACCTGGCTTAATTTTTAATATCTTTTTTGTTTTTGTTTTTGGTCTTTTCGAGACAGGGTTTCCCTGTAGCCCCAGCTGTCCTGGAACTTACTCTGTAGACCAGGCTGGCCTTGAACTCACAAAAATCCGCCTGCCTCTGCCTCCTGAGTGCTATAACCAAAGGCATGCGCCACACCAAGCTTAAAGAGGATTCTAGCCATCATGTGGGTACTGGGAATCGAACCTGGGTCCTCTGCAAGAGCAGTCGGTGCTCTTAACTGCTGAGCCATCTCTCCAGCCCCGGCTTAATTTTTTTTAAATGCATTTATTTATTCATTTGTTATGTTTTTGGTCTTTTGAGACAGGGTCTCCCTGTAGCCCCAGCTGGCCTAGAACTCACAGAGATCCGCCTGCCTCTGCCTCCCAAGTGCTGGGATTAAAGGTGTGCACCACCACATCCGGCTTCCCAACCCCTCTTATTCACTTCTAATGATAGCCTCCAAGTAACTCTATCATTCCTCGTCTCACAAAGAAATTCAAGTTCACCACATGAAGCTCCACATGGTAAGTAGCAGAATTGTGACTCTGTCTGATTCCAAGAGCTGTGCATTTATCACTGCTCTGCTGCCTCCTGTGTTAGTCAAGCAGAATGAAGAAATTCTTTACCTGGTTCATGCCTGCATTGGCAAAGAGCAAAGTGGGATCATCCAATGGGATGGTGGCAGATGAGTGAACATAGGTGTGCTCATTTCTCTTGAAGAAATTGATAAACCGCTCCCGGATTTCTCTTGCTGTTAGAGTGGAGTCCATCTTGAAAGTCACCTCAGGGAACTAACCAAAGGAAGAAATGACAGGAAAATTTAAAACAAATAGACATTACACAAGATTCCTGGTTTCTCAAGCCAAGTCAAAGAATAACATGGGTTAGCTGTTTGATCCTAAGACCTGCACGTTGTAATAGTTCAGGTTAAAATCATTATCAAAGCGAAACTTGCTGCGCCAGCACAGAGCAGCCCTAGCCATTCTTCCTCCACCTACCAACCTCAGTATCAATACACCAACTCGTCAAGTATAGCATGAGGTCATTCATTCATTCATTCATTCAACAAAAATGTACTAAGCATCTACTGCCAGGAACCAGAAAAAGAGAGATAAAGGACCTCATGGCCTTTAGAGTTCAATGCACTATAATGTCCTTGAAAGGCAGGATGAGCACTGGATGTCTGAAAAAAAATGGGACCTGTGTTATCAACTAATTTTTTTTTCAGATAGGGTCTCTCTGTAGCCCCAGCTGGCCTGGAACTCACCATGTACACCATGGTGATCTATAAAGACCAGGGTGGCATCAATCTCACAGAATTTGGCTGCCTCTTCATCCTGAGTACTGGAATTAAAGAAGTGTATCACCCTGCCCAGCTCCCCCCGCTCTAATCTTAATTGTATCACTATGGCCTGAATTTGTTCTCTTTCCTGATTAAAAAAGAAAAGAAAAGAAAAGAAAAAAAGCAATTCAATTCTACCCTACTTATTCAAATAGGATCTTCTTGTAAAGTTCAAAGATAATAGGGTTGGAGAGACATTAACAGCAGTGGTTGCTGTTTCAGAGAATCTGAGTTCAATTCTCAGCAATCAGGTCAGACAGCTGACAACTACCTATAACTCCAGCTCTTGGAAGATCCAACACCTCTGGTCTCCATGGACTCACACATACATACCAATAAACAGACAGACAGACACACATACACACACAGATGCGTAATTAAAAAAAACTACTAGCCGGGCGTGGTGGCGCACGCCTTTAATCCTAGCACTCGGGAGGCAGAGGCAGGCGGATCTTTGTGAGTTCAAGGCCAGCCTGGTCTACAGAGTGAGTTCCAGGACATGGGGCTACAGGGAGACCCTGTCTCGAAAAGACAAAAATAAATAAATAAATAAATAAAAAATAAAAAAAAACTACTGCCGGGCGTGTTGGTGCACGCCTTTAATCCTAGCAGAGGCAGGCAGATCTCTGTGAGTTCAAGGCCAGCCTGGTCTACAGAGTGAGTTCCAGGACAGCCAGGTTGGCAGGGAGACCCTGACTCAGAAAGACTGAAAACAACAACAACGACAACAAGGAACATCCTGTATTTAGAAACAATCTGTAAGCTGGAAAGTTCTAAAAGAACAGACTAGATACTAAAGTCAATCAGGTTCAAGTTTTCTTCTCCTGAGGAAGGGACAGGGAAATATGCCAGCTGGGACTAAAGGGAGACCCTGTCTCAAATAGACCAAAAAAAAGAAAAAAAGGAAATATAAATACAAATGCACAAGAGACTCAGGGTCAACCATTGATTCCTACTGATTATTTATAACCCAACACAGGACTCAAACGAACAAGCTCCAAAGGGGCAAAAAAAGATGGTAAAACAGTCTGAGAATTAAAAAAAAAAAAAAAAAAAGGAGTAGAATTCCCATAGATAGGGTCTTGCTGTCTCTGCTAAGGGTAAATACAAATTTGACAACTCATAGCTGTTACAGAAAATGAACCAACACTCCTCATAAGCAATCTGAAGTAACAGTTATGTGCCAAAAGACACTTGGATTTCTCATTTTTACTTTCTCATTTTTACTTACTCATTCAACATAATGAACCCTATATACAGAGAAGCAAGATAGAATATTAAAAGCTGTGCCCCTACCTAGGCATGGTAGCGCTTGCATCTAATCTTTGGGAGGCAGAGGCAGGAGGAGCTTTGTGAATTTGAGGCCAGCCTGGTCTACATAACGGAGTTCCAGGCCAGCTGGGGCTAAAGGGAGAATCTGTCTGAAAAAGAGCACCCCCCCCCCAAAAAAAAGGCCAAAACCAAAAGAGTTCCAAATCAAGAGACTTGAACAACAACAAAAAATAGTTTCCGACACCGAAACCCATTAAATCTCTCAAAAATACACACAGGGATCTGCACTGAGCCTCGGACTGTACTTCCTAGGTCTGGGATACCTTAAATTATACTGTAGGTGCAGCCACAGGACCTTGACAAATGCTGTTTGTCAGCCAGACTCTCCTTAACACTTCCTTTTCCCTAGTTACTGTCTTATTTTTGATCAACTGCAAAGGAACAGTCAAGGAATCTTTTCTTCATCAGATTCCTCCCCTGTAGTTGTCTCATGTCCCTAAATATCTCCTTTCTTAATTTCCACAGCCCATTAATGGCTCTTTTCCTCATCTCCTAAATAGGTTATGGGTAGGAATGTGGCTGGTGTCGGCTCAATCGTTACTATATATTTTCAGTATCTATTATAGCAGTTGCTAAATACACTCACGCATGATTGGTTAGACTAATCTTTAAGTACCTCGCTCATGATTATGGTACCCCAAAGCACACCAGTTAACTCAGACCAACTGAAAAATAGCTGAATATGCTGGTTCTGGTGAACCTGGAGGGTATCAACTTTCCGTTAGCTAAGGCAGGAGAACTGCTACAAGTTCAGAGTCGGCCTGAGCTAAGGAATGAGTTCCAGGCCAGCCTGGGATATGGTGTAAGAACCTAAGAAAGAATGAAGGGAGGTGCCTTCCAGGGGGACTCCACCCATCTGGGTCACCCTAGTCTCGTGGCCTGCTACACCGCCTAGAAAGGATTAAAGTTAGAGGGGACAGAACCTGAGCTTCCAGAGAGACTAGTGGATGGCGACCACGACAGTCCAAGGTATTTGTCCGAGGCCGCTCCACCAAGGGCCCCAAAGGGCTGGTGACAGCCACTCCTGGGTTCCAGCTCCTGCCCAATTCGGGTCCTTCTCCCCAGGCCAGGCCAGGCGCAGGAAGGCCGGGCACCCGCCGCAGCGGCCGTGCAGGCGCTCCAGGCACAGGCTCTGTGGCAGAGCTCTCTAGGCCCGCCCGCTTCTACCTAGGTTCGGGTCCCCAAGCCCTCCTGCACAGCCCACCGCCCTGACCCCAGTACCTGCTCTCACAGATGCGCAGACGCATGGCAGTTCCCGGCCCCGGCATCACCAGCGCCAGACGCGCACTGAGCGATCCAATCAGAGCGCTCCGTTGATCCCTTCCAGGGACTATTGGTAGAAGCGCATGGCACTCTAGCTGACCGCGAATCAACTTACTAGCCGATTCCGCGGAAGGCTGTTGGACTCGGCTGATGCAATGACCAAGAAAGAGCTGACAGTAGTGTCACGTGATAGAACTGGATTCTGGCTTTGAGAGTCCGACATTTTGGTTTTCACTGGTGAAGTGCTGATAGTTGATAGTTAAGAGGGAGGATAACATAATATTTACTGGGGATCACGGGTTGGGTATGACTTTTGTTTTAATTGAAAAACGATAAGCAGACTCCAAAGGGTACTTTTTTCATTAAAAATGTTTAAATAACGTATTTTATGTGTATTAATGTATTGTCTGCATACATGTGAACCCTGTGCATGCAATGCCTCTAGAGGCCAGAAGAGGGTGTCAGATGCCCTGGAACCGGAGTTACAGTGAGGAGGGGAGTGGATGTTGTTAGCTTCCTGTGAGTGCTTGGAAATCAAACCCAGGTCCTCCGCAAGAGCAGCTGAAGCTCTAAATTGCTAAACCATTTCTTCAGCTCCAGTTTCTTTATTAAGGTATTTTATTTGACTTAGTTTTTTTAGACAAGTCATACACATAAAAATAAATAGGGCTGGAGAAGTGGCTCAGCAGTTAAGAGCACTAGTTGCTCTTTGCGGATGACCAGGGTTCCATTCCCATCACCCACATGGCGGCTAACAACCTTCCTTAATTCCTGTTTCAGGGGGAACTGATGCTTTCTTCTGACCTCTGTGGGTACTGCATGACATGAGTGCACTTACATACAGGCAATACACTCATACACACAAAATAAAATATTAAAATAAATATTTACATATAAAATTAGATGTAAACTATTTTTCTATTTAACTGCACAGTCCATGTTCTTGACCACATTTTCATTACTCTACATTATATAATATATCTAAATACGCAGGTATAAAACTGATCATAACTTGGTTATAGATTTGGCCAAAAGATATCTTTTTGTTGTTTTTTCGCGACAGGGTCTTAACACTGTAGCCCTGCCTGATCTAGGCTGGCCTCAACTCACCTCCCAAGTGCTGGGATTAAAGACATGTACCACCATGCCCAAAGGGTCAATATTTCTTTAAAAATAGACAATGTGCTACTGTCATGGAACTTCCAATCATGTGTCAATTCAGCAACCCTCTGATGGCCTCTTCTGATTGGTTGGAAGGCTTCTAAGACTCAGCCAACGAGGTTTCGGTTTGGTCTGGACTGCAAGTGACCAGTGGCGGTTGGAGGAGGCTAACTGCCATGTTGAGCAGCGATGGCGGGGACTGCTGGCTGGGTCCGAGGACGAGCCCGAGGGCGGTTTTCACTCCCTCTGCCGGTGCACGCTGTGAGTATCTGTGCGGATATCGATTCTTCTCTGCCATTAGCTGTTTTCTTAACTCGTAGAAAGAAGGGAGGGAGGGGCTGGAGAGATGGCCTAGTAGATAAGAGCGCCCTGACCTCTCTTACAGAGCACCCGGGTTCAATCCCCAGCACCCACATGGCGGCTGAGAACCGTCTGTAACTCCAGTTCCAGGGGATCCACACGCCCTTTTCTGGCCTGCATAGACACTGCACAACATTGGTGCACTAACATAAATGTAAATAATAATATACATAATAATATATTTATATATTTGAGTATATAAATATACTCATGTGCATAAAATAAAATAAAAAAAAGATGAGACTACACAATATATATACAAGAAAAATAAGCATGAAATTCAGGAAAGCTGTTGTCTGTGGAGATGGTATAAAGAGTGCTTTTTTGTTCTGTTTTGTATTCCAAAACATGGTCTCAGGAGCTTAGACTAGTCTCGAACTCAAATATGTGGCCAATGATTATCTACACTCCTGCTTCTTTCCGTCTACCAAGTGCTGGCTGGGATTACAGGTGATAGCCACCAGGCCCATCTTGGAGGATGCTAGGATTGAAATTTTTTTGTATTCGCAGCATTGGTCATTGAGCCCAGGGCCTAGCATGTGTTACTAGGCAAGGGCTGAATTTTTAGTTGTATGTCTTTTTATTAAAAAAAAAAAAGGACTTTTGTTTTTCAATGTATATGAGTGTTTTGTCTGCAGGTATGTAAGTGTACCACAAGCCTGTGCGCCCAGAGAGGCCAGAACTGGAGTTACACATGGTTGTTAGCTGCCATATGGATGCTGGGAACCAAACCCTGGTCCTCTGCAAGAGAGGCTTCATGCTGAGCAAATCATCTCTCTAGCCCCAATGTATTTTTTTTAATGCCTCTCTGTCAGATCCTAGGTGTGTGTGTCTGTTTTATTTTTATTTTAGTCTTTGACAGTTTATTTAGTCTTTGATAGTACATCTGGTTACACTCATCCTGGTACTCTGCCATATCTTCCTCCCACCCACATGAACCTAAGTATTTGGTATATATTATCCCCCTCCTTGTTTGCGTGGATTTTTTTTTTTTTTTTTTTTTTTTTTTTTTTTTTGAGCACATACAATTTTCAGCCATCTCATATTTGTAAGCGGGGCCAAGAAGACACAATGGAGAAAGAAGCATCTTCAGCAAGTGGATGTTTGGCAAAAATTGGATCCCACTTGTAGAAGAATGAAAATTTAAACCCCTTCCTCCTCGCCCAGTACAAAAGTCAACTCCAGATGGATCAAAGACCTCAAACATGAAACCCCAAAACTCTGAGGCGGTACAAAAGTCAACTCCAGATGGATCAAAGACCTCAATACTGAAATCCCAAACTCTGAAGGGTAGAAGAAAATAGTTGGCAAGCAAGACTACAAGACATAGGCGTAGGAAAAGACTTCCTAGAATATCAGACAGCAGCTGCACAAAAGAATTAAGGTGGATAATTGACAAATGGGACGTCATTAAACTAAAAAAAAAAGCTTCTGTACATCAAAAGAAACAATAAACAAGGAAGTGCAAAGAGAAATCCCAACGAGTGGAGGAAACCTTCACGTGCAGAAACATCTGACAAAGGAGCATTTTTGGGTTTCCAGAATATGATAAACTACTCAAAAAAAAAGAAGAAAAGAAACGAATTGACCCACTCCAATAGATGGAGCAAGAGCTGAAACAGAGACTTCAACAAGTGAGGAATTAGAGATGGCTGAGAAAACACCTTAAGAAGTGTTCAACATCACTAATCATTAAGAGTGCAAATCAAAACCACTTAAGATATATCTTACTCAAATAAGACTGCTAGGATCAGAAAACAAATGGTGGGGCTAGAGAGATGGCCCTAGCAGTTAAGAGCGCGGACAGGCTCTTACAGAGGACCCGGTTCCCGATCCCAGCACCCACACGGTAGCCGAGAACCGTCTGAAACTAATTCCTAGGAGAGAACTCCAGTTTCAAGGGGAATCCGACACCCTCTTCTGACCTCTGAACAGCATTCCACGACACGGGTGCACAATAGTTGCATTGCAGGACAGTACATTCATACACATCGAAATAATAAAATTAATAAAAAAAAATTAAAAAGAACAAAAACAAAAAACAAATGATACAAGCTGCTTGGAAGAGGTTGTGGGAAGAAAGGGGAACACTCAATCCCACTGCTGGTGGAATGACCACTCAATAGATGGAGCAAAGACTGAACAGAAATTCACAAGTGAGGAATTAGAGGATGTCTGAGAAACACTCATAGAGTGTTCAACATTACTAATCATTTAAGGAAATGCAAATCAAAACCACTTAAGAATATCATCTTACTCCAATTTAAAGCATGGCTCTAGGATCAAGAAAACAAATGATACCAAGTGCTGGAGAGTTGTGGGAAGGGGAAACACTCATCCCACAGCTTGATGGGAATGTAAACCGTGCAGCCACTATGGGAAAGCAGTGTGGAGAACACTTGAAAAGACTTGGATGAATTGCCACCCAACCCAGCCATACCACTTCCTACAGCACTGTACCCCCAAGACTCACCCCAACCAGCAGAGATACATGCACGGCCATGTTTTTTTTTTTTCAGCTCCCTTCCATAGCCGAAGAAGCTGGAACCAACCAAATGCCCCTCAACTGATGAGTGGATAGAGAAATGTGGTAACATCTACAAAGAGAGTTCTATGCAGCAGTGAAGAAAACGACATCATGAGCTTGCTCAGGAAATGGCTGGAGCTGAGGACCATCATGCTGAGTGAATAACACGTCCAGAAAAACAGAATGAAAGAATTGGTATCCTCATCTGTGGATGCTAGTGGCCAATACCTAGTTGTAAAGTATTTCTCAGTGCATGGCCCCTTGAACTTTTGTCCAAAGCAGTGGAAAGTTGATTGCATAATTTGGAAACAACAACAGCACAACAAGAAAGGACTGCATCGAAGGAACTGACTGAAAAGAGTGAACTTCTGCTCAAAACAGTAAACTTCCCCCATAGAAATAATGAGAAAGACTGAAGAAGGAGATGAATAGGCATGTTTGGCGAATGCATGAGTTCTGGTTGGGGTGGGGGCAT
>VZQC01001442.1:3527859-3556890 GCA_009823505.1 Rhizomys pruinosus
GGTCTTTTCGGAGACAGGGTCTTCTCTGTAGCCCAGCTGGTCCTGGACTCACTCTGAGACGCAGGCTGGCCTTGAAACTCACAAAATCCTTGCGCTCTGCCTCCCGAGTGCTAGGATTAAAGGCGTGCGCCACACCGGGGGTCTAGATTTGATTAAAAAATACATATAAATAAAAAAATAATAAAGAATAAAAAAAGGAATAGAAAAGACAAGAAAAAATAGATACTGGCTTTATCTTAGCAAAAAAGGTGGAATGCTTACAGGGCATTTTAAATGGAAACTGTCACTTGGGAGGCAGAGGCAGGCGGATCTTTGTGAGTTCAAGGCCAGCCTGGTCTACAGAGTGAGTTCCAGGACAGCTGGGGCTACAGGAAGACCCTGTCTCGAAAAGACCAAAAAAAAATTAAATAAATGGAAACTGTACTCTCTCTTTGCTTCTGTGTTTTGTTTTGTTTTTTTGGTCTTTTCGAGACAGGGTCTCTCTGTAGCCCCAGCTGTCCTGGAACTCACTCTGTAGACCAGGCTGGCCTTGAACTCACAAAGATCCGCTTGCCTCTGCCTCCCGAGTGCTAGGATTAAAGGCGTGCGCCACCACGCTCGGCTGCTTCTGTGTATTTTGACTGATGGCTCTGTTCTAACATGGTTTACATGAATGTCTTCTGTGCTACTGTGGTGGGAGGGAAGGACGATGTGCCCTGATGGAGAGCACGCTCACCTAAGCAGCTAGGGAGAGAAGGCCTTCTGGGGCTAGAGAGGGAAGGGAACCCAGAGCCGACCGAAGCGGCGGCGCGGGCTCTGACGTCACTGCGGAGCGTGGCTTCCGGTCTTTGGCGCGGTAGTGAATAATTAGCCCCGCAGGCGCGATCCCCGCCGCGACCCACTGGAGTCCGTAGTTGCGCCGCCTAGGTGGGTGCCTGCCACTGTGGCCCGCGCGCTGGCCACTATGGCCACGGACTCGTGGGCCCTGGCGGTGGACGAGCAGGAAGCTGCGGCTGAATCGGTGAGTTGTCATTCTTCACCCACTCTGGCCAAAGGCTTGGTCTCCGAGAAGGACATTACTTAGGCAGTCAGTGCGGTGGAGGACGGGGCGGGATGGCAGATTGGAGTGGATCCGAACTGGTTTAGTTTATCCGAGGCCTTCCTGGAGGTGTAAACTCAGTTGGGTGCTCCGTTCCCACGGTGCCCGGGCACCAGCCTGTGGTCTTGAATCAGGGATGATACAGATTGCACTCACAATCCGGGATCAAAATCCTCACACTCTTCAGATCCTCAGCTGCTTGGGCTCAGGTCCCTGCCTTGTCCTGTTTGAATGCCGCCCCCACCTACTGGTGGCCACTCATTGACCTGGTGCTGGCAGTCAGTAAATCTGCTCCCGATTGGTTTAACTTGTTTCTGAGCGTCCTGCATAAACAAGATATGAGTCAAACAGGACTACATAGAATTTAATTTCTCCTGTGCACAGCCCCTTGAGCTTTTGTCCAAAGCAGTTGGGAGTGATGCATATTGGAAACAACAACAACAACAGAAAGGACTGCATCAAAGAACTGACTGAAACTGAACTTCTGCTCAAAACAGTCAACTTCCACATGGAGAATATTGAGAAAGACTGAGAAAGAGATGAAAAGCATGTTTGGCAGAATGCATGAGCTCTGGTGGGGTGGGGATGGGAAGGGGACACGGGTTTAGATTTGATAAAAATATATATTAAATTATTTTTTTTTTTTGTCTTTCAGGACAGAGGTCCTCCTGTAGCCCCAGCTATCCTGGAACTCAACTCTGCATAGACCAGGCTGGCCTTGAACTCACAAAAGATCCGCTTGCCTCTGCCTCCCAAGTGCTTAGATTAAAGGCGGTGCACCACCAACGCCGGCTATTAAATAAATTATTTAAAAAAAGAATATAATTTCTCCTAAACATTCTGAGTCTAGTAGAGCTGTGAGTCTACCTCTCTTAGTACGTATTTCTGTGGATTTCCCAATAACAAGCACCTTACTTAGTTTTTGTTTTAACTTCTAAAGAGTAAAGATTTGGGCAAGGCATAGTGCTGCATTACATGTAATTTCAACACCTGGAGGCTGAGACAGGAGGATTGCTTCAAGTGCAAGCCGTCTTGATTTAAATAGTGAGATCTTTCTGCAAAACAAAAAGTAAAGATTTGGGGTCTAGAGAGATGGCTCATTGGTTAAGAGCACTGGCTGATCTTGCAGAAGATCCATGTTCCAATCCCAGCACCCACGTGGTGGCTAACAACCCTCTGTAACTTTTTTTTTTTTGTCTTTTCGAGGCAGGGTCTCCCTTGTACCCCCAGCTGTCTGGAACTCACTCTGTAGACCAGGTCTGGCCCTTGAAACTCAACAAAGATCCGCCTGCCTCTGCCTCCCAAGTGCTATGTAATTTTTTTTTTTATTGTTCCATTATTTTTGTTGTTTTTTCAGGTCTTCTTGAGGACCGGTCTCCTTTAGTCCCAAGCTGGCCTACCTCACTATGTAGGACCAGGCTGGCTTGAACTCACAAAGATCTGCCTGCCTCTTGCCTCCCCAGTGCTGGATTAAAGCTTTCAGCCCTCTGGTAACTTCTTTACAGGAGATCCGTCTCTCTCTTCTGACGCCTGGGGGCATTACATTGCACACACATACATTCATACACATAAAATAAAAATAACTTTTTTTTTTTTTTGTAGTTAGCCTCAGCCTTTAAGGGCTGCACTATCCCCACAGCCCATCTTTTTAAAAAGATTTTACCTCAAAAACATAATATTTATATATAAAGTTATGATTGCACATAATTTAAAGAGAAATAGTGTTTTTGGGGTGTTTGTGCGTGCTGCACTTTGAGGGGAAGAAATTTTGTCGTTTTTATACCTTTTTTTTTGGTTGTTTGAGACAGGGTCTCCCTTTTCGGTCCCAAGTGTGGGATTTAAAGGTGTATGCCACGGTGGAGAGTGGCCTAGCGGTTAAGAGCGCCGACCGCTCTTACAGATGACCTGGGTTGATTCCCCAGCGCCCACATGGCGGCGAGAACGGTCTGAAACTCCAATTTCAGGAGGAAACTCCCAGTTCCAGGGGAATCCGGACCTCTTCTGACCTCCCCGGCATTCACGACAACGGTGTCACCAAACTTGCATGCAGACAGTACATTCAGTACACATACGGAAATTAAATAAAAATTAATAATAAAAAAAAAAAAGTGTATGGCCACCACACCTGGCTAATACCTTTTTAATACTATTTTTTAATTTACTGTATCTGTGTAAGTGCACCCATGTCATGTGGTGCCCTCAGGGTCAGAAGTAGGAAGGTATTGGATTCCCCAGGAACCAGAGTCACTGTTAACCAACATGTGGGTGCGGGGAATTGAACCTGGATCTGCTTCGAGAGCAATCAGTGCTCTTAATTGCTGAGCCATCTCTCCAGCCCCAGAAATGGAATCTTAAAGTATTTTTAATTTTAATTTGCCATTTTCTGGGGGGTGGAGTTTCCAGGATCCAAAGGCCCCTTTGGCCTCTGAGGGCATTGTACCCACATACATGCAAGCACTCATACACATAAAATTAATTTAATTTGCAATTCCATGATGACTAAGGATGTTGAATACATTTTATTGAGTCATTTGTATATTGTATTCTTCCCTTTTTTGGACAGGGTCTCATAAGTGACGATGAGTGGTACTTCTTACCTCTGATCTCCTGTTGGCACCTCCTAAGTACTGGGAGAATTACAGCTGTGCACAATCATGCACAGTTTATACAGTGCTGGGAACTGAACCCAGGTTTTCATGCATCGTAGTGCAGTAGTTAACGAGTTATCTCACATCTCCTTTGTATTTTTATTTATCTTTTAATATTTTATTGTTTTTATTCTATGTGTATGTGTATTGCCAGAATGTGTGAAAGTGGACCCATGTTATACAATACCCTCAGGAGTCAGAAGGGCGTTGGATTCCCAGATAACTGTTAGCCACCATATGATTCTGGGATTCGAACCCAGCGTCTCTGCATGAGAGCAGTCAGGCTCTACTAACTGAGCCATTTCTCCAGCCCATTTTATTTTTTGGAATTTCTTTAGTTTTTCTTTTATTTTTATTGGATTATTTGGGGTCGGGATATTTATGAAGTATTTATTTATTTGTTGTCTTTTTAGGCAGAGTCGTCCCTTGTAGCCCAAGCTGGCCTCGAAACTCATATGTAGAGCACGTTGGTATTGACAACAGAGATTGCCTGCCTAGCCTCTGGTGCTGGAATTAAAGCGGGTTACGCCACCACTACCCAGCATGATGTTTGTTTTTTTTCAACTTCTTTTTTTTTTTTTTTTTTTTTTGGTCTTTTCAAGACAGGGTCTCCCTGTAGCCCCAGCTGTTCTGGAACTCACTCTGTAGACCAGGCTGGCCTTGAACTCACAAAGATCCACCTGCCTCTGCCTCCCAAGTGCCAGGATTAAAGGCGTGTGCCACCATGCCTGGCTAAATTTATTATTTTTTATATGTATGAGTGTACTGTCTGCATGTAGGTTGGTGCACCTGTGTCATGCAATGCCGCAGAGGTCAGAAGAGGGCATTGGATTCCCCTGAAATTGGAGTTAAAGATGGTTCTTAGCCACCATATGGATGCTAGGAATTGAACCCGGGTTCTCTGCAAGAGCAGTTGGCCCTCTTAACCACTGAGCCATCTCTCCAACCCCCTCAATTTATTGAGGTTTTGTACGTTTCATGTAACTTTTTTTTGTATTTTTTGTATTTTTGAGACAAGTTCTCCCTTTAGTCCCAGCTGGCCTGGAACTCACTTTGTAGACTAGGCTGGCCTTCAACTTACTGAGATCTGCCTGCCTCTGCCTCTGCCTCTGCCTCTGCCTTCCAAGTGCTGGGATTAAAGGTGTGTACCACCGTGCCTGGCTATTTTTATTTTATGTGTATGAATGTTTTGCCTGCATGTTTGTAAGTGCACCTGTGCTGTGTAATGCCCACAGAGATCAGAAGAGGGTGTTAGATTCCCCTGGAACTGGAGTCACAGTTGTTAGCTGCCATGTTGGTTCTGGGAATTGAACCCAGGTCTTCTGCAAAAGCAGCCAGTGCTCTTAACCTCTGAGCCATCTCTCCAGCCCCATAAATGAAATATTTTTAAAAATAGCTGGGTGTGGTGGCACATGCCTTTAACCCCAGCACTGGAGAGGCAGTGGCAGGTGGAACTCTGGGAGTTCAAGGCCTGGTCTACATAGTGAGTTCCAGGACAGCTGGGGCTGCAGGGAGACCCTGTCTCAAAAAAGACACTCCCTCCAAAAAAAAACAGGTTTTAGATCTACTTTCAGATAATCAGGAAAGTATCATATAAGCTTACAGTAGGACAGACTAGTCCATCCCAGGTATGGACAGCCTTAAATAGAAGTATCACAGACTAGTCCATCCCAGGTATGCACAGCATTAAATAGAAGTATCACATTTTCTTTGCCAGGAAATAGTCCATTTTTAAAAAATTTATTTTATTTTATTTTATTTTATTTGGTCCTTTCGAGACAGGGTCTCCCTGTAGCCCCAGCTGTCCTGGAACTCGCTTTGTAGACCAGGCTGGCCTTGAACTTACAAAGATTTGCCTGCCTCTGCCTCCGGAGTGCTATGATTAAAGGCGTGTGCCACCACGCCCAGCAAATTTATTATTTTTTATATGTATGAGTGTGCTGTCTGCATGTAGGTTGGTGCACCCATGTCGTGCAGTGCCTTGGAGGTCAGAAGAAGGAGTCAGATTTCCCTGGAACTGGAGTTAAAGATGGTTCTTAGCCGCCATGTGGGTGCTGGGAATCAAACCCCAGGTCCTCTGCAAGAGCAGTCAGCACTCTTAACCGCTGAGCCATCTCTCCAGCCTGGAAATATTCCACTTTTATTGTATAGACCCCTTCCAGTAATTTTACTTACATGATATACAAATGTTACCTTTTGTATGTGTGTGTGTGTGTGTGTGTGTGTGTGTGTGTGTGTATTTCCTGTCAGCATTTGCTTTATTTATTTATTTATTTATTTGGTCTTTTCGAGACAAGGTCTCCCTGTAGCCCCAGCTGTCCTGGACCTCACTCTGTAGACCAGGCTGGCCTTGAACTCACAAAGGTCCCCCTGCCTCTGCCTCCGGAGTGCTAGGATTAAAGGCGTGCACCACCACACCCGGTTATATTTACTTATTTTTAATGGAGTGTTTAATTTTATTACTATGCCAGGCCAACACTCAACTCAGGAGGAGTGTGGCCAAAATTTACCATTTTTATTCACAAAATTCTCCTTTTGAAAAACTGTAAAGGCATGAGACAGAAGCACAGTGGTACTCCAGACTCTCTGCTTTGGGTTTTTCATTTTTCCTTAAAATTGCAGTCTACAATTAAAAGGAAATCATTCCTAAATGATTCTCAGATAACCATTTATTAGCTCAAGATGGGAAATTGTTTGAGCAGGCAAGGATTTTTTTGGGGGGAGGTAAGATCTCGTTAGAACATTCACTTTTTTTTTTGTTTTTTGTTTTTTGGTCTTTTAGAGACAAGGTCTCTCCGTAGCCCCAGCTGTCCTGGAACTCACTTTGTAGACCAGGCTGGCCTTGAACTCACAAAGATCCGCCTGCCTCTGCCTCCCAAGTGCTAGGATTAAAGGCGTGTTTGCCACCATGCCTGGCTGCTTTCCTTTTTTAAAAAAATTTTTTTTTAATTTTATTTATTTCTGTATGTGTATGAATGTATTGTCTGCACGTAGGTTTGTGCACCCGTGTTGTGCAATGCACGCGGAGGTCAGAAGAGGGTGTCGGATTCCCCTGGAACTGGAGTTCTCCTGGAATTGGAGTTTCAGACGGTTCTCGGCCGCCGTGTAGGTGCTGGGGATCGAACCCGGGTCCTCTGTAAGAGCGGTCGGCGCTCTTAACCACTAGGCCATCTCTCCAGCCTTGCTTTCCTTTTTAATTGGCTCATTGGTTTCTCTGAAGCTTCTGGGGTCTGTAGCTCTGCAGTATTCTTCACTATCGTCTTAGTGGGTTCAGCTGTTCTTCCAGCTTCTTTCCTTCCTTCCTTCACTGGAGAAATACTAAAGCCTGTGTGTCTTCCATCTTTAGCTGCTTCTTTAATGTGTTATCACTTCCAAAGCCTGCTCTATTGTCCTCTTAAAATTTTTTTTTCAAAAAAAAATTTTTTTTCTTTCAAAGCCAAGGTCTCACTGTGTAGCCCTGGCTAACCTGGAACTCATAGACCAGGCTTGCCTTGAATTCTCAGAGATCCACTTGCCTCTGCCACCAAGTGCAGGAATTAAAGACATATGCCACCATGCCTAACTTGTATTCTTCTTGTTGTTTGTTATTGGGATGGGCACATGCCAGGGTGTATATGTTAAGGTCAGAGGACAGTTTTGGGGAGTCACTTCTCTCGTTGGCACCTTATTGAGGCAAGGTCTTGTTTCTGCTTCTGCATTTCCTATTCCCGGCTAGCTGGCCTGAGAGCTTGGGGGGATTCTCCTGTCTTTACTTCCCCTCTCACTACAGGAGTGCTGTGGTTGCTGAAGTGAATCCATCATATCTGGCTTTTTGTGGGTTCTGGGGATTGGGCTCAGGTTGCCAGGCTTGCAAAACAAGTGAGCCATCTTGCTGGCCCTGAGAAAGAGTTGTAGCTTGTTTGTTTGTTTGTTTGTTTTTGGGTTTTTTTTTTTTTCTGTATGTGTATGAATGTACTGTCCGAATGCAGGTCTGTGCACCCTTGTCGTGCAATGCCGCGGAGGTCAGAAGAGGGTGTCAGATTCCCCTGGAACTGGAGTTCTCCTGGAATTGGAGTTTCAGACGGTTCTCGGCCGCCATGTGGGTGCTGGGGATCGAACCCAGGTCCTCTGTAAGAGCGGCCGGCGCCCTTAACCGCTAGGCCATCTCTCCAGCCCCATGTTTTTGTTTTTGAGACAGTCCTTTTGGTACTCAATACAACTGCCTTCTTGTTGAAAGACTCATTTCTTGTAGCCCCAGGCTGGCCTGGAACTCACTATATAGACTAGGCTGGCTTTGAACTGACAGAGATCCACCTGCCTCTACCTTAAGCTCCATTCTTGCCAGGCATCTCACTAGGAGTGGTGGCACTTGCCTTTAATCTCAACACTTGGGAGGCAGAGGCAGGTGAATCTTTGGAGTTTGAGGCCTACACATCAAGCAAGCTAGGGCTACACAGTGAGACTCTGACTCTGTTTCAGAGAGATAGAGAGAGAGGAGGGGAGGGAAGGGGAAGAGAAGAGATACACATAGACTGCCATACTGTCATAGGGGAATATAAATTGTGACAAGGCTATCTCTAAATTTAGAGTACTTGACATAGTCCTATTTTCTTGAAGCTTTTTTTCCGATGATTCTTCTTCTAGTCCCACTTTAACCTGGTGGGTGATTTTGGTTACATATCATACCAAAAATGCTCCAACCTGTTCACAGTAAAAATGTTAGACATTCAGCAACAAGGCACCTTGAGTGTGATATGAGGCTGTGTTAGCTGTGGTGCCATGGCTGTAATGTACCCAGAAGCATAGCTAAATTCTGTCCCAGATGCTTTGCCTACAAATCCTTCCTGTTCCATGCTTGCTATCTAAAGTATGATTGTGGCCAGGTGTGGTGGTGCACGCATTTAATCCTAGCACTCTGGATGCAGGGACAGGCGGATCTTTGTGAGTTCAAGGCCAGCCTGGTCTACAGAGTGAGTTCCAGGACAGCTGTGGCTACAGGGAGACCCTGTCTCAAAAAGACCAAAAAATAAAATAAAAATGATTGTATCTTTCTAATCTCTACATTTCTTTTTCTTTTTGAACATGAGAAAAGGACAACTTTGATATCTTACAGAGAAAGTCTACTTTGTAATCAAAGCATTAGGCAAACTTACAAGTTACACTTATGTCTAGAAATTATAAATAGAAAATGTGAGGGGCTGGAGAGATAGCCTAGCGATTAAGAGCACCGACGCTCTTACAGAGGACCCGGGTTCGATCCCCAGCGCCCACATGGCGGCTGAGAACCGTCTGTAACTCCAATTCCAGGAGAACTCCAGTTCCAGGGGAATCCGACACCCTCTTCTGACCTCCGCGGCATTGCACGACACGGGTGAACAGACCTGCATGCAGACAATACATTCATACACATACAAAAATAAATAATAAAAAAAATTTAAAAAAAAATAGAAAATGTGAATTTGG
Source organism: Rhizomys pruinosus (assembly GCA_009823505.1). Taxonomy (NCBI): domain Eukaryota; kingdom Metazoa; phylum Chordata; class Mammalia; order Rodentia; family Spalacidae; genus Rhizomys; species Rhizomys pruinosus. Next base: position 3,537,028 of record VZQC01001442.1, read on the forward strand.
GGTCTCTGATCATTTTTTTTCTTCTGCTGTGTTTATGGGAGATGTTGTTCTTTCAAACATTTAGAAGCAAAAGGAATCAAACAGAACCACCTAATGAATCATTCCTGCTGACTCCACTAGTGAGGAGGTCTTGAGAACAGCTCTCTCCTACTTTTGACTAGGAAGGCTCTTTTTTTATTTGTCTTCTTGAGACAGGGTCTCCCTGTAGCCCCAGCTGTCCTGGAACTTACCCTGTAGACCAGGCTGGCCTTGAACTCACAAAGATCCACCTGCCTCAGCCTCCCAAGTGCTAGGATTAAAGGCGTGCGCCACCATGCCTGGCTAGGAAGGCTCTTTTGATTCAAAACCTTGTCCATGATTTTCTTGACACTTTCCATTCCCTCCACATTCTCCATTTAGTTGAGCAACTTGCATCTTAAGGAAGAGAAGATCAAACCAGATGCCAATGGTGAGTAACTAAAGCTCGTTTGAAAACAAATGTGATTTTGTTTAGCATTTCTCTTTTGTGTAAGAATTGCCTGGGAAAATATTCCATTTGTACTAGACAGAGGACTGATAGATACCAATATTTATTTGATTTGGGTGTCAGTGAACCAAATATGCTTAATAGAATACTTAGGCTGGGTGTGGTGGCGCACACCTTTAATCCCAGCACTTGTTAGGCAGAGGCAGGTGGATCTCTGTGAGTTCAAGGCCAGCCTGGTCTACTTAGCGAGCTCCAGGCCATCTGGGACTAAAGGGAGACCCTGTCTTAAAAAGACCAAAAAAAAAAAAGAGAATACTTAACTGGGCCAGAGGTGTGGCGCACACCTTTAATCCTAGCACTTGGGAGGCAGAGGCAGGTGGATCTCTGTGAGTTCAAGGCCAACCTGGTCTACAAAGTGAGTTCCAAGATAGCTTGGGTTTACAGGGAGACCCTGTCTCAACAACAACAACAACAAAAAAAAAAAAGTAAGAATACTTAACTGGCTTATAAATTATTAAACTTATTACCAGAGGAGGCCAAAGACTTTTTTTCTTTTAACTGTTCTACAAGTTTGGAGTGAGATGGATAAAGTTTGAGAAGCTTGTCAGTTGCCATATTCTTTTTTTTTTTTTTTTTTATTTAAAAAGAATTTTTAAAATTTATTTTCGTATGTGCTTTTGAATGTACTGTCTGCATGCAGGTTTTGTGCACGCCAGTGTTGGTGCAATGCTGCAGAGGTCAGAAGGAGGGTGTCGGATTCCCCTGGCAACCTGGAGTTAAAGACAGTTTTTTTTTTTTTTTTTTTGTGGGTGCTGGGGATCGACGCCGGGTCCTCTGCAAGAGCAGTTGGCACTCTTAACCAGTGGGCCATCTTTCCATCCCTTCAGTCTGTCAGGTGGACTGTTGGCCATCTCTCCATCCCTTGAATGTTTTTTAAAAGCTTTTTAAGAGCCTGGGGAGAGTTTTGTTGGTAAAGTGCTTGCCTACCACGCACAAAGCCCTGGGTTCTACTCTAAGCCACCGTCCTCACACACAAGACGATGGAGTGTATGGATGGATATGTGTATGGATGGATGGGTGGAGGGAAGGGAAGGGAAGGGAAGGACACGGGAAAGGAAGGAAGGGGGGGAGGGAAAGGGAAGGGGAGGGAGCCGGGAAGGAAGGGGAGGGGAGGAGGGAAAGGAGGTAGAGAGAGAGAAGGAATAGGGAGTGAGGGAGAGAGAGGGGAAGACGGGCAGTGGGGAAAGGGAGAGAGGGAGAGGGGGAGAAAGAGAGGGAAAGGGAGAGAAAAAAGAAAAAAAAAAAAAAAAAGAGGGAGAGGAGGGAAAGGGATGAGGGAAAGAGAGTAGGGAAAGGGTGAGAGAGGGGAGAGAACGGGGAGAAGATGAGGGAAGAGGCGAAGAGACGGGCAAAAAGAGTGAAGAGAAGAGAAGAGAGAGGAGAGATGGAGAGAGGGCGGGGAAGAGAGACAGAGGCGAGAGAGAGGCGAAAGAGAGAGGAATGGGAGAGGAGGAAATGTACGGGAGAGGGCACAGAGAGCAGACAAGGAGAGAGATGGGAGAGAGGGGAAAAAGGGAGAGAGAGAGAGAGAGAGAGGGAAAGGTGAGAGTGGGGAAGAGGAGAGGAGAAGAGAGAGAAAAAAAAAAAGGGGGGAAGAGAGGGGAAAGGGAGGAGAGAGAGGAGGGCTGCTAGGGGTTGCTGGTTTTTGTGTGGAGGGGGGAAGGAAGAGAGAGAGAGGGAAAGGAAGAGGGAAAAGAGAGAGAGAAAGAAAAAATAAGAAATCTAGGACCAGGGCAATGATAACAGTAATTTCCCTCATGCTGAATTCAGTTAAAATTTTGTATATATTTTTACATAAATACAGCCTTATTCAATTATCTTTCTAGTAGTAATTCATATACATGGAATTGTTATGATATCGTGTTCACATATTGACAGTATGAGCTGCAGAGATAATCTGTTCAGACCAGGTGTTTTCTAATCAGTGCTGTTGTAGTCATCCTTCCATGCTGTGTAAAAGCTACAGACTGGTTTTTATTTATTTATTTTTATTTTCTATGTGTATGAATGTATCGTCTGCATGTAGGTCTGTGCACCCGTGTTGTGCAATGCTGCAGAGGTCAGAAGAGGGTGTTGGATTCCCCTGGAACTGGAGTTCTCCTGGAATTGGAGTTTCAGACGGTTTTCAGCTGCCATGTGGGTGCTGGGGATCAAACCTGGGTCCTCTGCAAGAGCAGTCAGGGCTCTTAACCGCTAGGCTATCTCTCCAGCCCCTAAAGACTTTTTTTTTGTCTTTTCAAGACAGGGTTTCCCTGTAGCTCTGGCTGTCCTGGAACTCACTCTGTATACCAGGCTGGCCTTGAACTCACAAAGATCCGCCTGCCTCTGCCTCCCAAGTGCTAGGATTAAAAGAGTGTGCCACCACGCCCGGCTTAGACTGGTTTTTAAATAGGATGAGGGAGCCTGGAATAGGAAAGAATTTAATATAAGTAGTTTTTCCAAACTTGATTCAGGGAGAATAAAGTGTAAGGGCTTGGTTTGTTTGTTTATTTGTTTGTTTTTGGTATGAATTTGGGAATTGTTCCCCTAGAATTTGAATTGTCTCAGTTGCTGAATATTGGATAAGATTTTATTTTTAATTTTTTTGGATAAGATTTTGAGTAACTTCTACTCTCTGTCTGATCAAGGTGCTGTTGTTAAGACCAACGCTAATGCAGAGAAAATAGATGAAGAAGAGAAAGGTAACACAGCCTTAAAACTATGTAAATGAGGTTCTATGTTGTAGGAAAATGGGTTATCAGGCTTTATTTACTGAGATTTTTAGAAAGCGTGAATTTATTTTATTATTTATTATCTATTTTTTGTCTTTTGGAGACAGGGTCTCCTATAGGCCCAACTGGCCTTGAACTTGCTATGTAGACCAGGCTGGCCTTGAACTCACAGAGATCTGCCTCCCGAGTGCTGAGATTAAAAGTGTGCGCCACCACACCCGGCAAGTTACAGGTGATTTTGAGCCACCTGATGTGGGTGCTGGAACTCGAACCTGACTCCTCTCGAAGGGTAGTAAGTGATCTTTCCAGCCTCCAAATTTCTTTGAGACAAGGTTAAGCTGTTTAGCTCTTCCCGCTCTGAACTAGGTTGAATGTAGACTAGGTTGGCTTCAAACTTCAATATTCCTTCCTCTGCCTCCTAAGGCCTGGGATTACTGGTATTGTGCCACTACACTGGGCACAATACCAGTAATCCCAGTGTGTGTGTGTGTGTGTGTGTGTGTGTTTGACATCAGGTATTTAATGTCAAACTCAGTCACTCTCCACCTTAGTTTAATATATTTTTAAAATTTTATTTTTGTATGTGTATGAGTGTACTGTCTGCATGTAGGTTTGTGCACCCGTGTCATGCAATACCGCGGAGGTCAGAAGAGGGTCTTGGATTCCCCTGGAACTGGAGTTCTCCTGGAATTGGAATTACAGACAGTTCTTAGCCGCCATGGGGGTGCTGGGGATCGAACCTGGGTCCTCTGTAAGAGCAGTCGGTGCTCTTAACCGCTAGGCTATCTCTCTAGCCCGTCCACCTTAGTTTTTGAGGCAGGGTCTCATTGAACCTGTTTTGCTAGACTAGATGGCCAGCATGCCATGGGGATTCTCCTGTCTCCACCTCTCCAGCATGAGGCTTCATTGTTATACCCAACTTGGTTTGATATTAATAGTCGTTCCGGTACTAGAATTAAAAGTTCAATTTAGCCAGGCGTGGTGGCGCATGCCTTTGATCCTAGCACTTGGGAGGCAGAGGCAGGCGGATCTCTGTGAGTTCAAGGCCAGCCTGGTCTACAGAGGGAGTTCCAGGACAGCCTGGGGCTACAGGGAGATCCTGTCTCAAAAAAAGACCAGGAGAGGGCTGGAGAGATGGCCTAGCAGTTAAGAGCAAAAACTACTCTTGCAGAGGACCTGGGTTCAATCCCCAGCACCCACATGGTGGCTGAGAACTGTCTTTAACTCCAGTTCCAGGGGAATCCAACGCCTTCTTCTGACCTCCGCTGCATTGCACGACACGGGTGCACAAACCTACATGCAGACAGTACACTCATACACATAAAAAATAAAAAAAAAAGACCCAGGAGAAAGAATTTTCCATTTTATTGTATTAAATTAAAATAGGATTAAAATTTATTTATTTTGGTGTGTGGTTTTTTTTTTTGTTTGTTTTTTTTTTGGTCTTTTTGAGACAGTCTCCCTTGTAGCCCCAGCTGGCCTAGAACTCATTATGTAGACCAGGCTGACCTTAAACTCCCAGAGATCCACCTACCTCTGCAGTTTTAATTTAATATTATTATTAAATAATAAAACTTTTTTTTTCCTATGTGTATGAATGTACTGTCTGCATGTAGGTCTGTGCACCCGTGCCGTGCAATGCCGTGGAGGTCAGAAGAGGGTGTCGGATTCCCCTGGAACTGGAGCTAAAGACGGTTTTCAGCTGCCATGTAGGTGCTGGGGATCGAACCTGGGTCCTCTGCAAAAGCAGTCGGCACTCTTAACCACTAGGCCATCTCTCCAGCCCATAAAACATTTTTTTTAACTGTTGTTTCTTGAATACCCATGGCAGTTGCATTCAGATGCATTCATGGGCTTATTTTTGTGTGTATGAGTGTTTTTGCTTCCATGTATGTATTACCATGTGCATACGGTGCCTGTGGAGGCCAGAAGAGGGAGTTGGATCCCCTGGAACTGGAGTTACAGATGATTATTTAGTGCCACATGGGTGCTGGGAACCAAACTTGGGTCCTCTGGAAGAGCAGCCATCTCTCTAGCCCCCATGAACAGCAACAAAAAAATTCTTGTTCTCTTTCTTCAGAGGACAGAGCGGCTCAGTCTTTACTCAACAAGCTAATCAGAAGCAACCTTGTGGATAACACAAATCAAGTGGAAGTCCTGCAGCGGGATCCGAACTCCCCCCTCTACTCAGTGAAGTCTTTTGAAGAGCTTCACCTGTGAGTATCTGTTTACTTTCAGCATTGAGTCAGAGATCATGACCTATATGTTTTCTCATAAAGCAGAACATTTACCTGTGTGAGGTAATGAATGTACTTAGGTGCTTTGGGTTGCTACATAAAATGTTCAGGTAATCTGTAAAAGTTTTAGCTGCACTCAGATACTGTGTTTAGTAATTATTGTTAGTGACAAGCTAGGTATAGCAGCGAAAAAGATGGAAAAAAAAATCTCCCATGTACTTTGCCGTATTCCTCAATCTAAGTAAATTTCTTTTTTTTTTAAAGACATATTTTATTTTTTTTAAATTTTTGTATGTGTATGAATGTACTGTCTGCATGTAGGTCTGTGCACCCATGTCGTGCAATGCTGTGGAGGTCAGAAGAGGGCGTCGAATTCCCCCGGAACTGGAGTTAAAGACAGTTCTCAGTTGCCATGTGGGTGCTGGGGATCAAACCCAGATCCTCTGCAAGAGCAGTCGGTGCTCTTAACCACTAGGTCATCTCTCCAGCCCTGTAACTTTCATTTATTAATGGTTTTTCTAGGAAACCACAGCTTCTCCAGGGAGTCTATGCCATGGGTTTCAACCGCCCATCCAAAATACAAGAGAATGCATTGCCTTTGATGCTTGCTGAACCGTATGTAACTTGATTTAATCCCATTTCATCTGTAATTTCCTATGTAAAAAACAATTTTAGCAGCTGGGTATAGTGGCACATGCCTTTAATCCCAGCACTTGGGTCGCAGAGGCAGGCGGATCTCTGAGTTCAAGGTTAGCCTGGTCTACATAATGAGTTCTAGGCCAGCTGGGGCTACAGGGAGACCTTGTCTCAAAAAGACAAAAAAAAAAGCTGAGCATGATGGTACACACCTTTAATCCCAGCACTTGGGAGGCAGAGGCAGGCCGATCTCTTGAGTTCAAGGCCAGCCTGGTCTACAGAATGAGCTCCTGGCCAGTTGGGACTAAAGGGAGACCCTGTCTCAAAAATACAAAAAATAATAATAATAATTTTAAGCTAGGAATGGTAGCTTATACCTTTAATCCCAGATATTCAGCAAAAAGGCAAAAGAATAGAAAGTCCAGGGTTTACTTGACCTACAGAGTAAACTCAAGGCTAGTCTGGGCAATTTACTTTACCAGCTCTTTGTCTATGACTTTTTTTTTTAATTTTTTAAGTAGCATATTTTTTTTTTATTTATTTCTGTATGTGTATGAATGTACAGTCTGCATGTAGGTTTGTGCACCTGTGTTGTGCAATGCCTTGGAGGTCAGAAGAGGGTCTCGGATTCCCCTGGAGCTGGAGTTCTCCTGGAATTGGAGTTACAGACGGTTCTCAGCCACCATGTGGGTGCTGGGGATCGAACCCGGGTCCTCTGCAAGAGCAGTCGGCGCTCTTAACCACTAGGCTATCTCTCCAGCCCCCTATGACTTTTTAAAAGTTTATTTATTTTTGTTTTTTTGAGACAGGATCTCCAGCTGGCCTGGAACTTGATTTTAGATCAGGCTAATCTCTCACAGAGATCCACTTGCCTTTCCCTCCTAGTTCTGGGTTTAAAGTTGTATACCTCCAGGCTGGAGAGATGGCCTAGTGGTTAAGAGCACTGACCACTCTTACAGAGGACCTGGTTTCGATCCCCAGCACCCACATGGTGGCTGAGAACCTTCTTGAACTCCAGTTCCAGGGGAATCCGACACTCTCTTCTGACATCTGCAGCATTGCACGACACGGGTGCACAAACCTACATGCAGACAGTACATTCATATACATAAAAAATAAATAAAATTCCAAAATAAATAAATAAAATTAAGAAAAAGAATTCACATTAAAAAAAAAAAAAAAGCTGTACACCTCCATGCCAGGCTTATTTTTATTTTTATGTGTGTGACTGTTTTGCCTGCATGTAAGTGCACACTTATTCAATGGAATCCCTTGAGGCAGAAAAAGAGCATCAATCCTCCTGGAACTAGATGTTTGTTGTTAACCACCATGTGGGTGCTGGGGACTAATTCCTGGTCCTGTGCAAGAGCAGCCAGTGCTCTTAACCGATGAGCCATCTTTCTAGCCTTATGACTTTTTTTTTTTTTTTGGTCCTTTTTGAGGGACCAGGGTTTCCCTGTAGCCCCACTGTCCTGGAACTTGGTTTTTGTAGAACCCAGGTGCTGGCCTTGAACTAACAACCGCCTGCCTCTGCCGTCTGAGCTGCTAGGACTAAAGGCGTGTGCGACCACACCCAGCAACTTGTCAGTCTGGCTTAAAAAGGCTTTTTTATATTTTTGTTTGTGTATATATGCACATGCACACATGGAGGTCAGAGGATAAGTTGAGGGAGTTGCTGTCTCTTACTGTGTGGTTCCTAAGAAATCAAATTCAGGGACGCATTGTAGGACTTGGTGAAGCACGCTTGAGACCTCGGTCGGACCCGGCTGCCCATTTCACCAGCCTCCAATTATAATTTCTCCTCAATATATTGTAATGAAAAGTTAAGGGATTTTTTTTTTTTTGTTGTTTGTTGTTGTTTAGGGTGAGGGCTGGTTCTCCCTGTAGCCCAAGCTGTCCTGGATCACTCCGTAGATGCCAGCTGCCTTGAACTCACAGATCCACCTGCTCTGCCTCACAAGTGCTAGGATTAAAGGCGTGCGCCACCACACCCGGCAAGTTAAGGGATTTTATTGTGAAATACCCATATACTTACCACATAGCTTCTATCGCATGCATTTTATTATGCTTTTCACACATCTGCCTACTAATACATCATGATGGCTTTAGCTTATTTTTCTCATGGTGTGAGATTGATTGTAGAGATTGCTGTTGTTTTGAGATAGTGTCTCAGTATAGCCCAGGTTGGCCTCAAATTTTCTATGTACCCAACGATCCCTCTTTTTTTTGTTTTTTGTTTTGTTTTGTCCTTTTTTTGAGAGCAGGGTTCCCCTGTAGCCTCAGCTTACCTAGAACTCACTCTGTAGACCTAGCTGGCCTGGAATTTGTTCACTCTGTAGACCAGGCAAGATCGCCTGCCTCTGCCTCCTCCAAGTGCTAGGATTAAAGGTGTGTCCAACGCACCATGCCGCGCTGATCCCTTTTTTTTTAATGTGTATGTTTCTGAGTGAGTATATGCCACATGTGTGCATAAGGAGGCAAGGAAGATGAGTCGGATCACCTAAAGCTGAAGAGTTACCAGTGGTTGGTTATAAGCCCTCCGACATGGATGCTGAGAACCAAGGAGTAGCTGAGTCAGCTCTCTAGCTCTGACGTTGAACTTCTAAGCATGGTGGCACAGGGAGACCCTGTCTCGAAAAGACCAAAAAAAAAAAAAAAAAAAAAAAAAAAAGGGGGGCATGTGCCAACCACACCCAAGTTATGAAGTGCTGGAGGCAAACTCAGAAGGGTTCCTCCCATGCTAGGACAATACTCTACAGACTAAATTAAACATCCCCTACGACCCTGAAATTTACTTTGTTTTGCGCTTTTTTTTTTTTTGGCATTTTTTGAGATAGGATCTAGCTGTACCCCAAGCTAGCCTAGAACTCACTATGTAGACCAGGCTGGGCTTAACTCACACCGACTGTCCGGCACCTGCCCTCTGCGCTCCCAAAAGTGCTTGGATATAAAGTGTTGCGACTAAGCTAGCCCCATCGGTCCAGCTTGTTTTTATTGTTATTTATTTTCTTTGAGACAGGGTCTCACTGTGTACACCAAGCTAGCCTGGAATTGTCCTACTGAGAGCAGGCTGGTCATTGAACACTGCACAGATAATCCTGCCTGCGTTTAACCTCCCAAGTGCTAGGATTAAGAGGTGCTGTGCCAGCACGTCCCACACAAAAAATTTCTATTTTTTTTGTTTTTTTTTGGTCTTTTCCGAGACAAGGTCTCCTGTAGCCCACTGTTCCTGTGCGACACCTCTGTAGAGACCAGGCTGGCCCTTTGAAACTCACAAAAGATGCCGCCTGCCAGTCTGCCTCAACAGAGTGCTAGGATTAAAGGCGTGCACACCACGGCCCGTGGTTCTACTCCAAAATTTACTCTTAATTCTATCCTATGATGGACATATTTTTTAGTTGTGTGGATATTTTTTTCTCGGGCACTTTTAGTGTCTGTGGATTTTTACTATTTTATCTTTTGATTTTAGCTAGTTTTTTTTTATTAACAAATGAGTTTTCATTATAAATTCATATATGCATATAATATGGTTTGTCATATTTACACAAATAGTTCTTTTTTTTATTGCTGTGTGAAAACCTGTGTTCTTCTGTTACTTCAGCCTGTTTCCCGCACAAAGCACTGAACATACTTGTCACTNTTCCTCATGTAGAATATTGAGAAAGACTGAGAAAGAGATGAAAAGCATGTTTGGCAGAATGCATGAGCTCTGGCGGGGTGGGGGTATGGGCGGGAACATGGGTCTAGATTTGTTAAAAAAATAAAAATAAATTTATGTGAAAAAAATAAATAAAAAATAAAAAATTTTTAATTTATTTTTTTAGGTGTATGAATGTACTGTCTGCATGTAGATTGGTGCACCCATGTTGTGCAATGCTGTGGAGGTCAGAAGAGGGTGTTGGATTCCCCTGGAACTGGATGGAGTTAAAGACGGTTCTCAGCTGCCATGTCGTGCTGGGGATCGAACCTGGGTCCTTTGCAAGAGCAGTTGGTGCTCTTAACTGCTAGGCCATCTCTCCAGCCCCCCAATACCTTCTTTTTTTTGGTATTTTTGATACAGGGTCTCCAGCTGGCCTGGAGCTCACTCTGTAGACCTGGCTGGCCTTGAACTCACAGAGATCCACCTGCCTCTGCCTCCTGAGTGCTGGGATTAAAGGTGAGCACCACCATGCCCAGCAACCTGTAGCTTTTTTAAAGGCATTTCAAAGTAGGTTACAAAGTAGGTTATCTAGTGCTTGTATTAGGGTGGAAAGTTGATGATATCTGATTAAAGACAAAAAAGAGACAAAACAGCATCTTGTTATCTGAGTATAATTGTCCTATGAAGAGTATAGCCAGTAGAGAAGCCCCAAGATGGGAACATGTTTGACATGTTGTCAAAGCAACATTTGGGCCATTGTAGTGGTTTGAAATGGGGGAAGCAAAGAGACAGTAATTGGAGATGTGAGCTGAGAGCATGCATTTCAAAAACGGGGTGCAGTAGTGGCCCTCGCCTATAGTCTTGATTCTCTGAAGGCAAAAACTAGAGGATTCCTGGGGTTTTCTGGGCCATCTAGCCAAATCAGAGAGCTCTGGTTTCAGCTGCCTGATGTTGACTTCTGCCCACCACACCTGTCTGTGTACTTGAATACTCACATGCACATACAACACACAGTGACATGTTTGAACATAAAAATGACATGAGCTGACTCACATTTTATTAAAATTATTGGCTATTTAAAGCATAGATAAAAATATGGAATGCTTCAGCTAGACATGGTGGTACATACCTTTGATCCCAGCACTTGGGATGCAGAGGCAGGCAGATTTCCGAGTTCAAGGCCAGCCTAGTCTACAAAGTGATTTCAGGCCACCTGGAACTACAGGGAGACCCTGTCTCAAACAGGGGGGGAAAAAAAAAGATACAGAATGCTTCTAATCCTACAAGGAAATCTCTCTGTAGTGCTCTGTGTTGGGAAGCTATTACTTCTGATGAAGCTCCTAAACAGTTATTTTTGTGTGTGTATGTGTACAGCCCACAGAACTTAATCGCGCAGTCTCAATCTGGTACTGGTAAAACAGCTGCCTTTGTGTTGGCCATGCTCAGCCAAGTAGAAGCTGCAAACAGATATCCCCAGGTAAAGCCTTTGGGAACTTGGGGTTTTTCCTAACATGTACTAAAAGAGGAATACCACTTGTTGGATTAGAAGGAAAGCTTTGGCTGGTGTGGTTTTTCACACCAATAATCCCAGCACTTGGCAGTCAGAAGCAGGAGGGTTGTTATGAGTTCAGGGACAGCCTGGGCTACATAATGAGTTCCAGGCTGGTTTTGGATATAGTGTGTGACTCTGCCTTAAAAAAACAAACAAACAGCAGGACAGCTGGAGCTACAGGGAGACCCTGTCTCAAAAAGACCAAAAAAAAAAAAGGAACAAACAGCAATTTTATTAATTTGGTTTTTTTGTTGTTGTTGTTGTTTTGAGATAGAGTCTTCCTGTAGCCCCAACTGGCCAAGAACTACATATGTAGTTGGCTTCCATCTCACAGAGATTATTGGCTTGACTCTGCCTCCCAAGTACTAGGATTAAGGGTATTTGCCACTATGTCTGGCTTTTTGGGAGGAGGGGGTCTTTTTGACACAGGGTCTCTCTGTAGCCCCAGCTGGCCGGGAACTTGCAGTATAGACCAGGCTGCCCTTGAGCTCACAGAGATTGCCTGCCTCTGCCTCCTGAGTGCTGGGGTTAAGGGTGTGTGGCCCCATGCCTAGTTGTGCTGCTGCTTCTTTTTTTTTTTTTTGTGACAAAAAGATTGCTGGTCTGCAATTAATTATGTATACAACCAGACTAGCCTTGAATTCAGAGAGATTTGCCTGATTCTGCTTACCAAGTGTTGGGGCTATTGGTGTAAGGCACCACACCTGGCTCTATTACTTTTTACATAAACTAGAAATCAAGTTGAACACAAAACAGTATTGCTAATCTTTCAGTAAATTAAGAATCTCTTTGCGCTAGGTGTGGTGGCACATGCCTTTAATCCCAGCACTCAGGAGGCAGAGGCATGAAATCTCTGTGAGTTCAAGACCACCCTAGTCTACATAGTGAGTTTCAGACCAACTGGAGCTACAGGGAGACCTTGTCTCAAAATTACAAAAAAAAAAAAAAAAAAATCTTACTTCGTTTTCCACAAATGTGTGAATTCTGGAACACTGGCAACAAGCTTGACTCTCTTGTAGGGAAAAAACCCTTCATTTACAACTCTCATAGGTTAGAAAGTTTTGAGAACTGCCAGGCATGGTGGTATATATCTATAATCTCAGAATTTGATAGGCTGAGCCAGGATGATACTGAATTTGAGGCTAGCCTAGAGTATATAGTGAGCTTGAGGCCAGCCTGAGCTATGTTGCAAGACTCTGTCTCAAAGAACAGGGAGTAATAAGAAGAAAAGGAAAAGAACAGAAACTTTCTAAGTAGTGAAAAGGAGAATAACCTTCAATTGTAGTTTCAGAACTTTGCTATGACTGAATCTTGATCATCAACTTGATGGGATTTAGAATCAACTAAATTGGAGGGGGCTTGGAGAGATGGCTCAGCAGTTAAGAGTACTGGCTGCTCTTGTACAGGACCTGGGTTGGTTCCCAGCACCCACATGGCAGCTAACAACTGTCTATAACTCTAGTGATGGGATTCAAGCCCTCTTCCAGCTGCTGAAGCCGTTGCATGTCACGGGTGCAATTTACATTCATGTAGGCAAAACATGTGCACTTACGTACATGTAGGTGTACACATAAAATGAAAGTAAAATTTTAAAAAATTAGAATTACCTATGATGGTGTGCACTGTATGTATTCTTTCCTTCGGCCTCAGGTTGAAGAGCAAGTTCCAGTGGGAATTATCCTTGGCCAAAGAGATTTTTGTCATGAACTGATTCTTCATTCTTTCTCTGCCAGTGTCTGTGCCTGTCCCCAACTTACGAGCTCGCTCTTCAAACAGGAAAGGTGATAGAACAGATGGGCAAATTTTACCCTGAACTGAAGCTAGCTTACGCTGTTCGAGGCAATAAATGTGAGTATGAGTGTGTGAGCCTAGAATTTCTTTAAATTTTGAACAGTTTCAAAACCTGACCCAGGAGTTTGCCATATATTATAGTACAGTGAACACATGTATGCTGTCTACACAAAACATAACTTAAAATCTTGACATTTTTTCATTTTTAATGTATTTTTGTACATTTTTATTGAAACATTTGAAAGTAAATTGCATGATTGTAATTCCTTATTTTTTTAATCTTTTTTTTTTTTTTGTCTTTTTGAGACAGGGTCTCCCTGTAGCCCCTAGCTGTCCTGGAACTCACTCTGTAGACCAGGCTGGCCTTGAACTCACAAAGATCTGCCTGCCTCTGCCTCCCAAGTGCTAGGATTAAAGGCATGCACCACCACGCCCGGCATTTTTTAATATTTTAGCATGTATTTTATATGGACATTGTTTGTATATTCCTCCTGCCTCAGCTTCCTAAGTACTAGGATTATACACAGGTACTGCCAAACCTGCCTTAAATTTTTTTCTTTATGATTGCTTGTTTCACTTTGTTGTGTATATTTTTGTTTTGTTTTGTTTTGTTTTGTTTTGAGACAGAGGTCAGAAGTGGGAGTTGAATTCTCCTGGAACTGGAGTTACAGACGGTAGTTAGCTGCTATGTGGGTGGTGGGAACCAAACCTTGGTCCTCTGCAAGAGCAATTCTCCAGCTCCTTAATTTCCTTTTCAAAACCAGATTCAAGGGTCGGGCGTGGTGGCACATGGCTTTAATCCCAGCACTCGGGAGGCAGAGGCAGAGGCAGAGGCAGGTGGATCTCTGTAAGTTCAAGGCCAGCCTGGTTTATAGAGTGAGTTCTAAGCAAGCTGGGGCTACAGGGAGACCTTGTCTCAAAACAACAGCAACAACAAAAACAGGTTCAAACTGGATGTGATGGCTGACTCAGAAGGCTGAGGCAGGAGGACTGCTGTGAGTTTGAAGCCATCTTGGGCTACTGTATGAGACCCTGTCACAAAACAAGAAAGCAAAGGGGTCTCAAAGATAGGTCAGTTGGTAAAAGGCTTGCTGGGTAACCATAAGGATCTGAACTTGGATCTTCAGCACCCACAAAAAAAGCTGGGTGAGGCAGCATACACCTGTAACCCCAGCACTGGTAGATAGAAAGGTTGGCCTGGAACTCAACTGTGTCGACCAGGCTGCCCTTGATCTCAGAGATCACCTGCCTGTGCCTCCCAAGTGCTAGGATTAAAGGTGTGCAGCACCATGTTCAGGTGGTGAAACCCTATTTTTTACTTGGGTGGGTAAACCAAATTGTTTCTTTGAGACAGAATGAGGCCAGGCTGGTCTTGAAGCCGAGTTCTTTATCGTTAGCCTCTTAAATACCAGGATTATAGGTAGACAATACATGCCAGGATGGCTGAGGGGCAAAGTGCATTAGGAAATTAGGAACTTTAACAAGTCTACTGGTAAGGAAATACAGTCCTGGTCTAGGCCAAATGATGTTGGCAGGGGAAAAACAAAGATAATTGTAGAAAGATGTGGATAATTGTAGAGAATGACTAGGATACCACTGAAGCTCACTTCAGTGATATAGTACAGTTCAGTACTTGCCTACTGCATTGGAAAGGTTTAATAACCTGCAATATCTCCTCTTCCCGAAGAAAGAACAGCAGAGTACCATTGAAGACTCTAATGTTCTCATTGTCCATGTTCATTTAAGTTTTTATTTTTAAATAAAATATTTATGCCATGTGTGGTGGCACACACCTTTAATCCTAGCACCAGGAGGCAGAGGCAGGTGGATCTCTGTGAGTTCGAGGCCAGCCTGGTTTACATAGTGAGTTCAGGACAGCTGGGGCTACAGGAAGACCTTATCTCAAAAAAAAATTTTATCATTTTAATTTTATGTGTATGAGCATATGTCTGCATGTGTGTAAGTACACCGTGTTGTGCAGTGCACAAGGAGTCAGAAGAAGGGGTTGGATTCCCCTGGAACTGGAGTTAGGACAGATGTTAGCTGCCATGAAGGTACTAGGAATCGAACCCACATCCTCTGAAAGAGCAACCAGTGCTCTTTAACTGCTGAGCCATCTTATTTTTTAAGTCATGAGTATATTGTATGCGTGTAGGTAGGTGAAGCTGTGTTGTACAATGTCCACAAAGGTCAGAAGAGGTCAGAAGTGACCATTGGATCCCCTGGAACTAGAGATACGGGCAGTTGTTAGCTCCCGTGTGGGTGCTGGTAATGAAACCCAGGTCCTCTGCAAGAGCGGTCAGTGTTTATATCCACCGAGCCATCTTTCCATCTTCTTAAGTTTTGATTTTTGAGGCAATGTCTCCACTGCAGTCTTGCTGGCTTGAATTCAAGCCTCACCATCCTCCTGCTTCAGCCTCCCAAAAAACTGAATATACCAGCATGTATGATCAGAATTCTCTCCTTTTATTGGTTTTTGTTTTATGGCTGTCCTTGAACTCACAAAGATCCACTTACGTCTGCCTCCAGATTTTTGTGATCAAAGGTATGCACCACCACACCCAATGTTGTTATATCTTTAACATATAATTTAATCAATTCTAATTTTGTTTAACTATATATTGATTAGATACTTCCTCACCTTTCCTTAAAATAATAATACCAGAAAATCATTAGCATTAAATATATGATAGCTATAGGATATCTCAGACTGGAGAGCTGGGTTTGTCTTTGAAATACCCACAGAAAACATGTCATCTCCACAGTGGAAAGAGGTCAGAAAATCAGTGAGCAGATTGTCATTGGCACCCCTGGGACAGTCCTGGACTGGTGCTCCAAGCTCAAGTTCATTGACCCCAAGAAGATCAAGGTGTTTGTTCTGGATGAGGCTGACGTGATGATAGCTACTCAGGGCCACCAAGACCAGAGCATCCGCATCCAGAGGTAGGAATTGGAGCCACAAGGCTGACGTGATGGTAGCTGCTCAGGCCCTCCAAGAGGACCCTCCAGAGACTCCTCTTGCTTGTGTGGGTTCTTTTCTCTGCTGTGTGTAGCAGCATTTGTCTGACAGGCCATTTCCACGGTAGTACTCACCAGACTCCCAGCCTGGGTTGAGAAGGGACACCTGGGACCCTCATCCAGCCCAGTACCAGCCTGGGTCTGCTCCTCTTCCTCTTTGGGATGCTCCGTACCCCCACACAGCCTTCTGGGGCTGTAGTCCATCCAGACAGGGAGGCCGAGCTTGTGTTCTTCCTGGCGAAAGCCTGTGAGTTGTGCAAAGCGCCTGGGCCTCCACTTGCAGGATGCTGCCCAGAAACTGCCAGATGCTGCTTTTCTCTGCCACCTTTGAAGACTCGGTGTGGAAGTTTGCCCAGAAAGTGGTTCCAGACCCCAACATTATCAAACTGAAGCGTGAGGAAGAGACATTGGACACCATCAAGCAGTATTACGTCCTTTGCAGTAACAGAGAGGAGAAGTTCCAGGCCCTGTGCAACCTGTACGGAGCCATCACCATTGCTCAAGCCATGATCTTCTGCCATGTGAGTAGCTGCTGGGGCCTGCACCGTAGCCCCGACCCTCTCTGCTACCCATAATAACTTTTGGATGGATCTCTCAAAGAAGAAAGCTGGCTTTACTTTAAAATACCCGCATCTCACTTCCACAGAGAAAAAAGGGCAGATCACCAAGTACACTCATTGGCATCTCTTGGGTAACATCTTCCCCTTTAGTTTACGGAGGACTAGATCCCACTGTATAGAACTGGAGAGAAGAGAAATGGCAGTCACATCTTTCTGCCCAAGAATAATCTCTTTGGGTTTTTAAGTTTAAAAGTACAGTTGTTTGGGGCTGGAGAGATGGCTCCGTGGTTAAGAGCTCCAACTGCTCTTGAAGAGGACCCGGGTTCGAATCCCAGCACCCACATGGCAGCTAAGAACTGCCTTTAAGCTGGGCATGGTGGTGCACCCCTTTAGTCCTAGCACTCTTGGGAGGCAGAGGCAGGCAGATCTCTGAGTTCAAGGCCAGCCTGGTCTACATAGTGAGTTCCAGGCTAGCTAGGGTTATAGGTAAACCCTGTCTCAAAAAGACAAAAAAAAAAGGAAAAAAAGTAGAGTTGTTTGATCATATTTCTAAGAGATTCTTTTGTTAAAAAGACATTCCCAGGGCTGGAGAGATGGCCTAGCGGTTAAGAGCGCCGACCGCTCTTGCAGAGGACCCAGGTTCGATCCCCAGCACGCACATGGCGGCCGAGAACCATCCGAAACTCCAATTCCAGGAGAATTCCAGTTCCAGGGGAATCCGAAGCCCTCTTCTGACCTCCGTGGCATTGCACGACACGGGTGCACAGACCTGCATGCAGATAGTACATTCATACACATATGGAAATAAATAAAATAAAATAATTAATTAATTAAAAAAAAAAGACATTCCCTTGGGGCTGGAGAGATGGCCTAGTGGTTAAGAGCGCCGACTGCTCTTACAGAGGACCCGGGTTCGATCTCCAGCACCCACATGGTGGCTGAAAACCATCTTTAACTCCAGTTCCAGGGGAATCCAATGCACTCTTCTGACTTCCACGGCATTGCACAACACGGATGCACAAACCTACATGCAGACAGTACATTCATACACATACAGAAAGAAATAAAATTAAAAAAAATAAAAAAAGAAATTTCCCTCCAAAACAGCATGTACAGTACTCTGGATTCGTTCCTTTCTGCCACCACCAAAAAACAAACCAAAATATTCTCCCAAATCTGCTGATAAAAAGATTAAATGATAGGGGCTGGAGAGGTGGGTCAATGGTTAGGATCACTGGCTGCACTTGCAGAGGATTTGGGTGCAATTCCCAGCAACTACATGGCAGTTAACAACCGTCTGTAACCACAGTTCCAGGGAATCTGAAGCCTTCTGACGTGGACAGGCATTGCATGCCAATGACACAGGGGCATTTACACACATACAGACAATACATTCATATACATAAAAATAAAATTAATAGGGCTGGAGAGATAGCCTAGCAGTTAAGAGCACCAACTGCTCTTGTCGAGGACCTGGGTTCGATCCCCATCACCCACATGGCAGCTAAGAACCGTCTGTAACTCCAATTCCAGGAAAACTCCAGTTCCAGGGGCATCCGAGACCCTCTTTTGACCTCCACGGCATTGCACGACACGTGTGCACAGACCTACATGCAGACAGTACATTCAAACACATACAAAAATAAATAAAATTAATAAAAATTTTTTTTGTGGCTTTGGTCTTTTTGAGACAGGGTCTGTCCTGGAGCTCACTATATAGACCAGGCTGGCCTTGAACTCACAGAGATCTGCCTCCCTCTGCCTCCTGTCTCCCATGTACTGGGACTACAGGCATGTGCCACTAAATAAATTTATTTATTCGTTTTTTTTGGTCTTTTCGAGACAGGGTCTACCTGTAGCCCCAGCTGTCCTGGAACTCACTCTGTAGACCAGGCTGGCCTTGAACTCACAAAGATCTTCCTGCCGCTGTGTCCCGAGTGCTAGGATTAAAGGCGTGGGCCACCATGGCCAGCTAAATAAAATATATTTTTTTTAAATGTTAAATTACACCTGGAGAGATGGCTCAGTGGTTAAGAGCACTGGCTGTTCTTGCAGAAAAACCAGGTTTAGTTCCCTGTACACTTATGTCAGCATACAACTTCTAGCCACAAGCTTTGCATACTTGTGATGTACTTATTTCATGCAGACAAAAAAAATCCATACACAGAAAATGAAATTTAAAACACAAAAAACTGTGCGTATTTTTGTTTTACCTGCATGTATGTAAGTGTACCACTTCTATGTGATGCCTTCCAGGTTCCAGAAGAGGGCATCAGACCCCCTGAAACTGGAGTTACAGAAGATTGTTAGCCAACATGTTGGTGCTGGGATCCAAACTCTAGTATTCTACAAAAGCAGCTATTGGATTTTACCACAGAGCTGTCTCTCCCTCCCTTTTAAATTATATTAAAAAAAAAAGTAGTATGTATGTGTAGGATGAAATATTTATTTGTGCTAGCAAGATGGTGAGTGGGTGAAGGCACTTGCCAAGCTGACTGCTTAATTTGATTCCCAGGACTCATGTGGTAGAAAGCAGGAATGGACTTCTGTAAGTTCTTTTCTGATCTCCACATACACATGTGCACGTACACACACACACACAAATAAATAAATGTAGGGGCTGGAGGGATAGCCTAGTGGTTAAGAGCACCGACTGCTCTTGCAGAGGACCTGGGTTCACAACCCAGCATCCACATGGCGGCTGAGAACCGTCTGTAACTCCAATTCCAGGAGAACTTCAGTTCCAAGGGAATCTGACACCCTCTTCTGACCTCCGCGGCACTGCACGACACGGGTGCACAGACCTACATGCAGACAGTACATTCATACACATAAAATAAATAAAATTTTAAAAAATTAAAAAAAAAATAAATGTAACTTTTGAAAGTTAAAAATATTGCCAGACATAGTGGCACATGCCTTTAATCCTAACACTCGGGAGGCAGAGGCAGGTGGATCTCTGTGAACGATTAAAATGTTTCTTTTATATGTGTCATGTGTGGACCATGCAAGGAGACTTTCCTGTGTCCTTCCTCATCTTCTGTCTTTTTACTGAGGCAGGGTCTCTTGTTCGCTGTTGCACTGTGCACTACAGGGTAACTGGCCTGTGAGTTTGTGCATCTGGTTCTTACATGTGTTCTGGGGACCTGAACTCAGATTGTGAGGCTTGAGTAGCAGGAACTTTTATTTACT
>VZQC01001442.1:3579809-3695711 GCA_009823505.1 Rhizomys pruinosus
ATCGACCTGCCTCTGCCTCCCAAGTGCTAGGATTAAAGGCATGTGCCACCCCGCTCGGCTAGTTGGTATTGGTTTTTTTTCTTTGCTGTGATAAAATATATGACAGAATCAACGTAAGGGCTTATTTTGGCTCACAGTTTAAGAAGGCATATATAGCTGGGCATGGGGGAGCGCGCCTTTAATCCCAGCACTGGGGAGATAGAGGTGGGTGGATCTCTGTGAGTTCAAGGCTAGCCTGGTCTAGAGTGAGCTCCAGGACAGCTGGTACTAAAAGGGAGACCCTGCCCCAAAAATACCAAAAAAAAGGGCATATCTGAGCCAGGTGTGGTGGTGCATGCATTTAATCCCAGCACTTGGGAGGCAGAAGCAGGCAGATCTGTGAGTTCAAGGCCAGCTGGGGTTACAGGTGGACCCTATCTCTAAAAGACCAGAAAAAGAACGCATATATGTGGTCCATCATGGTGGGAAGGCATGGAGGGTGAAAGCCAGAGAAGGCTGGTCACATTGCATCCTTAGTCTGGAAACTAAGATGAATGCTGATGATCCACTCGCTGTCTCCTTTGCATTCAGTCCTGGACCTCAGACCTACTAATGTAGGTCTCTCCACCTCAGGTAAACCTCTCTGGAATGCATAGGAGTTTGTCTTCTGGTTGATTCTAAGTAACATCCAATTGATGATTAAGATTAACTATCACACCTTGTTTTATTTTTGAAACAGAGGGTCTCTGTCTATCGCTGGCTGACCAACCTGGCCTCTCTCTCACAGAGCTCCTCCTGCCTCTGCCTTCTGAGTACTGGATTAAAGGCATGCACCACCATGCCTGACATCACACCAATCTTTAGGTCACACTTTTTTTTTTTTGTCTTTTTGAGACAGGGTCTCCCTGTAGCCCCAGCTTTCCTGGGATTCACTCTGTAGACCAGGCTGACCTTGAACTCACAAAGATCCGCCTGCCTCTGCCTCCCAAGTGCTAGGATTAAAGGCATGCGCCACCACGCCCGGCCACACTTATTTTTTTAAAGAAGAAAATTCTCATAAAGTGGAAACTTGATTGCAATTTTATTGATTTCTGCTCTGCTTGTTCTATTCCCACTCCCCATCCAAAATGTGCTTGTTGGGATGATCTCTCAATCATCGTGGTTCAGGTACTCCAGGAGAAACACCCTTCTGCCAGTCTTGCTTTTCCACCTGTAGACTGACCGAAAACAATGGAATGGCCAGCATGCAAGGCTACCGTTTGTGCATGGCTAAAGATGGGATTCAATCACATCCATAAACTAGGGGTTGGGGTTCTGCATCAGGTGCTGCTGCTTATGTTTCCTTCTGAACAGGGATAAAGGGAGACTTCTTGGAAGAGGCGTATTCTCTTAGGGAGAACTGGAAAGTTCTACTTATACTTTCTTTAACTTATTAAGCAAGTTTGTACTGATGAGGACTATGTATCCAAGACTAAATGGGAAAGCAAAAACAAAAACAACTCACAAACTTGTATTCAAATTCCAAGATTTTCAAGTCAGGGATTTAGGTGAGTTAAGAGTTTTGTTGTACTGGGAGTGGTGCACACCTTCCATCCCAACACTCAAGAGACAGAGGCAGGTGGATCTCTTTGAGTTCAAGGTCAGCCTGGACTACATAGTGAGTTCTAGGACAGCTGTCAAAAAGACCAAAAAAAAAAGTTTTGTTGTAATAATTTTTTGTGTTTGTTAGGTTTTTTTGTTGTTGTTTTGAGGCAAGGTTTCTTATTAGTTGGCTTCTAATTCAGTGTGTAGATGAGGGTGACCTTGAACTTCTGAGCAATTTGTGATCTTTTGCCTCCATCTCCATCTCTCCAGTGCTAAGATTACCAACTTGCATCACTACTATCTTTTTCATCATAATAAATTTTAAAGTAACTCACTGTGCAGGTGAATGATAAAAAATTATAGATTATTTGCTATTTCTTTTAAACAGTGAATATCAGGGTTAAAGAGAATAAAGCAAGGCTGGAATTGGAGCTCTATGGTATCCTGTGGAGAGCAGGTGTGGCGACGATCCCAGGATGGCACCCGAGACTTTAGCCAAGTCTTATGACTAACACCTGATTCCCTCCTACCTCTAAGTAAAGCCACGCTCACCGTTCAAGCTGCGCAGGTGCACCCTGTATGCAAGATCAGGCCAGATGATACCAATAGACTGAGGCCACGCAACCTGGGCTGGGAAGGTGGAGCGGGAGAGGGATAAATAGAGGGACTTTCTGGTCTTGAGAAGAGAAGCTTGGAAAAAGCAGAAGCTTGGAGAAAAAATGTGCCTGAATAATAAACCGCTTTGAGA
The DNA here is from genome assembly GCA_009823505.1 of Rhizomys pruinosus. Lineage (NCBI taxonomy): Eukaryota > Metazoa > Chordata > Mammalia > Rodentia > Spalacidae > Rhizomys > Rhizomys pruinosus. The sequence goes on from VZQC01001442.1 coordinate 3,582,121, forward strand.
AGAACTAGCGAGAGGTGCTTTGTTTCTGCTGTTTCATACAAGTGCTCCCTACAGTATCCCATCTGTGTTCTAGGTCCTAGGTTTGGCCCTTAGTACCACTGAAAACCCAACAAACAAAAACTTCTTTGACATGTTTTAGAAAGGGCATGAATTAGAAGGAAAAACAAATGTTTGAGACCTTTTGTTACTTTTCTCCATAGCGTTATATTTAACTCATGACCCCCTCTTGTGTTGTTAAGGAAACATGAAATGATTTAACAAATCTATATTGAGTAGATCAGACCAACCCCCTGAATACAAATCATATTCAGTAGTTTTTGCTAGACTTTCACTAGGCCTCCTTCCTTAGGCATTTGGTTTACTGTTTTCTTTTATTCTTATTCAGATGAACAGTTTGCAGATCAAAGAAGAGAAAGTCAAGCCAGATACTAATGGTGAGTCCTGTAACTACAGATTAGGTGCACTGGGTTCCGCTTGTGCTTCTGCTACACACTCCCAGCTGCAGTGAGCAGTAGAACTGTCCTTTAGCATATCGTTTGACAAATGTCAGCACTGGAATTGAGATCCCAAATTAGGGTACATTCCTGTAGAAGGAATGTGTCAGAGAGACCTCCAGATTGTTCTAGCCTCCAATGCCTTAAAACCAAAATCACTATTGGATTGTTCTTCCTCTAATCACTTGATGTTTCTTTTAACATTTTGAAAAATGAAACTAGGTCCAAGCTAGGCATGAAGGTATATACTTGTTTTTTTGTTGTCCTGTGCGTGTGCTTGTTTGTTTTGAGACAGGGTCTCCCTGTAACCCCAGCTGGCCTGGAACTCACTCTGTAGACCAGACTATCCTTGAGCGCACAGAGATGTGCCTGCCTCTGCCTCCCAAGTGCTACCATGCCCAGTGATGGTATATACTTGTCTTTTGTCATCCTGACTCTCAGGAAGATTGCTGTGAGTTTTTAGGCCAGGCAGGATTACATAAGTGTTTCCAAAATCCTGCTCCACAAAAAACAAACATAACAATGACAATCAAAAAAAAAAAAAAAATCAACTCAAGGATAAACAGGCTCAACAACTTCCCAGGGTGCTCCAGTGTTCACTGTTCTCATGCTACCCATGTTTACTTGCTGGGGCACTCCTAATGAAGTACTGGAGGTGGGTGTTCACACCACAGTATCTTACTTTCTCAAAGTTCAGGAGGCTAGAAGTCCACGTGTCAGTCAAGTTGACTGCTTTTCAGGGCCTGTAGAAAGACTGTTCTAGGTCTCTGCTCTGGATTCCGGTGGTTTGCTGACAAGTCTTTGTTGTTCCTTGGGTTATAATATAGCTGCCACACCTGACTAGGTCCCAATTTTTTTGCTATTATAAAATACATCTTGGGCTGGGCGTGCTTTTAATCCCAGCACTCAAGAGGTAAAGGCAGATGGATCTCTGTGAATTCAAGGCCAGCCTGGTCTACATAGTGAGTTCCAGGCCAGCTGGGGCTTCAAGAAGACCCTGTCTCAAAAACACCAAAAAGCCAGTTGTGGTGGCACACACCTTTAATCCTAGCACTTGGGAGGCAGAGTCAGGCGGATCTTTGTGAGTTCAAGGCCAACCTGGTCTACAGAGCGAGTTCCAGGACAGCTGGGGCTACCGGGAGACCCTGTCTTGAAAAGACCAAAAAAAAAAAAAACATCTTGGAGTAACCATGAGCTTAATATTTTTTTATGCCTGCATTGTGTTTGTGGGATATGCACCCAAAATAAGAGTATAAACATTTGATGTAAGCCGGGCGTGGTGGCGCACGCCTTTAATCCTAGCACTCGGGAGGCAGAGGCAGGCGGATCTTTGTGAGTTCAAGGCCAGCCTGGTCTACAGAGTGAGTTCCAGGACAGCTGGGGCTACAGGGAGACCCTGTCTCAGAAAAAAAAAATAAATAAAAAAAATAAAAAATAAACATTTGATGTTTCAGCAGTTAAGAACCCTGACTGCTCTTGCAGAGGACCTAGGTTTCGTTCTCAGCATCCAATATGGTGGCAACAACCATTCTTAATTCCAGTTACAGGGGATCTAATGCCCTCTTCTGGCCTCCATGGGCATTGTACCCACAAGGTGTATTTACATGCATCCAAAACACTCATACACTTACACTTGGTGGTACACACCTTTAATCCCAGTGACAGGCAGGCAGATCTCTGTGAGATTGAGACAAGCCTGGTCTATGTATCAATTTCTAGGCCATCTGGGGCTACTGGGAGACTCTTATCTCAAAAAAAAAAAGTATAAACATTTGCAATTTTTGAAAAATGGAAGCCAGGCCAGGCATGGTAGTGTATGCCTTTAATCCCAGCACTTGGGAGGCAGAGGAAGGCCGATCTCTGAGTTCAAGGGCAGCCTGGTCTATATAGTGAGTTCCAGGCCAGCTGGGGCTAAAGGGAAACTGTCTCAAAAAGCCAAAAAAATAAATAAATAAATAAATAAATAAATAAATAAAATAAATGGAGGTGTTGGAGAGATGGCCATGTGGTTAAGAGTGTATATTACTCTTGCAGAGGACCAGTTCAATTCTTGGCATCCACATTAGGCACCCGAACTACTTAAGTTTCAGGGGATATGACACCCTCTTTTTTTTCTCTTTTTTCTCTTTAGTTTTTAAAAGTGTTTTATTATTTTTATGTTATATGTGTATGAGTATATTGTCTGCATGTGTGTAAATGCACCTATGTTGTGCAATACCTGAGTAGTCAGAAGGTGTCAGAGTCCCCTGGAACTGGAGTTACAGATGTTAGCTGCCATGTGGATGCTGGGAATTGAACCCAGGTCCTCTGCAAGAGGAGCTGGTGCTCTTAACCACTCAGCCGTCTCTCCAGCCCCCCCCCTTTTTTTTAAATTCCATTTTATGTGTGAGTACATGTATGTATGTATGTGTACCACATGTACATGTGGAGCCTATGGAGGGCAGAAGGAGGTGTCGGATCCCTTAGAACTGGAGTTATGAGTCATTGTGAGCCACCTGATGTGGGTGTTGAGAAAAAACAAAGAAACCTGGGTCTTTTGGAAGAGCAGCAAATGGCCCTTAACTGCTGAGCCGCCTTCCCAGCCCCCGACTCCCTATTCTGGCCTCTGGGCACCTGCACTTATGTGCACAGACACACACAATACATTTAATTTTAAAAAAACTTTTTAAAAATTTTATTATGGGGGCTGGAGAGATGGCTCACCGATTAAGAGCACTGGTTGTTCTTTCAGAGGATGTGGGTTTGATTCCCAGCACCCACATGGCAGCTAACAGCTGTTCTAGTTCAAGTTCCAGGAGATCCAGTACTTTCTTTTGACCTCCAACCCCCACCGACATTGCATGACATGGGGGCACCTATCCACGTGTAGGCACTACACTCATGCACATAAAATTTTTAAATATTTTTTAAAATAATTACTACATTTATTTATTTTGTATGTTGCTCATGTTTACTGCAACACGTGGAGGTCAGAGGACAACTTGTAGGACTCAGTCTGTCTACTATGTGGGCCCTAGAGATAGAACTCAGGTTTTCAGGCTTGGCAGCAAGTACGTTTACTTGCTCACTGACTCTTTATAAGTTGTTTTTTTTTTTTTTTTTGAGATAGGGTCTCCCTGTAAACCCCAGCTGGCCTGGAACTTGCTAAGTAGACCAGTCTGGCCCTGAACTCATAGATATTTGCCTACCTCTGCCTCCCAAGTGCTGGGATTAAAGGTGTGGTGTGCACCACCACTCCTGGCTATAAGTATTTTCAGTATATCAACAGCATGAAACTTTCCCCACAGTCTCATCACAAAATGCTTAGTCAAAACTATTTAGAGGTTTTGTTCCAGTAGGTTTCCAGTAGGTTTCTAATAGGTGAAAAAGCAATAAATTTAATTTACTACATTTTCCCATATTATAGCATAAGTCACAAATGATATGTTTTCATCCTATGCTCAAATTTATTTTTTTCACTTAAATACTTTATAGATATAAATCCCATGAAACATAAAAAAATATAAACTATCTACATTTTAGTCACTTTAGTGAGTTTTAGTGTTTAAGTTGTCCCACCTTTCTGATGACAACTGTTTTCTTACGTAGGTGTTGTCAAAACCAGTACCACTCCAGAGAAGACGGATGAAGAAGAGAAAGGTAACTAACTACTCTTTGAAGCTCTGTTGCAAGATGGAGTGTGTGTGACCTAGGGCTTGCCTATGTAGAGATTGAGACACTGAGTTATAAGAAGAGGTGAGAGGGAATCCAGAGTGTGATCTCCCCACCCCAAGTGAGAGACATGTCCCAAAAGTAGTGTGTCAGGGCTAGCGGGATAGCATAGTTGATAAAGTATCTGCCTCAAATGAGGACCCGAGTTTGGATTTCCAGCACCCACATAAAAACCAGGAGTAGTGGCATGCATCTGTAACCCTGGCACTGTAACCAGGAGTAGTGGCATGCATCTGTAACCCTGGCATTGTAACCAGGAGTAGTGGCATGCATCTGTACCCTGGCACTGTAACCAGGAGTAGTGGCATGCATCTGTAACCCTGGCACTGTAACCAGCAGTAGTGGCATGCATCTGTAACCAGGAGTAGTGGCATGCATCTGTACCCTGGCACTGTAACCAGGAGTAGTGGCATGTATCTGTACCCTGGCACTGTAACCAGGAGTAGTGGCATGCATCTGTAACCCTGGCACTGGAGCAGGGAAGGGGCAGAGACAGGAGCATTCCAAAGCTCTCTGGCCAACCAGTCTAGGTAGTTGATAAACTTCAGGCTCATTGAGAGACTCTGTCTTGAGAAATAAGATGGCAGGTTGTATATAATTAAAAACAGATGGAGATCTGTTAGAGGAATCGGGTTTTTCTCCCAGCCATGAGAACCTGTCAGTCTGGTGTCAAGAGGAAAGAGCATTTTCCCAAGGGTGGGGTTTGCCCCATGTGCATGAGAGAATCTGCTGGTTTCTTTCTTCAGAGGACAGAGCTGCTCAGTCTTTACTCAACAAGCTAATCAGAAGCAACCTTGTGGATAACACAAATCAAGTGGAAGTCCTACAGCGGGATCCGAACTCCCCCCTCTACTCGGTGAAGTCTTTTGAAGAGCTTCGCCTGTGAGTGTTCACTGCTTTGAGCATCTGTTCTTTCTGGTTCCTCCCCAGTAAAGCAACATCTCAGAGTCTTCTAGTATTTTACTTTTGCTTTAATTTTTTTTTTTTTTAATTTCTTTGAGTAGCTAATAATCGACATGTTTCAAAAGTGAATGTAGGAGGGGCTGGAGATGTAGCTCAGGTCCTGGTAGAGTGCTTGCTAAGGAAATCCTGAGCTTGATCCCTAGCACTAGATAAATATTTGTGATGTGGCTTGCCTATAATCCAGGTAAATGAGAGATGGTGAAGGCAGGAAGATCAAAAGTTAGGGGTCGCCGGGCGTGGTGGCGCACGCCTTTAATCCTAGCACTTGGGAGGCAGAGGCAGGTGGATCTTCGTGAGTTCAAGGCCAGCCTGGTCTACACAGTGAGTTCCAGGACAGCTAGGTCTACAGGGAGACCCTGTCTCGAAAAGACCAAAAAAAAAGTTAGGGGTCAGGGCTGGGGAGACTGCTCATCCGAGAAGAGCACTCACTGATCCAGCAGAAGGCCTGCTTTCAGTTCCCTGTAGCCACATGACAGCTAACATTGATCTATAACTCTGGTTCCAGTGGGTCCAATGCCCTCTCTCTCCCTGAGCATTGCACACATATGGGGTACTTACATTCAAGCAAAACACTCATACGCATAAAAAATAAATAAAAATTTTTGTGTGTTTTTTTTAAATTTTTTTTTAATTTTACTTATTTTCTATGTGTATGAATGTACTGTCTGCATGTAGGTTTGTGCACCCATGTTGTGCAATGCCTCGGAGGTCAGAAGAGGGTGTCGGATTCCCTTGGAATTGGAGTTACAGACAGTTCTCAGCCGCCATGTGGGTGCTGGGGATCAAACCCGGGTCCTCTGCAAGAGCACTCGGTGCTCTTAATCGCTAGGCTATCTCTCTAGCCCAATAAAAATTAATTAATTTATTTTTTTTATTTTTTTTTATTTTTGTATGTGTCTGAGTGTACTGTCTGCATGTAGGTCTGTGCACCCATGTCGTGCAATGCCGCAGAGGTCAGAAGAGGGTCTCGGATTCCCCTGGAACTGGAGTTCTCCTGGAATTGGAGTTACAGATGGTTCTTAGCCACCATGTGGGTGCTGGGGATCGAACCCGGGTCCTCTGCAAGAGCAGTCGGTGCTCTTAACCGCTAGGCTATCTCTCCAGCCCCCCAAAAATTAATTAATTAATTAAATTTTATTTTTGTGTGTGTATGAGTGTACTGTCTGCATGTAGGTCTGTGCACCCGTGTCGTGCAATGCCTCGGAGGTGAGAAGAGGGTCTCGGATTCCCCTGGAACTGGAGTTCTCCTGGAATTGGAGTTACAGACATTCTTAGCCGCCATTGTGGGTGCTGGGGATTAAACCCGGGTCCTTTGTAAGAGCAGTCGGTGCTCTTAACCGCTAGGCTCTCTCTCCAGCCCCCAATAAAATTTTTTAACTAATGTTTGGAGCTGCTCTCTGCACAGGGTCACCCCTGTGCAGATGCTCCCTTGGCTCTGGGGCTGGTCGACCACTCTCCGCCTTCTCACCCCAGGGTGGTGGAGAGGAGTTTGGGGCCCAGCGGACCCCAAGCTGTGTGCCTCCACTGGTGCTCTGCGGCCCCAGGCTTGCACCCCCTAGTCCAGCCAGAAATTAGGGTCTCAGATCAGATTTCTGCACTTAGTCTCTGGGTAACCGCAGCCCATCTCTCTAAATCAAATTCCAGTAGTCAAAGGGAATAATTATGCCTTCCACCAAAAGCTGATGTGAGAATTTTTGTCACCACAACATTCAGTATGTGATTTTTTTTTTTTCTGGCTCATAGATGTTTAATAAATGCTAGTGTCCTGCCCCGTTAAAGAAAAAAAAAGTTTGGCTGGGTATGGAGGCACACACCTTTAATCCCAGTCCTCAGGAGACAGAGGCAGTTGGATCTCTGAGTTTGAGGCCAGTCTGGTCTACATAATGAGTTCCTATAGGGAAACCCAGGCTCAAAACAAAAAAGTTCAAGGTCATTCTAGGGTACATAGCAAATTTTAGGCCAGCCTGGGATTCATAAGACTTTTTTTTTTTTTCCCCTGGTCTTTTCGAGACAGGGTCTCCCTGTAGCCCCAGCTGGCCTGGAACTCACTCTGTAGACCAGGCTGGCCTTTAACTCACAAAGATCCGCCTGCCTCTGCCTCCCAAGTGATAGGATTAAAGGCGTGCGCCACCACGCCCGGCTCATAAGACTCTTTGAATAACTTTATAGTGATTGTCTCACTAATCTCTTGCCTACTCTGTGTGTGTGTGTGTGTGTGTGTGTGTGTGTGTGTGTGTGTGTGTTGGGGGTGTCCTTTCTTTTTGGATACTGGATCTCAAATGAGCCTGATGGTTCAGGCCTGTGATCCCAGCTACTTTGAAGACTGAAGCTATCTGATCTCACTATGTTGCTCATGCTAGCTATGGACATCTGGCCTCAAAGGATCCTTCCCCCTGACTTTCATGAATAGCTGGGGCTGTAGGCATGCACCACAACACTTGGCTTTCTTAGTAGAGATTTAAATGCTACAAATTTATTCATCATAGCTGAAAGTTTTTTTTTTTCTTTTGTACTCTTAGAACTTTGAATAAAATATTGGCTGACAGGTGATTTCTGGATGTCAGGAACATGTCTTATTAGGTAAGCCCTTTTGTAACACTGTAGGGTTTACAAACATTTAAATCTGCTGCTAGAAAGTCTGTTTGAAGAGCCTGGATTCCCTGTACCCAAAGTGGAAAGCAACCTTTGATAAGCTGGGCCTTGAGGGAAGGGGCCACTTAATGATAAAGTGCACATAATAGCTTTTCAGAAGCAGTTGGCTGTTTTGTTATTCTATCAGATTTGTGTTTTGATTATTCAAAACTGGACCGGGCTATACAACACTGATTCTACAGTCAACACTACTGTACTGACCACTTGAAATGCTAAGTGGAGATCCTAGGTCAGGTATTCCATGTGTGTGCACATGCACACAGGATGGGTGGGGATTGCGTGGATCTCTCTGAACCTGGAACTCGATGTTTTGGCTAGACTGCCTGCTCAATAAGTTCTGGGGATCTTCCTGTTTAGCATTGGGGTTACAGGCACATGCCACAAGCACCACTAGTTTTTTGGGTTTGGGGGGTTTTCTTGGTTTTTTTGTTTGTTTTGTTTTGTTTTTTGGTCTTTTTGAGATAGGGTCTCCTTTTAGTGCCAGCTGGCCTGGAACTCACTGCGTAGACCAAGCTGGGCCTTGAACTCAAAGAGATCTGCCTGCCTCTGCCTCCTGAGCGCTGGAATTAAAGGGCTGCACCACCATGCCCAGCATCCATTCAGCCTTTTTTTTTCTTTTTCGAGACAGGGTCTCCCTGTAGCTCCGGCTGTCCTGGAACTTGCTCTATAGACCAGGCTGGCCTTGAACTCACAAAGATCTGCCTGCCTCTGCCTCCCAAGTGCTAGGATTAAAGGTGTGCGCCACCACGCCTGGCTCCATTCAGCTTTTAACATGAGTGTTAACGATCCAAACTCAGATCTTCATATTTGTACAGCAAGCACTTTACCAGTTGAGCTATCTCCCCAGCCCCAGTCATATCACATGTTCTTACCATAGTAATTGTTTATTAAAAAACAGTCAGTTTTGGGGGGAGGGGCTAGAGAGATGGCCTAGCGGATAAGAGCACCGACTGCTCTTACAGAGGACCCGGGTTCGATGCCCAGCACCCACATGGCGGCTGAGAACCATCTGTAACTCCAATTCCAGGAGAACTCCAGTTCCAGGGGGATCTGACACCCTCATCTGACCTCCGCGGCATTGCATGACACGGGTGCACAAACCTCCATGCAGATGGTACATTCATATATATAAATAAATAAATAAATAAATTTAAAAAACAGTTGGTTTTTGAGATAGGATTTCATATAGCCCAGGCTGGCCTCAAACTCACTTTGTAGCCAAGGATGACCTTGAACTTCTGATCCTCCTGCCTCTACCTCCCATGTGCTAAGAATATAGATATGTGCTGCCACACCAGGTTTATTTCATGCTGGGGACTGCTTCATGCATGCTAGACAAGCACTTTACCAACTGAGGTATATCCTCAGCTCTTAAAGTCTTATTTTTGTTTCATTTTTGTTTGTTTTGAATTGAGATCTCACTAGCTCTGGCTCATGTGGAACTCACAGAGGTCCATCTGCCTCTGCCTCTTCCTCCCTGAGATTAAAGGCATATGCCACCACACCCAGTTTAAAGCCTGATTTACCTTTTTTGGGGTCTTTTTGAGACAGGGTCTCTCTGTAGCCCCATCTAGCCAGGAACTTGCTGTGTAGATCAGGGTGGCTTTGAACTCCCGGAGAGCCACCTGCCTTTGCCTCCTGAGTACTGGGACTAAAGGTGTGCGCCACCATGCCTGGCAAGGCTGGCTTTTAAGACTTTTCAGGAAATTGGACTTTTCTATGTGTGTTTCTTCTGTCACGGGCATTATTCATTTATTTACCAAATCTGTCATTTGTTGTTCCTGCTTTTTCTTTTTTTTTTTTTTCCAGACAGGGTCTCATTATATAGCCCAGGCTAGCGTGGAACACTGTGAATCCTCCTGCCTTAACCTCCTAAGCATTAGAATTGTCGGCATGCATCACCATTCACCACCCCCTTTCTCTTAAACTATATCAGAGCAGTTTTGTGTGCTTTATTGTTTCCTGAGACCAAGGTAATTCTTCCAAGATCTTTTTTTTTTTTTAATTGCTTTGATTTAAAGACTTGACCTCTCAGTTTAGTTCCTGGTGAGTTGTCATTTGCTTGTTTGAGAAATGATCTAGCTATGTAGACTAGGATGCACTTGAACCTGAAGAAATCCTTTTGCCTGAGCCAACACAGTAATGCAGTTACAGGCATGACCCACCACTTCAGGCTTGAATTGTCCTCTATGAAAAGCAAGTTCTCTCCAGTTTAGTTGTTGGAATCCAGAAGAAAAGGGATAGAACCTAGATCACCTAAAGTACTTGGATTATCTTACTGGGTGTTAGCTTTTGTTACCTTGGCACAAACTAGAGTCACCGGGGATGAGGGAACCTCAACTGAGGAACTTCTTCCATCATATTGACCTGTGGGCATATATGTAGGGACATTTTCGTGATTCCTAGTTAATTTGGAGAGTCCAGCCCACAGTGGATGGTGCTATCCCTGGGCAGGTGGGCCTGGGCTATATCAGGAAAGGAACGGAGCAAGTCAGGAAACAAGCTCATAAGCAGCATTCCTCTATGGTTTCTGCTTCAGTCCCTGCATCCAGTCTCTGACTTACTTTCCCTTGAGGATGGACCGTGAGCTATAAGCCAGATAAATCATTTCCCTCCCCAGGATGCTTTTGGTCAGTGCTTTACCACAGGAGTAGAAACTAAACTATAACATATTGCTTTGTTCTTCATTTCTGAGTCTGTGTTTACAGTGTGTATGTGTGTGCATCTTCAGGCGTGGCTGCATGTGGGTGCGTGTGCACATGGGGAGGGTTGATGTTGCCTGTCTTCCTCTATAATTCTCCACCTTGTTGTTTGAGACAGGGCCTCTTACTGAACCCAGAACTTCCTCATTGGCTAGACTGGCCGGCCAGTAAGCTCTGGAAATCTACCCATCTCTGCTCCCCCACACTTGGGATTATAGGCATGTGCCACCATGCCCAGCTTGGGTTATTTTGTACTTAGAGATTTGAAATTATGCACAAAAATAAAAAACTAAGTAGAACCTATTGGGTTGGTAAAACTGGATTAGATAGTCTCTTTGTCTCTTTGGCAAACAAATTAGAGACTGCTTTTATTTCTAAACGGAAAATACTAAACTAAAAGTGTTTTGTGTCTGAAAATCTACATATGGCAGAAGTGTTTGCCTTTTAGGTTCTGTTAATGTCTAGAGAAGTAGGGAAGGCTTAGAGAACAAATCCTGATTTGCTTGGCCTTTTTGAGACAGGGTCTCCCTGTAGCCCTAGCTGGCCTGGAACTGATTCTATAGACCAGGCTGGCCTTGAACTCACAGAGATCCACATGCCTCTCCCTCCCAAGTGCTAGGATTAAAGGCGTGCACCACCATGCCTGGCTTGTCTTTTTTTTTTTTTTTTTTTTTTTTTTATTTTGTCTTTTGCCCAAGCAGTGCGGCACTCACTATAACCGAGGCTGAGCCCCATTCGTCGTGCCCAGGTTTCCCTTTGATATTATCATATTTACTATAGATGCCGGTGGTCTCTACTAGGTAGCGCATGGCTGGAGGTATCTTGGAACTCTGTATGTAGACCAGATTGGTCTTGAACTCACAGAGGTCCACCTGCCTCTGCCTCCCGAATGCTGGGATTAAAGGCGTGTGCCACCATGCCCGGCCCTTTTTGTTGTTGTTGTTGTTACATATATTTATATATGTGTGTATGTGCAGAGGTGAGAGATAATTATGGGAGCTGGTTCTTTCCTTGCACCATGTAGGTTCCAGGGATAGAACCTCAAGTATGCTTGATGGCAGGCGTCATTACTTGCTGAGCCATCTCACCTTATTATTTTTTCTTATTTTTATTTATGATGATGATGATGATTTTGAGGCAGAGTCTTACTCAGTAGCTCAGACTAACCTGGAACTCAATATATAGCCCAATTCAGTCTCTGGCTCAAGGCAATCCTCTTACCTCTGCTTCCTAAGTGCTAGGATTATAGCTGTGAGACACTGCCCAGCTTTTGGCTTTTCTGTAAAAATAATCTATGTGAAAAGCTGGGTGTAGTAGTGCATACCTGTGAGCCCAGCGCTCAGGACAGAGACAGAGGCAAGAAGATGGAGAATTGAAGGTTACTCTCAGCTACAGAGGCAGTCCAGACCAGCCTGGGTCATGGGGCTCAAGACAAGCTAAAAGAAAAAGAAAATAAATGAAAAACAAAAAACCTGAGCTGTCACGATGGCTCAGCAAGTGAAAGCTGTTGTTGTGCAAACATGAAAACCTGAGTTCAGTCGCTGGAATGGAGGGTGGAAGGAGAGAACCCGCCCTGGAAAATTGTCTTCTGACCTCCACATGCTCCACGGGAGGCATGTGTCTGCACTCACATAGATGATCATACACACACAATAATAATCATAAAAACTGGGGGCTGGAGAGATGGCTCAGCAGTTAAGAGCACCGACTGCTCTTACAGAGGACCCGGGTTCAATTCCCAGCACCCACATGGTGGCTAAGAACCGACTTTAAGCCAGGCGTGGTGGCGCACGCCTTTAATCCTAGCACTGGGGAGGCAGAGACAGGAGGATCTCTATGAGTTGAAGGCCAGCCTAGTCTACAGAGTGAGTTCCAGGTCAGCTGGGGCTATAGGGAGACCCTTTCTCAAGATGAAAGTAATAATAATAGCCGAGTGTGGTGGCGCACGCCTTTAATCCTAGGACTTGTGAGGCAGAGGCAGGCGGATCTTTGTGAGTTCAAGGCCAGCCTGGTCTACAGAGTAAGTTCCAGGCCTACTGGGACTACAGGGAGAACCCTGTCTCGAAAAGACCAAAAAAATAATAACTAAAAAAAGAAAAATAACTGAGTGGTTTTTGTTATACTACTGTCAATATAGAGATAGTAGTGACCTCATCGTTAATACAGTGTAAGAATAATATTGGTTAATATTTGTTATAATTATGTAAGAATTTGGTGTCTGGACTAAGGACGTAGCTCTCTTGGTAGAGTGCATGGCTAGCATGTATGAAGCCATGGGTTTGATCCCCCAGGACCACATAACTGGGAGTGGTTATATAGGCCTGTGATCCCAGAACTCCAGAGGCAGGCAGATCTTGGACTTTTAAGTCCAGTCTGGGCTACATAGCAAGTTCCAGGTCATCCAGAGCTACATAGTGAGATGCCATGTCCTTTTTTCCTCCCTCCCCGAATGGGGGTCTGGAGAGAAGATGGTTCACTGGTTGAGAATGGTTTCTCTTGCAGAGGACCCAAGTTCACATTGCAGCAAGTAACTGCAGCTGTAGGTCCAGGGGATCTGATGCTCTCTGCTGGCTTCTGCTGGCATTTGCACACATGTGGTGCACTTACATGCAGGCAAAACATTCATAAAGATAATAAAATCTATGTTTCAGCTGGGCATGGTGGTGTAAACCTTTAATCCCAGCACTCAGGAGGCAGAGGCCAGTGGATCTCTGTGAGTTTAAGGCCAGGCTGATCTACATAGTGAGTTCTAGGTCAGATGGGGCTATAGAGAGACTCTGTCTCAAAAACAAAAAAATAAATAACAAAAAGAAAGAATACATATATTTACATTAGTGTGGTGAAGTTTCTACTTACAGGGTAAGACATTTGCCACCAAGCCTGATGACCTAAGTTAAATCCCTGGGACATCTATGGTGGAAAGAGAGAACTGACTGTGTACCATGGCACACACATAGTAAGTGTAAAAAATAAACCTAAAAATAATAGTTTAAGGTAGGATGACATATCATGTTTGATCTAGGGAAAGATATGGTGATAGGGGTCTTTAAAAATTTTTTTTTAATTTCATTTTATGTGTATGTGTGTATTGCCTGCATGTAAGTGCACCTATGTCATGCAATACCCTTGGAGGCCAGAAGAGGACATTAGGTTCCCCTGGAACTGGAGTTTCAGACAGTTGTTACCTGCTGTGTATGTTGGGAACTGAACCCAGGTCCTCTGCAGAAGCAGTCAGTGCTCTTAACTGTTAAACCATCTCTAGCGCAAAATATTTTACTTTTTTTTTTTTTTTGTCTTTTTGAGACAGGGTTTCCCTGTAGCCCCAGCTGTCCTGGAATTCGCTCTGTAGACCAGGCTGGCCTTGAACTCACAAAGATCTGCCTGCCTCTGCCTCCCAAGTGCTAGGATTAAAGGCGTGCTGGCGCACGGCAACTAATTTTTTTAATTATATGTGTGCATATGTACACCTGAGTGCAGTGCTGGAGTTACAGTCTGCTGTGAGTTGCTGACACACATGCTGGGAGTCAAACTCACATCCTCTGGAAGAATAGTACTAGCTCTTAACTGGTGAGCCATGTCTTGAGTCTGATGATAGTCTTCTCAAACAGTTTCAATTTCTAGAAACCCATCCTGTCTCTTCCTTTCCTCCTAGGAAGCCACAGCTTCTCCAGGGAGTCTATGCCATGGGCTTCAATAGGCCATCCAAAATACAGGAGAACGCATTACCCATGATGCTTGCTGAACCGTGAGTATGACCCAACTATAACTTCTTGGTTAGCTTAATTGGTGTCTCACAATGGCTTTTATTGCCTGGTGTGGTAGCCCACAAATAAACGAGTTTCCTTTATTCTGTCTGAATATAAAATGGACTGTTTGGGACAATTTGTTTCTTCAGGAAAATAACTTCAGCAAGTGTAAAGAAAATCACATGGGCCGGGCGCCATGGTGCACGCCTGTAATCCCAGCACTTGGGAGACAGAGGCAGGTGGTTCAAGGCCACCCTGGTGTGTATAATGAGTTCCAGGTCAGCTGTGGCTACAGGAAGACCTGTCTCAGAAAGACCGAGGGAGGGAAGGAGGGAAGGAAGGAGGGAAGGAAGGAGGGAAGGAAGGAGGGAAGGAAGGAAGGAAGGAAGGAAGGAAGGAAGGAAGGAAGGAAGGAAGGAAGGAAGGAAGGAAGGAAATCACATGGATTTCAACAGCTTTTTGTTTTATTGTTTTGTCTTTTTGAGATAAGGTCTGGAAGGAAGGAAGGAAATCACATGGATTTCAACAGCTTTTTGTTTTGTTATTGTTTTGTCTTTTTGAGATAAGGTCTCCCTATAGCCCCAGCTGTCTTAGAACTCACTATGGACCAGAAAAAAAAAAAAAGGGCTGGGCGTGGTGGCGCACGCCTTTAATCCTAGCACTTGGGAGGCAGAGGCAGGCGGATCTTCGTGAGTTCAAGGCCAGCCTGGTCTACAGAGTGAGTTCCAGGACAGCTGAGGCTATGGGGAGACCCTGTCTCGAAAAGACCAGAAAAAGACCAGAAAAAAAAAACTCACTATGGAGACCAGGCTGACCCTGAACTCAGAGATCTGCCTCTTGCATGCTGGGATTAAACACATGTGCCATCATGTTCAGCTAAACAATTCTTATTGTTCCTACTCAACAGAACAAACTGATAATGTTAGTGTTTTATTTTAAGATTATTCTTTTCATTTTACATGTATGAGTGTATTGCCTGTATATGTGTATGTTCAGAGGCAGAAGAGGAAGTTAAATTCCCCTGGAACTGGAGTTGTGTGTGGTCGTTAGCCTTCATGTAGATGCTGGGAATCGAGCCTGGGTCCTCTGCAAGAGCAGTCAGTGCTCTTAACCGCTGCACCATTTCTAGTCCCTAGTGTTTTATTTTAGACAGGTTTTGTTTTGTTTTGTTTTTTGTCATTTTGAGACAGGGTCTCCCTGTAGCTCCAGCTGTCTGGAACTTGTAGAGTAGGATCTGTAACTATGTTGACTAGACTGGCCTTGAACCCACAGAGATCTGCTTCCCTCTGTCTCCGAAGTGCTTAAGGCATATGTCACCACAGCCGGCTATTTTAGACAGTTTAAAAAACTGAGGTTTTAGCTGGCCGTGGTGGTGTGCACCTTTAATCCTAGCACTTGGGAGGCAGAGACCTCCCAAGTGTGAGGTTCAAGGCCAGCTGGGGCTACAGGGAGACCCTGTCTCAAAAAGACAGAAAAAACAACAAACAAACAAAAAACCCTGAGGCTTTAGAAATTATTTTGGAGCTGGATTTGGTGGTTCATACCTGTAATCCCAACTTTTAGGAGGCTGAAGCTAGGTGATTTCAAGACCAGGCATGGTGAGTTCCAGGCCATTCTGGGCTAGAGTAAGACCTTGCTTTAAAAGGTGGGGAATGGGGCTGGAGAGATAGCCTAGCGGTTAAGAGCACCAACTGCTCTTGCAGAGGACCCAGGTTCGATCCCTAGCACCCACATGGCAGCTAAGAACCATCTGTAACTCCAATTCCAGGAGAACTCTAGTTCCAGGGGAATCCGAGACCCTCTCTGACCTCTGCGGCATTGTACAACACTGGTGCAAAAACCTACATGCAGACAATACATTCATACACATAAAAAATAAATAAAATTTTTTAAAAAATTAAAAAAAGGGGAATGAGGGGCTAGAAAGATGGCTCAGTGGTTAAGAGCGCCGACTGCTCTTGCAGAGGACCCAAGTTCGATTCCCAGCACCCATATGGCGGCTAAGAACCATCTTTAACTCCAGTTCCAGGGGAATCCGACGCCCTCTTCTGACCTCCACAGCATTGCACAACACAGGTGTACCAACCTACATGCAGACAGTACACTCATACACATAATCCCACTCGGGAGGCAGAGGCAGGCGGATCTCTGTGAGTTCAAGGCCAGCATGGTCTATAGAGCGAGCTCCAGGCTAGCTGGGACTAAAGGGAGATCCTGTCTCATAAATAAATAAATAAATAAATAAATAAATAAATAAATAAATAAATAAATAAATAAATAAAAATTTGGGGGGAATTAATTATAATTCAAGGCTACATTGACTGGGTTCCCCTCCCTCCCCCAAGCTGAGGACTGAACCCAGAGGCTTGCGCTTGCTAGGCAGGTGTTCTGCCACTGAACTAAATCCCCAACTCCAATTGTTATTTTTTTAAATATTTTTATTAATTTTTATGTGTATGAATGTACTGTCTGTATGTAGGTTTGTGCACCCGTGTCATGCAGTGCCGCGGAGGTCAGAAGAGGGTGTCGGATTCCCCTGGAACTGGAGTTGAAGACGGTTCTCTGCAAGAGTAGTCTGTACTCTTAATTGCTAGGCCATCTCTCCGGCCCCGCAATTTGTTTATTTTAAGCAAGGGAAGTAAAATGTTGGTTCAGTATTAACAAGGTTTCCCAGAAATTTATTATAGTTTTATAATGGGGAAAATGAATATTAATTTTTTGCCATTTTGTACAAAACAAATATATTCAAAATTATAAAATCAATGACTTCAGTACAGTAACATTGTTAAGTCTTGTGGGTCCAAATCCCACATGTCTCTCGGTGTTAGCTTTAGTGTATTCACTGAATTCTTTCTTGATAAGCCCTCCTTCCTGTCCCTGGAATAAACATTTCATTTCTGGGTGTTTCTTCAACTGAAGTTAATGTAAGGATTCACAGTGGTAAGTTAATATAATTCAAGTAAAGTGATAGTAAGGACAACACATAATTTCAATAAAGCCAAATCTATTTGAAAAAGGGAAATTGTGCCAGGTGTGGTGGCGCATGCCTTTAATCCTAGCACTTGGGAGGCAGAGGCAGGTGGATCTTCGTGAGTTCAAGGCCATCCTGGTCTACAGTTCCAGGACAGCTGGGGCTACAGGGAGACCCTGTCTTGAAAAGACCCCCCCCCAAAAAAAAAAAAAGAAAAGAAAAAGGGAAATTGTGGAGATAAAGGTACAAACAATCAGGGTAAACAGCACAGATTTATGTTAATTATGCCTACTTCCTTTGGATGGATGTTGAAGCCCTTTATGTTTTCTGAAGCATAAAAATGTTTTGTGTTTTAGCAACACAATACTTAACTCATCTTTCTTATTTTTTTATTTATTTTTTTATGTGTGTGAATGTACTGTCTGCATGTAGGTTTGTGCACCTGTGTCATGCAATGCCTCAAAGGTCAGAAGAGGGTATCAGATTCACCTGGAACTGGAATTGAAGATGGTTCTCAGCCGCCATGTGGGTGCTGGGGATTGAACCCTGTTCCTCTGCAAGAGCAGTCGGCGATAGGCCATCTCTCCAGCCCTCATCTTTCTATAGCAATTTCTTTTAATTTTTATAATGTTCAGTATGTTCATGGGCTATAGTAAGCCTCTGAATTTGCACAGTACCTTCATATATCTCAGAGATCTTGGCCTCCCTCATCTGCTTTTCCATGGAGTATTCCGTATTGAATCTAGCCTCTGAAAATCTACACAGCATCAGTCACTGAGTGATTGGCCATATCTCCAGCAAATGCCTTTGCGATTGAGGCATAGTAGGTGTTGGCGGCAGCCAGCGTCCACCTCCCGGGCTACTCTCTGGTTGCTCATTCTAGCCAGCTCAACTTGCATTGCCATCTCTTTGAGCAAAAATGAAACTCCTTGGTGCTCAATAAGCTGCTTTCTGAACTTTTTCCTTTCCAGTGCATACTTGGTAGCTTCATCCAAAGCTCTCTGTGCTAACCCACAGCACTGGCTGCTACTGTAGGTCTAATTCTGTCAAAAACTCCCATTGCAATCTTGAAGCCCGTTCCTTCACCAGTCAAAACGTTTTCCTTGGGCACTCTGACATTCTCAGAGGTGATTCCTGTTGTATCTGAACATTGCTGGCCTATGTTTAATTTCTTTTTTCCAATATAGCTTCCTGAGGTGTCAGCTTCCACAGTAAATCCAGTAAAGAAAGGCTTTGCTGGCAGGACCTTTAGGATCCAGATTAGAACGTCTCAGTAGAAAGTACCAGTTCAGCTTCCACAGTAATCCAGTAAAGAAAGGCTTTGCTGGCAGGACCTTTAGGATCCAGATTAGAACGTCTCAGTAGAAAGTACCAGTTCAGCTTCCACAGTAATCCAGTAAAGAAAGGCTTTGCTGGCAGGACCTTTAGGATCCAGATTAGAACGTCTCAGTAGAAAGTACCAGTTCAGCTTCCACAGTAATCCAGTAAAGAAAGGCTTTGCTGGCAGGACCTTTAGGATCCAGATTAGAACGTCTCAGTAGAAGTCAGGTTGGGGGCTGGAGCGATGGCCTAAGCGGTAAGAGCGCCGACCGCTCTTGCAGAGGGACCCGGGTTCGATCCCCAGCACCCACATGGCGGCCGAGAGCCGGCTGAAACTTCCAAGTCAGGAGAACTCCAGTTTCCAGGGGAGTCCGGCGCCCTCTTCTGACCTCGGTGGCATTGCACAACACAGACTTGTGTTGTGTTGTTGGGTGCACAGACTTGCATTTAGGCAGTACATTCATACACGGAAATAAATAAAATTAAAAAAAAAAAAGTTACCAGTTGGCTCCTCCCACTGCTGATCCATCTCCTGAACTGTCAATAGGTGTTTCGCTCCTTTTCTTTTCTGCTTTAGTCTTTATACCAGCCACATCGAAGCCTGCAGAAGGTTCTGTAATGCAATAGACACACATCCTTGGCTGCTCAGTCATACTTCCCAAATACTTCTTTTCCTGTTGTTCATTTCCAGCAGTAATACCAGGCATTTGCTTCAATAGCAGTCTGAATTCCTGAACATCCAAAAGCCAATTCTTCAGTCTTTAAGAAAGCAGCAAAGGTTCCCCATCCCAAACCACCATAATTTTTAGGAATATGTGCATTGATTAAACCAAGTTCCCAGGCTCTTTTAGTTAGAGGGAATGGGTATTCTCCAGTTTTGTCATATTGTTTTTTTTTTTTTTTTTTTTTGTTTTGGATCCTTTTTTTTTTTTTTTTGAGATAAGGGTCTTCCGGTAGCCCCAGCTTTCCTGGAACTCACTCTGTCGACAGGCTGGCCTTGAACTCACAGAGAGCCGCCTGCCTCTCTGCCTCCCAAGTGCTAGGATTAAAGGCGTGCGACCACCACGCCTGACAGTTTGTGGTCATATTCTGAAGGGGGGACTAAGATAATTTCATCTTCAGCAAAGTTCTGAGCAGTAGCTTGAAATTCTTTCTGATGTTCTGTCAATTCAAAATTAAATCCCAGTCCCAGTTCATGCTTGTTAGAAGCTTTCATGTGCTGTGATCTCCACTCAAAATGAGGGCTCGGCAGGGTCTCTCTTTAATCCCAATGGCCTGGACTCACTATGTAGACCAGGCTGGCTTAAACTCACAGAGATCCAGTTGCCTCTGGGTGCTGGGATAAAAGGGGTGTACCACCACACCTGGTCCATCCTCTTTTTGAAAAAAAAAAAACTTTTTGGGGGCGGAGAGATGGCCTAGTGGTTATAGCGGTTAAGAGCGCCGACCGCTCTTACAAGAGGACCCCCCGGGTTCGATCCCCCACACCCACAATGGCAAGAGGCCGAGAACCGTCTGAAACTTCCAATTCCAGGAGAACTCCAAGTTTTCAAGGGAATCCGACACCCTCGTCTGACATCCGGGGCAGTGCACGACAAGGTTGCACAGACTTGCTTGTAGACAGTACATTCATACACATAAAGAAATAAATAAAAAAAAAAATTAATTAAAAAAAAAAAACTTTTTTTGGCGGGGCATGGTGGCGCACGCCTTTTAATCCTAGCACTGGGAGGCAGAAGCGGCGATCGTTGTGAGTTCAAAGGCCAGCCTAGTCTACGAAGGAGTTCAGGAACAGCTGGGGCTACAGTGAGAACCCTGTCCTCCGAACAACAAAGGAGAAAACTGTTTTTGAAGGTTTTGTTTTTCCCTGAATGTATGTAAAGGTATGCCATGTCATGTTGGTGTCTGCAAGAAAGAAGGCGCCGAGAAGAGGCCCCGGGAACTGTCATTAATAACAAAGGTGTTACCTTTCCATGGAAGTTTAGCTGGGGAACCTAGCCCAGGTCCTCTACTAAGGACAGCATGTGCTCTTAACCCCCCTGACGCCATTTCTTTCCTTTTATCCTCTCACCGCAAAACCTGCTCTTTTTAAAACAAGGATCTCCATGTGTAGTGCTAGCTAGCTGCCTGGAGCTTGTTGGATTTAGACTTTTGAGGAGGCCTTGAAAAGAACTCAAAGAAAGATTTTATATTTGCCTCTGGGCCGGGAGTAAAAGTTACACAAACCACCACACCACGCCTCCTGCAATATTAATTTTTGATTACTTTAATTCTTTTCTTGTCCAGTCCAGCCCGAAAGAACCTGATCGCCCGTCTCAGTCCGGTAACTGTGAAAACAGCTGCCCTTTTGTGCTTGGCCCATGCTCAGCAGATTGGAAGGCCGTACCCCCCCCCCCCAGATATCCTCAGGTGAGAACTGAGAAGCCTGGGGCTGTGGGCTTGCCTGTCCTGAGCGGGGTGCCTTCTTGTGGGAGATGAGTGAGAAGTATGGCCCTCATTGACACCAGTCAATGGCTCAGGCAGAGCAGGTTGGTGCTCCAGTTACCAGAATTCATTTAAGCAGTATCTTCCTGGTATAAAACTGAGGTCCCCCCATCCATGTCATGGTGTCGCATCCTTTTTAAAATCCTATCACTTTGTAGGACCGTTCACTGTTGCCTTGTTTTAGTTTCAACCCGCCACCTGCCCTGGACTACATAGTGAGTTTCCAGACAAATGGGGCTTACAGGATACCCTGTCTCAAAAAGAACCAAAAAAAAAAAACTGAGTTCCCCCCTCTTCTATAAGACGAGCTCCCCTGCCAACAGTCCTTGATCACAGCTGAGATGTATCCTGATGGAGGCGGAGGGAAAGAGATGATGAGGAGGAATTCGGCAGTATCTACGTACGTCAGATGCGTATGATTCAATGGGAGGCTCTTCGTCCTCGGTTCTGCTTTGTGCTTCTCTCTGCGTCCTCGTCTTCTTTCATCTTCTATGAGTCCTCTGCGGCTTCCTCGATCTTCTTCTTCTTCGTCCTTCTTACTTCTCTGCGTTCTGCGTCTCTTTTTTTGTTTTTCCCCCCGCTACTTTCTCCTTGATCACCTCCTAGTTCCCCCCTTATATTTCTCTTTTTACCTCACCCCAACTCCCCTTTTTATGCTTTCTCTGCCAGTGTTTTGTGCCTTTTCGCCCAACATACGGAGCTGGTCTCTTCGACGGAAAAAGTGATTGAGCAGATGGGCAAATTTCATCCAGAATTGAAGCTTGCTTATGCTGTTCGAGGCAATAAATGTGAGTATAAGGGATGAGACCTAAGCAGAGACCCTGGCAGGCTGGGTGAATGTTTGCACTTTATTTATTTTTTATTTTTTGTTATTTTTTGGTCGTTTCGAGACAGGTCTCCCTATAGCCCCAGCTGGTCCGGAAACGCACTCTGTAAAGACCAGGCGGGCCTTGAACATCGCCAAAGAATCCGCCTGCCCTGGCCTCCCAGTGCTAGGATTAAGGCGTTGCGCCACCCACGCCCAGCTTAAATGTTTGAATCTTTTAAAGTATAGTGATCATTTCACCTTAGTTAGGTTGCCCAAGCTCAACCTTTACAAACAGCCTAACTGCACTGCTTTAGTGAATCTGCTTCAATACTTGCTGATTGTTTATTCGTTTGGTTTTTTGGTTTGTTTTTTTTTTTTTTTTTTTTTGGGGGGGGGGGGTTGTTTTTTGTTCATTTATGATAGGCTTATATGAACCCAAGTTGGTCTTGGATTCTCTGTGTAGCTAAGGCTGGCCTTGAATATCAGCTCTTCCTCTACCCTCCAAGTATGGTGATCACAGGAGTGCGTCACTGTGACCAGGTCACTTGTTGATTTGTTAACATCCTCTACAGTCTTTTTTTCTCCTCCTCCAGCCTACAAATCCAATGCAGAGCCTTGCACTCTACCATCTCCCCTTAGATACTTAACTTGATGTTGCATTCAGTAGGGTTACTAGCTGTGCATAGTGGCTCATTCCTATAATTCCAGCATTTGTGAGCTGAGGCAGACTTGCCATGAATTCAAGGCCAGCTTGGGCTTCATAGAAAGTACTAGCCCAGCCACAACTTATAGCAAGATACTATCTCAAAGCTGGGCGTGGTGACTCATGCCTAAGATTCCAGCACTTGGAAAGGTAAGGCAGAAGAAAGAATTGCCACAAGTTTGAGGTAAGACTGGATACAAAGAAAAGATCTTATTTCAAAAAATAAGAAAAATGGTAGCTATGCTAGTTAACTGGCTAGGCATGGTAGCATTTGCCTAGGGTCCCAGCAGTGAGGAAGCTGGGCAGGATGATTACTCTGAGTTCAGGCTGGGTAGTATAGCACACCTATCAAAAAGACAAGGTTGGCCAGCAAGATGACTCACATGGCAGAAGGAGAGAACTGGCTCTCAGAATTGTCCTCTGATCCCTCTACATGTGTGTCATGGTATATATACACATACATACTAAATAAATGTAATTTTTTAAAAAACTAAGGAAAATTGGTATGGTGTTGCATGCCTGTGTACTTCTAGCATTTAGAAGGATGAAGCAGGAGTTAAAAATAAGCCTGGGAACCTAAGAAGTTTAAGGCTATCTTGAACTACATTAGACCCTTTCCAAAAACAAAAAAGAAAATCTCAACACTCAGGAGGCAGAGGCAGGCGGATCTCTGTGAGTTCAAGGCCAGCCTGGTGTACATAGTGAGTTCCAGGACAGCTAGGACTACAGGGAGACCCTGTCTCAAAGTGACTGGTGAGATGGCTTGGTGAGTTAAGGCACTTGCTAGCAAGCCTGACAACCTGAGCTCAATCTCTGGGATCCACATGGTAGAAGGAGAGAACAGACTTCTACAAGCTGTCCTTTGATATTCTTCCCCCTCCACATGAATGTATGGGAGGGAGGGAAAATTATTGAAGGAAAAGGGTGGCTGGTGAATGGCACCCTTTGTAAAGACATGTGCTGCCCAATGCTGTAAGCCTAATGACCTGAGTTCTATACCTGGATCCTGCATAAAGTTGGAAGGTAATAACTGATTCCATAGAATTGTCCTCTTGTACCTGGGTGTTGTAGCGCACAACTTTAATCCCAGCACTGGGGAGGCAGAGGCAGGCGGATCTCTGTGAGTTCAAGGCCAGCCTGGTCTACATAGCTCCAGTCCAGCTGGGACTAAAGGGAGACCGTTCCTCAAAAAGAAAAGAAAAAAAAAAAAAAGAATTGTCCTGTGACCTCTGATCGCCACAAGAGAGCCATGGCACATTGTACACTCATGCCTCCCACCCCCAACTATCTCACCAATAATAATTTAAAAAAGAAAACCACAAACTATGTGGTCTAAATTTTATATATATATATAGAGATAATATAGATAGTTTGGTCTCAAGTCTAAATTGCATATATATTTGAGTGACTGGTGGTTATTAAGACAAGGTCTCCTATAGCCCAACTAACCTCAAACTCACTATGGACCATGTAGCCAAAGTTGGCCTTGAAGTAATCCTCCTGTCCCTCCCCTCCTCATGCCTCTGACTGGACTGCAGGCATGTAGTACCTTGCTTATTGTATGTGTTTTGGGAGGGGATTGTTTGTTTTGGTTATGTTTTGTTGAATTTTTAGACAAGATCTGATGGTTCCCAGGCGTGGTCTTGACACTTTATTTTGTATTTTTTTCTTTTGTGGTCCTTGAGACAGGTCCTCCTTTGTAAGCCCCAGCTGGTTCACCTGGAACTCACTCTGTAGACCAGGCTGGCCGTGAACCACCAAAGATCTGCCTGCCTTCTGCCTTCCGAGTGCGAGGATTAAAGGAATGCATCACCACCATGGCATGGCCAAACTTTAAGATATAGCCAAGGTGACCTTGAACCCCACGAATCCGCATTCTCTGGAACACCTGAATTGATGGTATTCTAGGGATCGGCCACCATACCCCTTTTTTTATGGCGTTGCGGATGGCCCTCCCCAGGGCTCCATGCCTGCTGAGCAAGCGTTTCTGTGAACTGAACTGCTTCCTCACAACCATAGCGAAACAATTAATAAATATTTCTTACTGAATTAGGTAAAAATAAACTTTAGATCGGCTTGTCTTGGCCTCCTGAGTGGCTGGGATTATTAATGGTATGCGCCACTGTGCTCAGCCTGAAAATGAACTTTGAATGTATCTTGTCTCAGAATGATTAACATTATGCCTTAGNCTAACCTCAAACTCACTATGGACCATGTAGCCAAAGTTGGCCTTGAAGTAATCCTCCTGCCTCTGACTGAGACTGCAGGCATGTAGTACCTTGCTTATTGTATGTGTTTTGGGAGGGGATTGTTTGTTTGTTTGTTTGTTGTTTTTGAGACAAGATCTGATGTATCCCAGGCTGGTCTTGAACTTTATTTTTTATTTTTTTATTTTTTTTTGGTCTTTTCGAGACAGGGTCTCCTTGTAGCCCCAGCTGTCCTGGAACTCACTCTGTAGACCAGGCTGGCCTTGAACTCACAAAGATCTGCCTGCCTCTGCCTTCCGAGTGCTAGGATTAAAGGCATGCACCACCATGCCTGGCCAAACTTTATATATAGCCAAGGGTGACCTTGAACACTGATCCTCATGTCTCTGAACACCTGAATGATGGTATTATAGGGATAGGCCACCATACCCAGTTTATGGAGTGCAGGGATGGAATCCAGGGCTCCATGCCTGCTAGGCAAGCGTTCTGTGAACTGAACTGCATTCTCAGCACCATAGCTAAACCAATTAATAAATATTTCTTACTGAATTAGGTAAAAATAAACTTTTAGATCTGCTTGCCTCTTGCCTCCTGAGTGCTGGGATTAAAGGTATGCGCCACTGTGCTCAGCCTGAAAATGAACTTTGAATGTATCTTGTCTCAGAATGATTAACATTATGCCTTAGTCATTTTGGAGATACTACCTTAATGACTTATGTTGCTGTATCTTATATAATGTTAATTTGCATATATTAGAAGGGTAATCATATTCCTCAGTGGCAGAGCCACTGGTCAGTTGCCCTTGCTGAAGTAAATAACCCCTCACCTTTGCCAATGTAAGTACCTTTAAATTAAATGCAGTGGGCCACAAAATATAAAAAGAAACAGAAAAGCATTGAAGGAGGAGGGGACTTATTTGGCATAAGGCCTTTGGTGGGAAGAGTGAATATGGTACATTGTGTGTGTGTGTAAGTGTGTGTAAGTGTGTGTAAGTAATTGCAAAAGAATAAAAATGTTTAATTAATGTAAATATTTATAGTCACCGGGCGTAGTAGCACATGCCTTTAATCCTAGTATCCAGAAGACTGAGGCAGATCTCTCTGTGAGATCAAGGGCAGCCTTGTCTGCATAGCAACTTCCAGGCCAACTGGGGCTATAGGGAGACCCTGTAAGTGAGTGAGTGAGTAAATGTAGTGATTTCACCTGCAGACAGACTCATCAGAGGAGCTTGTACACATAGGGAAGCCTTCATTTAGAAATTTTCCAAAATGCTGATTGTTTTTTAGTCTCCATAGCCCAGTATTCACTAAGTAACCAAGCTGGCCTCAGATCTGTGGCTGTCCTCCTGCTCCTGCCTCCTCAGTTACGAGACTACAAGCATGCGCAACCACGCCTGGTGGCAGGGCTGAATTCACATAGTGGAAATGTGGAGCACAGTGTACATGCATTAATAACTTTGGTAGATACTTGTATCAGTTTCCACTTAACCAGATATAGTTTCAGAATAATGTGTTGGGTTTCTTTTGGGTTTTGGGTTTAATTTTTTTTTTTTTTTTTTTTTTTNTCACCTCCCTCCCCTGCATACAGAGTATGACAATTTTACTCATCTCCATCCTTTCCATGCATAGCTATTTGTACATTGCCTGTCTATGTTATGTTCAGAGGCAGGCAGAGGAGTTAAATTTGGACAGAGGAAGTTTTAAATTCCCTTGGAATCTGGAGTTGTGTGTTGCTCGTTAGCCTTCATGTTGGTGATGGGAATCGAGCCTGGGTCCCCTGCAAGATGCAGTCAGTGAATTTTAACCTCTGAACCATTTCTAGTCCCTAGTGTTTTATTTTAGAAGGTTTTGGTTTTGTTTTGTTTTTTGTTCCATTTGAGACAGGGTCTCCCTGAGCTCCAGCTGTCTGGGAACTTGTAGTAGATAGATCTGTAACATGTTGACTAGGGGCACTGGCCTTGAAACCCCAGAGATCTGCTTCCCTCTGTCTCCGAAGTTGCTAAGGCATCTGTCACCACAGCTGAGCTATTGTAGACAGTTTTATTTAAAAAATGAGGTTTTAGCTGGCCGTGGTGTGTGCACCTTTCATCCTAGCAAGTTGGGAGGCACGAGACTCCCAAGGTTGTGAGTTCAAGGCCCAGCTGGGCTACAGGGAGACCCTGTCTCAAAAAGGACAGAAACAACAACAAACAACAAAAAACCCTGAGGCTTTAGAAATTATTTTGGAGCTGGATTTGGTGGTTCATACCTGTAAATCCCAACTTTTAGGAGGCTGAAGCTAGGTGATTTCAAGACCAGGCATGGTGAGTTCCAGGCCAAAAAAAAAAAAAAAAAAAAAAAAAAAAAAAAAAGGTGTGTGGGGGGGCATGGGCCTGGAGGAATTAAGCCTAGCGGTTAAGAGCACCAAACTGCTCTTGCAGAGGACCCAGGTCGATCCTAGCACCACCATGGCAGCTAAGAACCATCTGTAACCTCCCATTCCAGGAGAACCTCTAGTTCCAGGGGAATCCCGAGACCCTATCTGCCTCTGCGGCATGTACAAACACTGGTGCAAAAAACCGAACCTGCAGACAATACATTCATACACATAAAAAATAAATAAATATTTTTAAAAATTACAAAAAGGGGACTGATGGGCTAGAAAGATGGTCAGTGGTTAAGAGCGCCGACTGCTCTTTCAGAGGACCCAAGTTCGCTTTCCCCAGCACCATATGGCGGCTAAGAACCCTTTACCTCCAGTTCCAGTGGGAATCGACGCCCTCTTCTGCCCTCCCCCCGCATTGCACAAAAACACAGGTGCACCAAACATACATGCAGACAGTTACACTCATACACATTAATCCCACTCGGGAGGGCAGAGGCAGGCGGATCTCTGTGAGGTTCAAGGCCAGCCCAGTTTACAAAGTGAGTTCCAAAACAAAGAAAAAAAAAAAAAAAAAGGGAGATCCTGTCTCATAAACTAAATAAATAAATAAATAAATAAATAAAATAAATCAATAAATAAAAAATTTTGGGGGGGGAATTAATTATAATTCAAGGCTACATTGACTGGGTTCCCCTCCCTCCCCCAAGCTGAGGACTGAACCCAGCGGCTGCGCTTACTAGGCAGGTGTTCTGCCACTGAACTAAATCCCCAACTCCAATTGTTATTTTTTAAATATTTTATTAATTTTTATTTGTATGCATGTACGTCTGTATGTAGGTTGGCACCTGTGTCCTGCAGTGCCGCGGAGGTCAGAAGCGGGTGTTCGGATTCCCTGGAACTGGAGTTGAACGCGACTGGTTCTCATGTCAAAAGTAGTCTGTACTCTTAATTGCTAGGCCATCTCTCCGGCCCCGCAATTTGTTTATTTTAAGCAAGGGAAGTAAAATGTTGGTTCAGTATTAACAAGGTTTCCCAGAAATTTATTATAGTTTTATAATGGGGAAAATGAATATTAATTTTTTGCCATTTTGTACAAAAAACCAATATATCAAAATTATTTAAAAAATCACCATGACTTCAGTACAGTAACTTGTAAGTCTTGTGGGTCAAAATCCCACATGTCTCTCGGTGTTAGCTTTAGTGTATTCACTGAATTCTTTCTTGATAAGCCCTCCTTCCTGTCCCTGGAATAAACATTTCATTTCTGGGTGTTTCTTCAACTGAAGTTAATGTAAGGATTCACAGTGGTAAGTTAATATAATTCAAGTAAAGTGATAGTAAGGACAACACATAATTTCAATAAAGCCAAATCTATTTGAAAAAGGGAAATTGTGCCAGGTTGTTGGTGGCGCATGCCTTTAATCCTCGCACTTGGTAGGCAGAGGCAGGTGGATCTTCGTGAGTTCAAGGCCAAAGGCCAGCCTGGTCTACAGTTCCAGGACAGTTGGGGCTACGGGAAGACCCTATCTCAAAAAAAAAAAAAATCCCCCCCCCCCAAAATAAAAAAAAAGAAAAGAAAAAGGGACTGGAAATTGTGGAGCAAAGTACAACACAATAAGGGTAAACCGCCAGATTTATGTTGTTAATATGCCTACTTTCCTTTGGCTGGGATGTGAAGCCCTTTATGTTTTCTGAAGCATAAAAATGTTTTGTGTTTTAGCAACACAATACTTAACTCATCTTTCTTATTTTTTTATTTCATTTTTTTATGTGTGTGAATTGTACTGTGCATGTAGGTTTGTGCACCTGTGTCATGCAATGCCTCAAAGGTCAGAAAAGGGAGTCAAGCTTCCCCTGGAACTGGAGTTAAGATGGTCTCAGCCGCCATGTGGGGTGCTGGGATTGACCTGTCCTCTGCAAGAGCAGTCTGGCGCTATTAACCACTGAGCAATCTCTCCAGCCCTCAATCTTTCTATAGCAATTTCTTTTAATTTTTACTAATGTTCAGTATGTTCATGGGCTATAGTAAGCCTCTGAATTTGCACAGTACCTTCATATATCTCAGAGATCTTGGCCTCCCTCATCTGCTTTTCCATGGAGTATTCCGTATTGAATCTAGCCTCTGAAAATCTACACAGCATCAGTCACTGAGTGATTGGCCATATCTCCAGCAAATGCCTTTGCGATTGAGGCATAGTAGGTGTTGGCGGCAGCCAGCGTCCACCTCCCGGGCTACTCTCTGGTTGCTCATTCTAGCCAGCTCAACTTGCATTGCCATCTCTTTGAGCAAAAATGAAACTCCTTGGTGCTCAATAAGCTGCTTTCTGAACTTTTTCCTTTCCAGTGCATACTTGGTAGCTTCATCCAAAGCTCTCTGTGCTAACCCACAGCACTGGCTGCTACTGTAGGTCTAATTCTGTCAAAAACTCCCATTGCAATCTTGAAGCCCGTTCCTTCACCAGTCAAAACGTTTTCCTTGGGCACTCTGACATTCTCAGAGGTGATTCCTGTTGTATCTGAACATTGCTGGCCTATGTTTTAATTTCTTTTTTCCAATATAGCTTCCTGAGGTGTCAGCTTCCACAGTAAATCCAGTAAAGAAAGGCTTTGCTGGCAGGACCTTTAGGATCCAGATTAGAACGTCTCAGTAGAAAGTACCAGTTCAGCTTCCACAGTAATCCAGTAAAGAAAGGCTTTGCTGGCAGGACCTTTAGGATCCAGATTAGAACGTCTCAGTAGAAAGTACCAGTTCAGCTTCCACAGTAATCCAGTAAAGAAAGGCTTTGCTGGCAGGACCTTTAGGATCCAGATTAGAACGTCTCAGTAGAAAGTACCAGTTCAGCTTCCACAGTAATCCAGTAAAGAAAGGCTTTGCTGGCAGGACCTTTAGGATCCAGATTAGAACGTCTCAGTAGAAAGTACCAGTTGGGGGCTGGAGCGATGGCCTAGCGGTTAAGAGCGCCGACCGCTCTTGCAGAGGACCCGGGTTCGATCCCCAGCACCCACATGGCGGCCGAGAGCCGGTCTGAAACTCCATCCAGGAGAACTCCAGTTCCAGGGGAGTCCGACGCCCTCTCTGACCTCCGCGGCCTTGCACGTCACAGGTGCACAGACTTGCATGGCACACAGTACATTCATTACACCATACGGAACATAAATACAATTAAAAAAAAAAAAAAGTACCAGTTGGCTTTCCTCCCACTGCTGATCACATCTCCTGACTGTCAATAATGTGTTCATCTCCTGTCTTTTGCTTTAGTCTTTTACCCCCCAGCCACATCGAAGTCCTGCAGAAGGTTCTGATTAATGCAATAGGACCAGCACATCCCTTGGCTGCTCAGTCACACTTCCCCAAATCTCTTCTTTTCCTGTTGTTCATTTCCAGCAGTAATACCAGGCATTTGCTTCAATAGCAGTCTGAATTCCTGAACATCCAAAAGCCAATTCTTCAGTCTTTAAGAAAGCAGCAAAGGTTCCCCATCCCAAACCACCATAATTTTTAGGAATATGTGCATTGATTAAACCAAGTTCCCAGGCTCTTTTAGTTAGAGGGAATGGGTATTCTCCAGTTTTGTCATATTGTTTTTTTTTTTTTTTTTTTTGTCTTTTTTTGGTAAGGTTTTCCTGTAGCCCAGCTGTCCTGGAACTCACTCTGTAGACAGGCTGGCTTGAACTCACAGGATCGGCCTGCCTCTGCCTCCCAAGTGCTAGGATTAAAGGCGTGCGCCACACGCCTGACAGTTTGCATTCTGAAGTGACTAAGATAATTTCATCTTCAGCAAAGTTCTGAGCAGTAGCTTGAAATTCTTTCTGATGTTCTGTCAATTCAAAATTAAATCCCAGTCCCAGTTCATGCTTGTTAGAAGCTTTCATGTGCTGTGATCTCCACTCAAAATGAGGGCTCGGCAGGGTCTCTCTTTAATCCCAACTGGCCTGGAGCTCACTATGTAGACCAGGCTGGCCTTAAACTGAAGCCTCCCAAGTGTTGGGAGTAAAGGGGTGTACCACCACACCTGGTCCATCCTCTTTTTTAAAAAAAACTTTTTTGGGGGGCTGGAGAGATGGCCTAGCGGTTAAGAGCGCCGACCGCTCTTACAGAGGACCCGGGTTCGATCCCCAGCACCCACATGGCAGCCGAGAAACGTCTGAAACTCCAATTCCGGAGGAACTCCAGTTTCCAAGGGAATCCGACACCCTCTTCTGGAACCTCCGTGGCATTGCACGACACGGGGTGCACAGACTTGCTTGTAGACAGTACATTATACACATAACAGAAATAAAAAAAAAAATTAATTTAAAAAAAACACACTTTTTTGGCTGGGCATGGTGGCGCACGCCTTTAATCTAGCACTTGGGAGGGAGAAGCATGCGGATCTTTGGGCGTTCAGGGCCAGCCTGGTGTACAGATGAGTTCCAGGACAGCTGGGCTTAATGGAGACCCCTTGTCTCGAAAACACAAAAAAAAAAAAAACTGTTTTTGAAGGTTTTGTTTTTCCCTGAATTAGTAGGTATGCCATGTGCATGTTGGTGTCTGCAGAGGCCAGAAGAGGCCCCGGGAACTGGCATTAATAACAGGTGTTAACTTCCATGTAGTTGCTGGGAACCTAGCCCAGGTCCTCTACTAAGGACAGCATGTGCTCTTAACACCTGAGCCATTTCCTCCAGCACCTGCTCTTTTTAAACAGGATCTCCCTGTGAGTGCTAAGCTGCCCCTGGACGCTTGTTGTTGTAGACTAGGCCGGCTTTGAACTCAAAGAGATTTATTTGCCTCTGCCGGGAGTAAAAGTGAACACACCACACACCACGCCTGTCTGCAATATTAATTTTATTCTGTTCTTGTCAATTCAGCCCACAGAACCTGATCGCCCAGTCTCAGTCCGGTACTGGGAAAACAGCTGCCTTTGTCTTGGCCATGCTCAGCAGAGTGGAGCCAGGAGACAGATATCCTCAGGTGAGAACTGAGAAGCCTGGGGCTGTGGGCTTGCCTGTCCTGAGCGGGGTGCCTTCTTGTGGGAGATGAGTGAGAAGTATGGCCCTCATTGACACCAGTCAATGGCTCAGGCAGAGCAGGTTGGTGCTCCAGTTACCAGAATTCATTTAAGCAGTATCTTCCTGGTATAAAACTGAGGTCCCAGCCCAGCATGGTGCCGCCGCTTTAATTCCTAGCACTTGGGAGGCAGAGCAGGCTGGATCTTTGTGAGTTCCAAGCGCCTGGTCTTCAGAGTGCGTTCCAGGACAGCTGGGGCCCTACAGGGAGGACCCTGTCTCAAAAGACCAAACAAAAAAAAACTGAGGTCCCCCCTCTTCTATAAGAAGAGCTCCCTGCCAACAGTCTTGAATCACAGCTGAGAGGTGCGCCTGTGGAGGAGGAAGAGGAGGTAGGGGAGGAGGCGGAGGAGGAGGAGGAGAAGAGGAGGAGGAGGGAAGAGGAGGAGGAGGAGAGGGGAAGAGGAGGAGGAGGAAGAGGAGGCGGAAGAGGAGGAGGAAGAGGAGGAGGAATGGCAGCGGAGGAGGAGAGGGGAGGGGAGGAGGAGGAGGAGGAGGGAGGAGGAGGAGGAGAGGTTGTTGTTGTTCCCCGAACTGCTCAGGTGGCAATAATGTCACCATGATGGTCTATTGTTAAACTCACCTTTTATGATTTCTCTGCCAGTGTTTGTGCCTGTCCCCAACATACGAGCTGGCTCTTCAGACAGGAAAAGTGATTGAGCAGATGGGCACTCAGTTCATCAGAATGAAGCTTGCTATGCTGTTCGACGGGCAATAACTGTGAGTATAAGGTATGAGACCTCTAAGGCGAGACCCTGGCAGGCTGTGTGGCATGTTGCACTTTATTTATTTTTATTTTTTATTTTTTGGCTTTTCGAGACAGGGTCTCCCTATAGGCCCCAGCCTGTCCTGGAAACTCACTCTGTAGACCAGGCTGGCCTTTGAACTCGCAAAGATCCGCCTGCCTATGCCTCCCAAGTGCTAGGATTAAAGGCGTGCGCCACCACGCCCGCTGAATGTTGCACTTTTTAAAGTATAGTGATCATATTCACCTCTTTAGGTCCATCTCACCCTTACAGCCTAACTGCACTGCTTTAGTGAATCTGCTTCAATACTTGCTGATTGTTATTCTCTTGGTTTTTTGGTTTGTTTTTTTTTTTTTTTTTGGCGGGGGGGGGGTTTTTTTTTGGTTTTTGTTTTCTGAGATATCATTTATCCTATGTTGGTTTTGAACTTTCTGTGTAGCTAAGGATGGCCTTGATGAATATCATCTCTTCTCTACCCTCCAAGTATGGTGATCACAGGAGTGCGTCACTGTGACCAGGTCACTTGTTGATTTGTTAACATCCTCTACAGTCTTTTTTTCTCCTCCTCCAGCCTACAAATCCAATGCAGAGCCTTGCACTCTACCATCTCCCCTTAGATACTTAACTTGATGTTGCATTCAGTAGGGTTACTAGCTGTGCATAGTGGTCATCCTATAATTCCAGCATTTGTGAGCTGAGGCAGACTTGCCATGAATTCAAGGCAAGCTGGCTTCATAAGAAAGTACTGCCCCGCCAAAAACTTTTAGCAAGATTACTATCTCACAGCTGTTGGTGACTCATTGCCTAGAGATTCCAGCACTTGGAAAGGTAAGGCAGAAGAAAGAATTGCCACAGGGTTTTTGAGGTAAGACTGGGATACAGAAACGTTCTTATTTCCACAAAAGGAAAAATGGTTCGCTAGCTAGTTAACTGTCTGGGCATGGTAGCATTTGCCTAGGGTCCCAGCAGTGAGGAAGCTGGGCAGGATGATTACTCTGAGTTCAGGCTGGGTAGTATAGCACACCTATCAAAAAGACAAGGTTGGCCAGCAAGATGACTCACATGGCAGAAGGAGAACTGGCTCTCAGAATTGTCCTCTGATCCCTCTACATGTGTGTCATGGTAATATACACAACATACTAAATAAATGTTAATTTTTTAAAAAAACTAAGAAAATTGTTATGGTGTGCATGCCTGTTTTACTTATCGCATTTAGAAGGATGAAGCAGGAGTTAAAAATAAGCCTGGGAACCTAAGAAGTTTAAGGCTATCTTGAACTACATTAGACCCTTTCCAAAAACAAAAAAAAAGAACTCTCAAACTCGGAGGCAGAGGCAGGCGGATCTCTGTGAAGTTCAAGGCAGCCTGGGCTGTTGTACCTCGGAGTTCCAGGACAGCTAGGATACAGGGAGACCCGTCTCAAAGAGACGCTGTGAGATGGCTTGGTGAGGTTAAGGGGCACTTGCTTAGCAACCTGACAACCTGACGCTCATCTCTGGGATCCACATCGGTAGAAGGAGAGAACAGGACTTTACTAGCTGTCCTTTGATATTCTTCCCCCTCCACATGAATGTATGGGAGGGAGGGAAAATTATTGAAGGAAAAGGGTGGCTGGTGAATGGCACCCTTTGTAAAGACATGTGCTGCCCAATGCTGTAAGCCTAATGCCCTTAGTTCTATCCCTGGATCCTGCATAAAGTTGGAAGGTAATAACTGATTCCATAGAATTGTCCTCTTGTACCTGGGTGTTATAGCGCACAACTTTAATCCCAGCACGGGAGGCAGAGGCAGGCGGGATCTCTGTGAGTTTCAAGGCCAGCCTGGTCTACCTAGTCCAGTCCAGTGGGGGACTAAAGGGAGACCGTTCCTCAAAAAGAAGAAAAAGACAAAAAAAAACGACTTGTTTCCTGTGAACCTCTTGAGCGCCAACAAGAGAGCCATGCGCACATCGTCCTCATGCTCCCACCCCACAACTATCTCACCAATAAATTTAAAAGAAAAACCACAAATATGTGTCTAAATTATATATATATATATATATATCTATATATATATATATATATTTGGGTCTCAAGTCTAAAATTGATATATATTTGAGTGAACTGGTGGTTTTAAGACAAGGTCTCTATAGCCCCAGCTAAACTTGAACTCACTATGGACCATTTAGACAAAGTTTGGCCTTGAAGTATCCTCTGCCTCTGACTGAGACTGCAGGCATGTAGTACCTTGCTTATTGTATGTGTTTTGGGAGGGGATGTTTGTTTGCTTGTTTTGTTGTTTTGAGACAAGATCTGATGTATCCCAGGCTGGTCTTGAACTTTATTTTTCTTTTTTATTTTTTTGGTCTTTTCGAGACAGGGTCTCCTTGTAGCCCCAGCTTGGTCCTGGAACTCACTCTGTAGACCAGGCTGGCCTTTAACTCACACAGATCTGCTTGCCCTCTGCCTTCCGAGTGCTAGGAATAAGGGCATGCACCCACATGCCTGGGCCAAAACTTTTATATATAGCCAAGGGTGACCTTGAAATTCTGATCCTCATGTCCCACTTCTGAACACCTGAATGATGGTATTATAGGGATAGGCCACCATACCCAGTTATGGAGTGCAGGGAGAATCCAGGGCTCCCTGCCCGCTCGCAAGCGTTCTGTGAACTGAACTGCATTCTCAGCACCATAGCTAAACCAATTAATAAATATTTCTTCTGAAATTAGGTACAAATAAACTTTTCAGATTCTGCTTGCCTCTTGCCTCCTGAGTGCTGGGATTAAAGGTATGCGCCACTGTGCTCAGCCTGAAAATGAACTTTGAATGTATCTTGTCTCAGAATGATTAACATTATGCCTTAGTCATTTTGGAGATACTACCTTAATGACTTATGTTGCTGTATCTTATATAATGTTAATTTGCATATATTAGAAGGGACTCATTTTTCTTCAGTGGTATAGCTACTGGTCAGTTGCCCTTGCTGAAGTAAATAACCCCTCACCTTTGCCAATGTAAGTACCCTTAAATTAAATGCAGTGGGCCACAAAATATAAAAAGAAAACAGAAAAAGCATGAAGGGAGCGAGGACCTTACTTGCATTCTTTAAGGCCTTTGGCTGGCGAAGAGTGAATCTGGTTACATTGTGTGTGTGTGTAATGTGTGTAAGTGTGTAAGTAATTGCAAAAGAATCAAAAAATGTTTAATTATGTAAATATTTATATTCACCGGAGTAGTAGCACATTGCCTTTAATCTCAGTATCCAGTAGGCCGAAGCAGGCAGATCTCTATGTGAGTTCAGGGCAGCCTTGTCTTGCATAGCAACTTCCCAGGCCAACTTGGGGCTATAGGGAGACCCTGAAGTGAAGTGAGTGAGTAAATGTAGTGATTTCACCTGCAGACAGACTCATCAGAGGAGCTTGTACACATAGGGAAGCCTTCATTTAGAAATTTTCCAAAATGCTGATTGTTTTTTAGTCTCCATGCCCCATTATTCACTAAGTTACCACGCTGTTGGCCCCGATCTGTGGCTGTCCTCTGCTCCTGCCTCCTCAGTACGAGACTAAAGGCATGCGCAACCACGCCTGGTGGCAGGGCTGATTTCACATAGTGGAAATGTGGAGCACAGTGTACATGCATTAATAACTTTGGTAGATACTTGTATCAGTTTCCACTTAACCAGATATAGTTTCAGAATAATGTGTTGGGTTCTTTGGGTTTGGGTAATTTTTTTTTTTTTTTTTGAGATCTTTCTGTGGGTTTGTTTTGTTTTGTTTTTTTTTTTTTTTGTTTTTTGTTTTGTTTTTTTTACAAATATTTTAAAACATTCTTTTTAAATTTTTTTATTTTTATTTATTCTTGTATGTATATGAATGTACGTCTGCATTGGCAGGTCTGTGCACTGTGTTGTGCAATGCTCGGAGGTAAGAAGAGGGCGTCGGATTCCCGTGGAACTGAGTTAAAGATGGTTTCTCGCCACCATGTTGGTGCTGTGGCATCGAACCCAGTCCTCTGAAGAGCACTCAGTGCCTCTTAACCACTAGGCCGTCCTCAAGCCTCCTTGTTTTTTTTTTTTTGTTTTTTTTTTTTAGGTTTTGTGCTTAGGAAAACTAGCTATACAAGTGACTATCTGAAGACTAGAAAACAACAAAAGACTGTACAAGATCCTGGGCCTCATAGCTACCACCTTAGAAGGAACTTGAACTGTGTAAGAAAGTGGATGATGGGGTGGGAGAGATGGCTCAGCGGTTAAGAGCACTGACTGCTCTTGCAGAGGATCCGAGTTTGATTCCCCAGCACCCACATGGTGGTAGAACCGTCTTTAAGCCGGGCATGGTGCGCACGCTTTAATCTTAGCACTTTGGGAGCCAGAGTCAGGCATATCTTGTTAGTTCAAGGCAGCCTGGTCTACAACAGTAAGTTCGGCCACGCTGGGACTAACAGGAGACCCCGTCTCAAAAAAAAAAAAAAAAAAAAGTGGATCCTAATACTAAAAAGATCCTGGTGCATTTGCGAGAGGATTCAGTGTTAAGAGCACTGGCTGTGCTTCCAGGGGACCCAGGTTCAGTTCTCAGCACCCACATGGTAGCTAACAATCTTCCATAACTACAGTTCCAGGGGATCTGATGCCTTCTTCTGACCTCCATGATGATTGTGCACATGGGTGCATTTACATACACGCAGGCAAAATATTCATATACATAGAGTGTGTGTGTGTGTGTATGTGTATATGTGTATCAATGGTAAAGAGAAAGTGCTACACCATAGTAAATTTAGGAGAAAGTAGAAGAAAAATTGAGTCCACAGTGTATTGAATTGGTGGTGTTCTGTTTGACAGAAGAAACCAAGGCTTCTTGGTTGAAGGTACCCCCTTTGTGCTTTATTTATAAGGGGTGCATGTGCATCCCATAACATGTGTATGGAGTTCTGTGTTTATGGGGGGTGCATATGCATGCCAAAACATGTGTATGGAGTTCAGAGGAAAACTTGTAGGAATGAGTTCTCGCCTACCAATATAAGTCCCAGGGATTCTGCCTTCAGCCCTGAGAAGGGCCTTTACTTATTTATTTATTTATTTATTTATTTATTATCTTATTTATTTATTTATTTATTATGTGGATGAATGTACTGTATGCATGCAGGTCTGTGCATCTGTGTCATGCAATGCCGCAGAGGTCAGAAGACGGTGTCGGATTCGCCTGGAACTGAGTTCTCCTGGAATTGGCGAGTTTACAGACAGTTCTAGCCACCATGTGGGTGCGGGATCGACAACCCTGGGTCCTCTCTGCAAGAGCAGTCGGTGCTCTAAACGTAGGCCATCCTCCAGCCCCGAGAAGGGCCTTTACATACTAAGCCAGCTAATAGTCCCTAATGTGTGTGTGCGTGTTTTTTTTTTTGTTTGTTTGTTTTTTTTATCCACTGCTAAGAGTCATAGTCCCTAATGTGTTTTGATATCTGGAATTGACCTGTTCTGACAATTCTGGAAGAATGTGTAGGGCTTTGATTTCCCAAGCTAGATTTGCCTTTGAAATACCCACAGAAAACATGTCATCTCCACAGTGGAAAGAGGTCAGAAGATCAGTGAGCAGATTGTCATTGGCACCCCTGGGACAGTCCTGGACTGGTGTTCCAAGCTCAAGTTCATTGACCCCAAGAAGATCAAGGTGTTTGTTCTGGATGAGGCTGACGTGATGATAGCTACTCAGGGCCACCAAGACCAGAGCATCCGCATCCAGAGGTAGGAATTGGAGCCACAAGGCTGACGTGATGGTAGCTGCTCAGGCCCTCCAAGAGGACCCTCCAGAGACTCCTCTTGCTTGTGTGGGTTCTTTTCTCTGCTGTGTGTAGCAGCATTTGTCTGACAGGCCATTTCCACGGTAGTACTCACCAGACTCCCAGCCTGGGTTGAGAAGGGACACCTGGGACCCTCATCCAGCCCAGTACCAGCCTGGGTCTGCTCCTCTTCCTCTTTGGGATGCTCCGTACCCCCACACAGCCTTCTGGGGCTGTAGTCCATCCAGACAGGGAGGCCGAGCTTGTGTTCTTCCTGGCGAAAGCCTGTGAGTTGTGCAAAGCGCCTGGGCCTCCACTTGCAGGATGCTGCCCAGAAACTGCCAGATGCTGCTTTTCTCTGCCACCTTTGAAGACTCGGTGTGGAAGTTTGCCCAGAAAGTGGTTCCAGACCCCAACATTATCAAACTGAAGCGTGAGGAAGAGACATTGGACACCATCAAGCAGTATTACGTCCTTTGCAGTAACAGAGAGGAGAAGTTCCAGGCCCTGTGCAACCTGTACGGAGCCATCACCATTGCTCAAGCCATGATCTTCTGCCATGTGAGTAGCTGCTGGGGCCTGCACCGCAGCCCCGACCCTCCCTTAGCTCCACTTCCTCTGCTCAGGAGGACCACATTCTCTGTGTGGCAAGGAAGTGGTTTGTGGACTAGGAGAAAATTGTTTCTTCAGTAGTAGTGTTCTGGAAGATACATAGCATTAACATAGCATTCCTGGAACCGTATACATTTATATCAGTTTTTGAGATCATGTCTCAAAAAAAATCCAGATAATGAGATAATGGTGTTGTACAATTCTCTGATCTCCCTCACCCCTTTGTGATTTATTCAGATTTATTTCGTTCTGTTCTTTTTTGTTGTTGTTGTTGTTGTGTTGTTGTTTGATTTTTGTGGGGGTTTTTTTGTCTGGGGTTCGTTTTTTGGTTTTTTTTTTGTTATTTTGAGACAGGTTCTCTCTGTAGCCCCAGCTGCCCTGGTACTCGCTTTGTAGACCAGGCTGGCCTTAAACTCACAGAGCTCTGCCTTGCCTCTGACTCCAAGATGTGCGATTAAAGCTTTGTACCACCGTGCCCAGCTGTTCTCTCTTTCTGAGATAAGGTCTCATTATATACCCTGGGATCATCTTCAACTTGAATTCTCTTGCCTCAGCTTCGCAAGTGCTAGAATAACAGGTGTGTTTTATTACATTTATTAATTTCGTGCCATTGTATGCGTGTGGAACTCAGAGGACAACTTTGGGGAGTCCTTTCTCTCCTTCCACCTTGGGAGTCTCAGGGCTCAAACTCAGGTGGTCAGTGAGTGGCTTTGCCCACTAAGCCATCTCACCAACCAGAGGTCTATGCAAATATTGTAAAATTATTTCCAAGGTGACCTTTTTGCTTGCTATTGTAGCATGTCAGGTTGGCAGTTGTAGGATATTGAGCTGCCTACTGCAGTATTGCATGCATTTACTCCCAGCACTCAGGCAGGTGGATCTCTCAGGCCAGCATGGTCTACTTAGTGCCATCCAGTCAAGCTACATAATGAGACCCAGTCTCAAAATCCCAAAAACCTTTACCTGATGAGTTTTAGGTGAGTGTTTCAGACCCCAAATAATTCCTGTAGGTGCCCACATTTCTCAAATGTTTATTTTCTTTCCAGACCCGCAAAACAGCTAGTTGGCTGGCAGCAGAGCTCTCAAAAGAGGGCCACCAGGTAGCTCTGCTGAGTGGTGAGATGATGGTGGAACAGAGGGCTGCAGTGATTGAGCGCTTCCGAGAAGGCAAAGAGAAGGTTCTGGTGACTACCAACGTGTGTGCCCGTGGTGAGCAGAGACTGACGGTTTATAAGCTTGGAGTGCCAGGCCCTGTGAAGAGGAAAGGTGGTGGTATCCAGGGTCTCAAGGAGGTGGGTGGGGGCGACCTTTCCAGGAGAGAGTGATTCCTCTTGGCTGAGAAGAACCACTCAGAAGCCAGCAGTCCTGCCTTGGTGGAAACTCACGGGCTACCAGAACCTCGGTTTCCAGTTTCATAGTTTGCTCTTGTTTTTTTTTTTTTTTTTTAATATATATGTGTGTATTGCTTGCATGTATGTAAGTGCACCTGTATTGTGCACTGCGCACAGAGAACAGAAGAGACCATCAGATCCTCTGGAACTGAAGTTAACCTACCATGTGGGTGCTGGGATTCGAACACAGGTCTTCTACAAGAACATCCAGTGTTCTTAACTGCTGAGCCATCTCTTCAGCCCTGATTTCATAGTTTTCCAAAAGAATTTTCCAAGGTTCTGTTCTTCTGCCTCTGCCACAGACCTGTAGGTGCCCTTTCTAGTGCCCATATGGCAGAGTTGGGCCATGTCGGGCTCCACCTCACATGAAGCGGATGTGTGTAGCTGACTGTGGCTCCCTTTGTCTCCTGTCCTGATTCCTCTGTCTTTGCGCCTCCTTTCACCACCTTCCTGCAGGTATTGATGTTGAGCAAGTGTCTGTTGTCATCAATTTTGATCTTCCCGTGGATAAGGACGGGAACCCGGACAATGAGACCTACCTGCACCGGATCGGGCGCACAGGCCGCTTCGGCAAGAGGGGTCTGGCAGTGAACATGGTGGACAGCAAGCACAGTATGAGCATCCTCAACAGAATCCAGGAGCATTTTAGTGAGTCCCTGGAGTCTGCTGGGCCTGGGACCCCTTTCAGAGGGGGCCGTGGGAGAGGGGAGGTTTTCCTGAGGCCCCAAGACAGGCTCTGTCCCCACACATGCTGCTCTGGAATGTCACTTCCTCCTCGGGAGCCAGGCTGGGAGGCCTGGAGTCTTGACTGCCGGGTCTGTGAGCAGTGCCCTGCCGCCCAGTGCTCAGGCTCAGGAAGTGTGCCTTCGTGGTTAGATGGAGCATCACGCTGGCCCACAGCCTGGCACCTCTCCAGGCTGCCGTGCTGTTCTCGGTGACTTTCACTGTGTTTCTGTGGTCAGTCCCTGGTGTTTCCTCTTCAAATCTCTTTTCCCCCTCAGATAAGAAGATAGAGAGACTGGACACGGATGATTTGGACGAGATTGAGAAAATAGCCAACTGAGAAGCTTCACCAGCAACTGGCAACACCCTCGGCGCTGTCCTGCAGGGAGATAGTGCTTTAATGGAGTAGGCCTTGACAGGCACTTCAAAGATCAAGGCCCGAGTAGAGACTACCTACCTCATTCAGAATTACGTTTGGACTTGACAAAAATTTGTGCAAATGATGGGAGGAAATCTAAGGAGAATTTTACATTTTTGAAAGCACCCCTCCCCCTCTTCCTCTTCTTACAGCTACTCCTTTTCCATGATAATGTGGTTGCTGTTCATGATGGTTGAGCCTCAGAACCTGCTGCTCAGTCCCGCTCTGGTTTGGTGTCTTAGGACCAATCCATAGCCTTGAATACATGACAGCAAATGGTGGTTCAGAGAGGCTGGGCAGGACATGGCTGTGACCCAACTGCCATTGAAAGAGCCAATTAAAGAGGCCACAGAGACCCTGAATTCCCCCACTGACCTCTGACTCTCCCTGCCCTGGGACCAACTTCTGAAATATAGCTGGTCCTTTGCACCTGCTCTCTGGGCAGAGGCTGTCCATCTTCCTCCCTGCTGAGCAGACTCAGTGACTTCTGTAGTCTTTGGATTGGTAGAGAAGCTGGAAATTGGCATATCAGTGAGTGAGTGAGACTGGTCTCTCTGATAAACAACTCGGTTTCTTTGAGGATGGGGCTTGTTGCTCTCCTGGGCACTCCACCTGCTCTGTTCCTGGTGCTCGGTCACAACCAGAAGATGCTAGTTGGTGTTCTGAACACACTTCTGACTCCGTCAGTTGGTTCTAGTCTGTGGGGTTCATGGCATGTCTGGAGACGAGCAACAGTTTGGAAAGTTGTGACCAAGAACAATCTTAAGTATGCTGTCAGTAGGCTTATGAGTTCCTTATTCATACATAGTATGAATAAGATCACATGAATTCCGGCAATACGAATCATTCATTATGAGAAATTTTAAAGTAATTATGAGAAACAGTTTACTAAACATGATTTGTTATTTGTATTTTTCTGCTTATTAGACTAATATATGCTCATTAAAAATGTCTGTGTGTAAAAGTGCCCTGTGCCGACCGAAGGCCCCATTGCCACAGTCTTGCTCCACCTCTCCCCATGTTCCTCTTGTTTGCCAGAAATGCACTTTCATTTTGCAGAAATACAACATTTCTCCTCGTGCTACTGTGTAAGTTGATAACTCACTGGTGTATATTGGACAGTTTGGTAGGTCCAGTGACTTACCTGGAAGGTAGCTGTCACCCCAGTTCTCAGCTGCCCTAGC
Source organism: Rhizomys pruinosus (assembly GCA_009823505.1). NCBI lineage: Eukaryota > Metazoa > Chordata > Mammalia > Rodentia > Spalacidae > Rhizomys > Rhizomys pruinosus. The sequence goes on from VZQC01001442.1 coordinate 3,625,119, forward strand.
ATGTATTTTTCCATTCTCCGAATGGTGGGGATCAGCGTTTTCCAGCATGTTCCGTGACAGTGACTAGCTTGCTCCTTGTCTGGGTACCTGTGGAGAACTGCTCCAGGTCCTACTCCTAGAAGTACAGTTATTGGGTCAAAGAGTAGGAACATTACAGTTATAGCACACCACCAGGTGAGCCTGCCAAAAGGTCTTACCAATTTATGTTACACTGAAAAAAACCACCCACTTCCTCTTACGTGCTTGCCAGCTTTAAAACTACCAGTCCAAGTAACAAAACCAGAATTGGCAAGTAACAAACAAGGCAATAGCTTTTTTTTTGGTAAGGCTTTGCAAAATGTGGTTTGAGATCATATTTTCTGTTTATGGGAGATGCTCATTTATTATTGGGGTGTCAGTTTTTAGTGACTTGGGCACTTTTTGTTACCTTAGGGAAATTAGACATTATTTTAGTTGGTGGCTGACTGCCTTCTTGGTTTGCCCTTACAAACTCTTGTTTTTGAGACTTGGTTTTAACCATGTAATTCTGGCTGACCTAGAACTCTCGCTCTGTAGACCAGGCTGGCCTTGAACTCACAAAGACCTGCCTGCCTCTGCCTCCCAAGTGCTAGGATTAAGGCATGCATGTGCCACCACGCCCAGTGCAAACTCTCTTTTTAACAGCTGGACAAAAGGTTTTGTTTTTGCTTTTTCATGCTGGGGAATCCTGATCCTGTGCATGCTAAGCAAGCACCTCCAGGGTACCAGCAGCAGCTCCACAGTCTGTTAGAGTCCATTCTTCTTGTTTTCACTTTTTTTTTTTTTTTTTTGTCTTTTTGAGACAGGGTCTCCCTGTAGCCCCAGCTGTCCTGGAACTTACTCTGTAGACCAGGCTGGCCTTGAACTCACAAAGATCCGCCTGCCTCTGCCTCCCAAGTGCTAGGATTAAAGGAGGGTGCCACCACGCCCGGCTTCTTCTTGTTTTCTGTTTATGTTTTGGGTCATTTTGAGACAGGGTCTCCCTGTAGTCCTGGCTGGCCTGGCACTTGCTATGTAGACCAGTCTGGCCTTGAACTCCGAGATCAGCCTGCTTCTGCCTCCAGAGGCCTGGAATCAAAGACGTGTACCACCACACCCAGCCCTCCTTATTTTAAATAACCTAATTTGGGGCTGGAGAGAGCTCAACAGTTAAGAGAACCTGGCTTCAATTCTCAGCGTCCACATAGCAGCTAACAACCATCTGTAACTCCAGTTCTAGGGGATCTGACGCCCTCTTGTTGTGACCTCTGTGTGCGTTGCATGACACTGCTGCACTTACATTTAGGCAATAAACTCATACACATCAAATTAAAAAAAATAGTTAAAAAAAAAAAAACTAACCCGGGTATGGTGGTGCACACCTTTGATCCCAGCACTCAGGAGGAAAGGCAGATGGATCTCTGAGTTCAAGGCCAGCCTGGTCTACAGAGCTAGTTCCAGGCCAGTAGAGGCTATAAGAAGACCCTGTCTCAAAGATGAGTAAGGAAGGGAGGGAGGGAGGGAGGGAAAGGAAACCTAATTTTATGTTTTAGCTGACAAACCTTTGTTCATCCCAGCACTATAAAGTAGTCCAAAAGTATATCCATATTCCCTATAAAGCTGGGGAGATGGCTCAGTGGCTAAGAGCGCTAGCTGGCCTTGTAGAGGATCTGGTTCAGCTCCTAGCATACTATAAAGCTGGGGAGATGGGACTGGAGAGGATGGCTCAGCGGTTAAGAGCACCAACTGCTCTTGCAGAGGACCCGGGTTCAATTCCCAGCACCTACATGGCAACTAAGAACCATCTTTAACTCCAGTTCCAGGGGATTCAGATGCCCTCTTCTGACCTCCGCAGCATTGCTTGACACAAGGGCACCAACCTACATGCAGACAGTACATTCATACACATAAAAAATAAGGGCTGGAGAGATGGCCTAGCGGTTAAGAGCACTGATTGCTCTTGCAGGAGGACCTGGGTTTGATCCCCAGCACCCACATGGCGGCTGAGAACCGTCTTTTAATTCCGCAGCATTGAACGACACAGGTGCACAGACCTACATGTGGGCAGTACATTCATAAACAAATGAATAAAAGTTTTAAAAAAATTTTTTTTAAAGCTGGGGAGATGGCTCAGTGGCTAAGAGCACTAGCTGGCCTCGTAGAGGACCTGGTTCAGTTCCTGGCACCCATGTGGCAGTTAATAACCATCTGCAACTTTAGTTCCAGATTACCAGCTTGCTCTCCTGAACTCTGGGCATTGCATGACATGGGGTGCACTTACAGGAAAAACATAAAATCAAGATAGTATTTAAAAAAAAAAAATGGATCTTGCCAGGTGTGGTGCATACGCCTTTAATTCCAGCACTCAGAAGGTAGAGGCAGGCAGAACCCTGAGTTATTTTTTTATGTGTATGAGTGTACTGTCTGCATGTAGGTTAGTGCACCTGTGTCGTGCAGTGCCACAGAGGTCAGAAGAAGGTGTTGGATTCCCCTGGAACTGGAGTCAAAGACGGTTCTCAGCCGGGGTGCTGGGGATTGAACCCGGGTCCTCTGCAAGAGCAGTCAGCACTCTTTTTTAAAATTTTTTTTTTATTTTTTTTATTTATGTCCGTATGTGTATGAATGTACTGTCTGCATGCAAAGTCTGGGCACCCGTGTCGTGCAATTCGCGGAGGTCAGAAGAGGGTCTTGGATTCCCCTGGAACTGGAGTTCTCCCAGAATGGGTTTCAGAACGGTTCTCGGCCGCCATGTGGGTGCTGGGGATGAACCCGGGTCCTCTGCAAGAGCGGTTGGCGCTCTTAACTGCTAGGCCATCTCTCCAGCCCCGCAGTCAGCACTCTTAACCCTAGACCATCCCTCCAGCGCTTGTGAGGGTTTTTTTTTTTTTTTTGGTCTTTTTGAGACAGGGTCTCCCTGTAGCCCCAGCTGTCCTGGAATTCGCTCTGTAGACCAGGCTGGCCTTGAACTCACAAAGATCCGCCTGCCTCTGCCACCACACCCGGCTGAGGGTTTTTTTTAATGTAGAGGTTGAGTACACGACAGTTGTGGGTTTAATGACCAGAGTTCCAGCCTGAGTGAATAGGGGAAAGCAGAGATCAAGTGAATGATGTCCACTGGGGGAGGTAGTTCAGGGCAGTGTGTGTGTGTGTGTGTGTGTGTGTGTGTGTGAGAGAGAGAGAGAGAGAGAGAGAGAGAGAGATGCTGAGAAGGCAGTGGTGATGGAGGAGGAATAGTTAGGACCAACTCTGACCACACAATAGTGATACTGAAAGGCAAAAAATGAGTGAGCATAAAGTGCTGGGCTCCAGTCTGGCAGTACCGTGGCCACGGGTGTACGGTGCTGCACACAGGCTAGTTAAGAGCTGCCCCCTTGGTGTAGAAATCAGGCCATACCTTTCCCTGCACTGTGCCTCCACAGTTGTTAAGAAAAGGAGCAGTGCGAATTCCAACTTGTCAACAGTAAGTGACACCATCTGTACTGATGTATCCCTGACCAGAGGTCAGTAGACCTGGCTGTGGACTGGTAACCAAAGGCCTAGAGAGGCTGCAGCGGTCAGCCACTCGTACTGTGGGCAGGGAATATTTGGGAAAAGGCCCTTAAAAGAAACCCGAGGGGCTGGAGAAATGGCTTAGCGGTTAAGAGCACCAACTGCTCTTGCAGAGGACCCAGGTTCAATTCCCAGCACCCACATGGTGGCTAAGAGCCATCTTTAACACCAGTTCCAGGGGAATCCAACGCCCTTTTCTGACCACAGATGCACAGACCTACATGCAGACTACATTCATACACATAAAAATAAGAAACCTGAACTTGGGAGGCAGAGAATTGTTCTCTGACCTCCACTGCTGTGTAGACAATCCCCCAGGCCTGCTGGGGAATTTAGTCTGACCGTGAACGAAAGGGAGTGAGAGGTGCAGAGTCAAGACACAGACCCTGGGAATTGGGTGAACACAGGCAGACGGCGAGCTGCCACGGATTCGTTTATTGGGGCTAAGGTTAGGGTTTATGTACTGTTCCCCATTCTGCTCTCCTCTTAGTGCAGTCGTTGAGTCACTTTGTGATTGGCCCAGGTCTGCAACTCAGCTGCTTGTATGGTCTCGCCTGCCTAGGGCAGGTTACGTTGATGAGGGACAAGCTCTGTGCATGCACACTGCGTAATTCTCAAGATACTGGCTACTACACTGATGCACCATGGTATGTGTATACCCATGTCCTACACACAAAAAAAGTTGGTTAATGGTAAAGCACTTGCCTAGTATGTGTGAGGGCTTGGTTGCCACTCCCAGTACTACAAACAAAAATATGAAAAACAAAATGTCAGGGGCTTGCAAGATGGCTCAGTGGTTAAGAGGACCGACTGCTCTTGCAGAAGACCCGGGTTCAATTCCCAACACCCACATGGCGGCTAAGAACTGTCTTTAGCCGTACATGGTGGTGCATGGCTTTAACCCTAGCACTCAGGAGGCAGAGGCAGGTCTCTGTGAGTTCAAGGCCAGCCTGGTCTACAGAGTGAGTTCCAGGCCAGCTGGAGCTATAGGAAGACCCTGTCTCAAAAAGACAAAACAAAGCAAAAAACTGTAATGGTATTTGGATCAAACCACTAGAATAAAAATTAATAAATATATATATAAATAAAATGTCAAAGGCCACAAAAGGTCTGACTCTATGATATAATGCAAAATACATAATAAATCCTCCCCAGATAAAATCAACTTTAGGGCTGGAGAGGTGGCTAGTGGTTAAGAGGGCTTAACTGTTGGCAGAGGACCTAGGTTCAGTTCTAAGCACCCATAGCAAGAGGTTCCCAGCTGCCTGTGTTCTAGTTTGTCTTCAGTCGCTGTGACAAAACACTGTGACCAAAACCAACTAGAAGAGAAAAGGGCCTGTTGGGTTTTTTTCGTTCTTTTTTTTTTGTTTTTGTTTTTTGTTTTAAACAGGGAGAGCTTGAACGCAGTCCCCCACTACCACAAATTATGCAGTTGAGTTTCCCCAGCAGGGATCAGCACATCCGGAGTGCAATGGATGAGCCTCGCCCTGGGAAAACCACCTTCTTGATCATGGTATCTCCCCTGCCAGGTAAGTATGAGGAAAGGGTTTTATTCACCTTACATCTCCCAAGTCACAGTTTATCACTTAGGGAGCCCAAGGTAGGAACTTGGGGCAGGAACCTGGAAGCAGGAGTTGAAGCACAGGCCACAGAGGAACTCTGCTTACTGGCTTGTTCCCCTGGCCCATCAGCCTTTCTTTTCTTTCTTTCTTTCTTTCTTTCTTTCTTTCTTTCTTTCTTTCTTTCTTTCTTTCTTTCTTTCTTTCTTTCTTTCTTTTCTTTCTCTCTCTCTCTCTCTCTCTTTCTTTTTCTTTCTTTCCTTTCTATCTCTCACTCTCTTTTCCTTCCTTCCTTCCTTCCTTCCTTCCTTCCTTCCTTCCTTCCTTCCTTCCTTCCTTCCTTATTTGGTCTTTTTGAGATCAACAAAAAAAAAAAGGTTTCCCTGTAGCCCCTATCAAAAAACAAAGTAAGAAGAGCATAGAGAAAAAAAACAGCTTCCCTGGAACGCACTCTGTAGAACCAGGCTGGCCTTGAACCACAGAGTTCTGCCTACTTCTGCTCCCAAGGGCAGAGAATTGAAGGAATGTGCCATCCATGCCAGGCTTCAACAGGCCATCCTTTTTTTTTTTTTTTTTTTTTGCTTTTCGATGCCCCAGCTGACCCGGACACTCACGCAGACCAGGCCTGGCCTCGAACTCACAAAGATCCACCTGCCTTCGGGCCCTCCAAAAGTTCTTTTTTTTTTTTTTTATTTTATTTCTGTATGTGTATGAAATGTTACTGTCTGCATGCAGTTGTGCACCCGTGTTGCAATGCCGGCGGAGGCAAAGGAGGGGGTCGGATTCCCCTGGAACTGGAGTTCTCCTGGATGGAGTTCAGCGACGGTTCTCCGGCGCCGATGTGGGTGCTGGGGATGAACCCAGGTCCCTCTGTAAGAGCGGTCGGCGCTCTTAAAACCGCTAGGCATCTCTCCAGCCCCTCCAAAGTTCTTATACAATACAGAATAACTCCCATGGGGTGGCAGCACACACAGTGGGCTGGGCCCTTCCACATCCCTGAACTGGGAGGCAGAGGCAGGCGGATCTTTGTGAGTTCAAAGCCAGCCTGGTCTACAGAGTGAGTTCTAGGACAGGCTACAGGGAGACCCTGTCTCAAAAAGACCAAAAAAAAAAAAAAAAGCTACAACTTTGAGTTTTGTTTTTCCGTTTAGTTTGAAGGTCAGTTTGGCATGTATTCTGGTGAACAGTTTAAGGACTGGACCCAGCCAACATTATCTTTTTTTTTTGAGACAGGGTCTCCCTGTAGCTCTGGCTGTCCTGGAACTCAACTCTGTAGACCAGGCTGGCCTCAAACTCACAGAGATCCGTGTGCCTCTGCTCCTCCCAAGTGTATGGGGGGGGGGGGGTTTGGGATTAAAAGGCGTGCGCCACCACGCCCGACCAACATTATCTTTTTACATTGTTATTCTACTGAAATGTATTTAAGCATCCACTTTTTCCTCAGTGATTTGCAAGGCTGAGGATTGTCTCCCTCTAGCCTCTTAGAGAAAGGCTGTTCCCTTTTGTGAGGCACCTAGTAGCACCTGGAACAAGATGAAGGCCTGGTGGGGATAGTCCAGCTTTTGGGTCCCTTGGATAGTTTTGGTTGAAAATACAGGAAAATAGGTACATTAAAGGAATACAAATTAATGATACGTGTTCATGTGGAAGTAATCAAGGTAGGCATTCATTTGTGGAGAATAAAATTTTCTCTGTCTTTAACTTAAAAGGTTAACGCTAAAGCTTCACAATGGATTTTAGATTATTGTGGCAGATCATTTTCGAATTGTTTTAGAGGAGACTATTTCTAGGACAATGGGTATGAAACTGTGATTTGAACCGCAAATTTCTGAGCATTGTCCGTAGAAGAGTCCTGGACGAGTGGAGGATAGGGTTGCTTGGTTTAGTCGTCCTGGGATGGCATCTGTTTTTAGTCCGAGAGATGGAACTGCTCATGAGTGGAGAACATTTCTGATGAAATTAACATGCGAATTGGGAGATCTATTGGTAGAACTACTCGGTTATCTGCTTCTAGGAGTCGAAGTTCTCCTGGTTTTAACTCATTTGTTGGGATTATATAAGAGTCAAAATTGAGGTCTTCATAATCTGTATATTCTTAACTTCAGTACCATTGATGGCCTATGGTTTTAACTGTTAGTATTGGATTATAAATTTCAAATTACATATTATAGATACAGCGAAGGGAAAGGTAAAGCAATTAGAAAGAATAGATAACGGTGGGGTAGTACATGTTCAAATTGTTTCTACCTTCTTGTGCATTATAGTACTTGTGTGTGTGGTTTATGTGCTTAATATAGCGAAAATTACGTAAAGTACTAAAAAGCTGATGAGAAAAACAATTATAAGTGTATGGTCATGAAAGTGTATGAGTTCTTCTATAATAGGAGAAGTGGCGTCTTAAAGACCATATTGTAGTGGATAAGCCATAGAGATATACAGAATTATATTTCTGTAATATAACTTTGACAAAGTTATGTAATTTTTTTACTAATATCTCATAAAGAGGTATTAAAGATAGACGCAGAGGTTTTGGGGGTTCGATTCCTTCCTTTCTTAGTTTACTTTTATGAAAGTTGGTTCTTCAAATGTGTGATAAGGGGGAGGGCATCCATGAAGTCATTCTAGATTTGTAGAACTGGTATCTACAGATTGTACTTCTCATTTTGATGCAAAGGCTTCTCAAATTATAATTACTATAATCAATACGGCTGTAAGGGAGATGAAGGAACCTATTGATGAAATAATATTTCATGTGGTGTAGGCATCTGGGTAGTCAGAGTAACGTCGAGGTATTCCTGATAGGCCTAAGAAGTGTTGAGGGAAAAATGTTATGTTTACGCCTACAAATATTACGGCGAAGTGAATTTTTGCTCAAGTATCATTAAGGGTGTACCCTGAAAATAGGGGGAATCAATGAATGAATCCTGCTATGATAGCAAATACTGCTCCTATTGATAAGACATAGTGAAAATGAGCTACTACGTAATAGGTATCATGAAGGACAATATCTAGGGAAGAGTTAGAGAGTACGATTCCAGTTAGGCCACCGATTGTAAATAAGAAAATAAAGCCTAGAGCTCATAATATTGCAGGGGATCATTTAATGTTTCCTCCATGAAAAGTGGCTAGTCAGCTGAAGACTTTTACTCCTGTAGGAATTGCAGTAATTATTGTGGCTGATGTAAAGTAGGGTCGAGTGTCTACGTCAAGGCCTACAGTGAATATATGATGGGCTCATACAATAAAGCCTAAAAATACAATAGATATTGATTATAGCTCATACTATTCCTATATAACCGAAGGGTTCTTTTTTTCCAGAGTAATAGGTGACAATATGTGAGATAATTCCGAACCCTGGGAGTATAAGGATGTAAACTTCTGGATGACCAAAAAAAAAAATCAGAAACAGGGGCTGATAAGTGGATGGGGTCACCACCTCCTGCGGGGTCAAAGAAAGTTGTATTTAGGTTTCGGTCAGTAAGGAGTATGGTAATACCTGCGGCTAAAACAGGCAGGGATAGAAGGAGAAGGACAGCAGTAATTAAGACGGATCAGACAAATAAGGGTGTTTGATATTGTGTTAAGGCTGGGGGTTTTATATTAATGATAGTTGTGATAAAGTTAATAGCTCCTAAGATAGATGAGATTCCGGCTAAATGTAAAGAGAAAATAGTTCGGTCTACTGAGGCTCCTGCATGGGCTAAGTTTCCTGCTAGTGGAGGATAAACAGTTCAACCTGTTCCTGCTCCAGCTTCAACTATAGAGGAGGCTAGTAATAGAAGGAATGAAGGGGGTAAAAGTCAGAAGCTTATATTATTTAATCGTGGGAAGGCTATATCTGGGGCCCCAATTATTAGGGGGACAAGTCAGTTTCCAACCCCCCCAATTATTATTGGTATAACTATAAAGAAAATTATAATGAATGCGTGGGCTGTTATAATTACATTATAGATTTGGTCATCGCCAAGAAGAGCTCCTGGTTGCCAAGTTCTGTTCGATTAAATGCTAAGGGCGGTTCCTGAAGAGGACCTTCATTTGTTGAAGCAGGTGGCTATTTTGGGGTTGGAGCAGGAAGGTGGCTCAGCAGTAGTATTTATAAAGTTATGGTTTTTATAAGCACTGGACCTGCTCTTGCAGAGGCCCGGGTTCGATTCCCCAGCACCCATAAGGTACACCGTCTTAAACTCCAGTTCTAGGGGAATCTGACCCTTTTTGACCTGCTCCACCAGCATCGGCAGACACAGGTGTCACCACTTACCATGCAGACCAGTTCCATCATGATACACTGATCGTACTATGCTGAGTACAAAAATCATAAAACAAACAATTTTAACGTGGCCATTTTGGGCTGGCAGGAGATGGCCTAGTCCGTTAAGAGTGTCACGACTCTCTTGCAAGAGGACTCCGGGTTGATTCCCCAGCTCTCCACATGGCAGCTGAAGAATTGTTGGCAGCCTGTCACCCTGCTAACAGTGTGGCTCTAAATCGTCGTCCTTAAAGATGCGCGACTTCCTCAGGAGGCCGAGAAGAGAACAACAACTGCCACATTTTCCGCATGTAGCACCTCTCCGCACTAGGGCAAAACCGCGCATGATTTGAGCCCGCACACCTAATATTCTAATGAGGCATTGGTCCCTGTTGCGCTACGAGTCCCATGCATTGGACTGCAAATGAGGCATCGGGCATGCACCTATCCAGAGCATACAAAACCCTCTAGACTGTATTAAGCAGTGCCTCTTCTTCCCATTTCGGGGTCCTTCTAACAAGAGAGGTGTACACAATAAAGTTTGCTGCGAGAAGAATCCTTTTGTCCGCGTGAAGTTCTTGCCAGTGCGAGACTGACTGCGCGGAGGCAAGTGGTGCCGGAAGACCCGGGTGCCTGGTCCGAAGCCAGCGACTTGCCATCGCTGGTCGCCGAGGGACCCTTCGCTTTCGAAGAGGATTCAGGAACTGCGCTCAGGAAGTTATTTTTTTAAGGAAGAAGAAAATCCAATTTGGGGCCTGAGCGATTATTACAAGAAAAATAATAGAACATTAAAAGACCAGTGATCCAGTTGTGGTGATGTCTCACGATCAGCCTCTGGATGACTCAGGCGGAGCCACGATGTGGGGATCCTTGTCAGTGTTCCCAAGACCAATGCCAATTCATCATGATAGTAACTGGAGTGGTGAATTTGAAAGCTTGATGAACCACTTCATATGCCTATCTGTACTGTGAACTACACTAGATGGACACCTCCCTTGCTGAAGGACTAGCTTTCCTGAAATTTTCCACCCGCTGTTTTCACACTTTCAAAGAATGGGGCTGGGGTGGCGGGATTTGGCTTTTTCTTAGGTGAGGGATTTAATTATGCTCTGGATTATGTGTAGGCTCCGTGCCAACATCCGCGAATAAGGTGTCATTGCACGGCCCTTGCAGTTTGGAAGCAGGTTCCTCCGCTAACTCTGGCTTAGTATACTGGAGAAGTAGTAAATGACGGGTAAGACCTACTGCATGTATTTCCACCCTAAGACAGGGGGCAAATCCAGCACTCATAACGGTAAAAGCTCGTAGGACGCTTCGCAGTTTTTACCAGCTGAGGCTGTCTCGGAATGGGGGTTCATGGGACGCTATAGACCCTAACTGGTTGACAAGCTATTTGTTACTCCCATGATCACGGTAAGGTATACCTCTTGCAGTGCAACTCTAATACAGACATTCTCCCAGCCATGTAATAGAAAAGGGGGAACTGTTGGCAGCCTGTAACACTGCTAACAGTGTGGCTCTACGTCGCGCCTTAAAGATCGCGCCGACTTCCTGAGATGGCTAGAGAACAACAAATACCACCTTTTCCATGTAGCCACCTCTTCCGCACTAGGCAAAACTGCGCATGACTTTGAACCCGCACACCTAATATTCTAATGAGGAATTGGCCCCTGTTGCGCTACGAGCCCAATGCTATTGGACATGCAATTGAGGCATTCGACGGTGCACCAATCCAAAGCATACCCGAACCCTCTGGATGGCTATTTACAGCAGTGTCTTTTTCCCATTTCGGGGTCCTTCTCAAAAAAGAGCTGTGCACAATAAAAACAGCTGCAGAAGAATCCTGTTATCCACCCCCCCGCGGTGAAGTTGCTTGGCCGGCAAGACTGCCTGCGCGAACAAGAACTGTGCCTTTACTCCGTATTTCTATGGGGAATCCTCCAACGCCCTTCTTCTGACCGTCTTTGCAGCAATGCATACTCCGACAGGATGGATGAGTGCACAACCTACATGCAGACAGTACATTCAATCACACATAATATAAAAACTTTTAAAAAAAATATGGCTGGAGGTGGCTAGTGGTTAAGAGCAATTCGACGGACTTACTATGCTCGTTTGAGCAGACTCTTGAAAGTAGATTTCACAGAGGTATAGACCTCTGGGTTCGATCTATCTACACATCCCAGCACCACAATGGGCGGCCTCGTAAGAGAACCGTCTTGAGAACTGTACTTCCATAGGATATTTCCAGGAGAACTCCAGTTTCCAGGGGAATCGACACCCCGAATAGCCCCCTTCTTTCTGACCGTCCGCGGTGGCATTGCGCGGAACATGAGGTGCACACATTTGCATTTAGACAGTACATTGATACACGACAAAAATAAATAAAATTATATAAAAAAAAATATGTAGCTGGGCATGGTGGTGCACGCTTTAATCCTAGCACTGGGTAGAGGCAGGTGGATTCTTTGTGAGTTCAAGGCCAGCCTGGTCTACAGAGCAAGTTCCAGGACAGCTGGGGCCTAACGGGGGACCCTGTCCTCGAAAAAGAACAAAAAAAAAAAATGTATATATATATATATAATATATATATATTTATTTATTTAAAAGTGGCCATTTTAAAAAATTTATTTTTTTATGTGTTATGAAATGTACTATCTGCAATGTAGGTATTGTGACCGTGTTGTGCAATGTCTCAGAGGTCAGAAAGAGGGTCGTCGGATTCCTCTGGACTGGAGTTAAAGACGGTTCTCAGCTGCCAATGTGGGTGCTGGGGATTGAACCCCGGGTCCCTCTGCAAGAGCAGTCGGAGCTCTTAACCGCTAGGCCAGCTCTCCTCAGCCCTAAAAAAGAGTAGGCTGTAAGAGCCGTGTGAGCAGACCACGCGGTGTGAAGTGGCACCGAGGGTCTGATGGATGAAGACCGCAAGAAAAAAAGCAGCATTTTAAGATGGCCAGTGGCAGAGGCGTGCTCAGGAGATTCCTTTTCCAAAACTTCCTCTTTGTGGGGGAATCTGAAGGGATGAAGCAGTGTTTATAGATTCTTCTTCTTCTTCTTAGAGGCAGTATCTCAATGTAGCCCAGACTGGTCACAAACTTGCTATGTTGATGCTGGCAGGCAAGCGCTGAAACTTCCACGTGGAGCCTCAGACCTTACCACTCTCCTGTGCATTACAGGTGTTAACAGATGCCGTGCATAGAGATTGGAGTTATAAAACCATAATGCAATGGTTTGTTTTGGGAACGTCAGAGAGAACAAGTGAACTAGGTTTGTCATGTGTAAGAGGGTATCAGAGTTCTTCGCTCCTGTCATGCCCCCCCCCAAACGTCATTAGCTATTACTCAATCTCACTAGCTCCTCCTCGGATATTCTGTGACAGTCAGTAGAGGATTTTATCGGCATAAGAGTACGCTTGACTTGCGTTGCTCTGGTATATGGAGAATCCAGGGTGAGCCGACGCAGCTTCGATCATGGCGGCGGGGGATGACCGACTCTGTGGGGTTTTATTCTTTTTTAATTTCAAAAGAAAAAAAAAGAAGAGGGAGGAAAATTTTCATTTTGTGTTTTAAATACACCGTAGAAGAGCGGCGATCTGGGTGCCGGGGAACCGATCCATTTGAGAGGAGCACTAATCATTCTCATTTCTACCGGCTTTCGAATGCGTGTTAGTCATCCATTATTGCAGTAGCAAAAGGAATAGTGGTGCACTTGGGTAGAACGACTAATAGGTGTATGACGAGTGTCACGTGACTGTGATAGACGCCACGTCTGATCGAGAAACCAGCTATACAACAGAAGACGGGATCAGAAGTATACAAAGGGAATCAAAGTGTTCAGCGCTCAATCGCTGGGACGAGAGACATTACAGCACATAAGCGTGAGCGAATTCGACACACATTAGCACCGAGCAGCGCGCACCTTCAGTAACTATCTTCTTACTATGTACGACTTCGTCCAACTCTTCTCATCAAGCAGCCTCCTTTACTCCAACGGTCCATTAGGTCTCGATGCTACAGGTGCTGCGCCATAAGAGCCATATTATTATATTATATGGAATCCTCTAAAGAGTCTCTGCGCTGTGGTCAGACGGCCTGGACGAGAGCGAACATGATGAACCGTTTGTAGTTGTCTATGTAAGGTGTGGAAGGTTAGCTGGAGAACGGAGGCGTGTCGTTCTGGAAGAGGGTTCGAAACTTTACCACAGCCCCAATGCACGCCTGTTGGTCTTTGTATGGAGAATTAGGCCATAGGTTCAACACTCGTGAGCTCTGGCGGTCATCTTGAGTTTGCACGGCTGGGCATACTTAACATACGCGAATCACACTGTCTCAAACCTCCCGCACCGCGAGAGAGCACTAGCAGTCTCAGTTTTTTTTGAGCAGGGTGTTGTGTACTCTGGAGTGACGCACTCCGGATATTCCACCATTCCTCATATGCGGTTTACATATCTATTGATCCTTGTCTCTTCGTGATTGTCTGCCGAGAGTCTGTTTCATAGAGAGACGCCAGGCAGCCGCCGTAGCCATCTGAAGATCGCGCATTGTGTTCAAGCAGAGATTCACTAAAGGAGGAATGTCACTGGTCCCAAATGATTCGGGAGTATATCAGGTGAAGAGGATATGAGGCGCGTATACCTAAGGAGAGAAGCTGCAGGCGCCTGAGGCCGTCTGAGATGTGCTCTGTGCGCGGCTCAGGACCGCGGAAACCCCGAAGCCGCCTCACATAATGTAGTGAGGCATTAGTCCATTGAGACGCACCACCCCTAATCCAGCGAGGGCACACTAGGTTGTTTGGTATGTTCGGCCACCGACGCAATCATTGAAGGCTTCTAATAGATTTGCTGAGCAGGTGCGGAGACTATAAGGTTAACTGTGTGTGGAAGATGCGAGTAGGCAGGAACTTCTGGACAAGGGCTTTAGCGTTCGAGTCTCTGAGGAGTGTCGGTCTTAAGGAGAAGCATGCAGAGAGCACTACTAACGTTTCTATATACATATACACTCACAAACACGAGCAATTGCTCCGATGCATGGATACCGAAGGCGCTGCTTAGATAACCGCGCTGATATGGCCTATTCTTGTATATATGAGATGATAACGCCGTCCCATGGCCTTGAGGCACGGTAACTACTTATTAAGATTCTACCCCCCGAGTAAGCACACCACCACCGCGCCTACCCAAAAGGGCACCTCGATGTTAGAACTTAAAATCTTCTAGCTGTAATGTAAACCAGATATATTGTTGGACAAAAGAGCGTGCGACAACTCTGAACTGCGCGAGAGGGACGAGCCGGAGTTTCCCTAAACACGCGCGAGTCTGTATAGTCTCCTTATGCCACTGACGTTGGGCAGTATGAGTGTCAGGGGTAGCGTTATGGTCATCAGTTTCAGGACCGACTTACGTCGACGTCCGGCGCTATTGACTAACAGATAAGACACAGTCCTCTACTGTATATAAAGCAACCATGACTATCAGCTCGACAGCGACCGATTTGTATGACGTCTTGTTATACGATCTTGTGACCTACGATAAAGTGCTGACGGGCTGCAGTAGATCTCTAAAGAGTTTGTCCGGGGATCTTCGAAGGGTCTCGTGAAATGCTGGGCGCTGACCAAGACCAACCCGTGTACGCAATCTCAGAGGCGTTCAGCTGTTCAGATGAAAACCAGGTGTACGGCGGCGAACAACACGAAGACTATAACAGGTGGGCTGGGGAGGAGGCCCAGGGCCTGCGGAGAGACACTGGGGAGGTGTGGGGGCCAGCAGGGGCGAGGGCACACGTGAGAAGCACCTTGCATGTGACGCGGCGGGGCTTCGGGACCCTGCCCGGTTATACCCTGTGGAGTAAATGTACAGGCTTATATCTCGGAGGAGAAAATCAGTTAATCTAGTGCGAGCGTTCCAGGCGAGGTCTAACCCCAGCGCGGTGAAACCCCGCACACTAGCTGCAGTGCAGACGAGTAGGATAGCCGTGTATAATGCAGTGCCTGTCGAGGCGAGCTGTATGGTTTGGCGCCCATTAAGATCTTGTATTGCGGTAAAGAAGCCTGAGGTGGTGGCCTATCTCTCCCTGGACAGAGGCACCGCAGGGGCGGCGGGGAGGAAGGTTTCACCGTGACCGCATTTCTTTGGTGGGCTTCACTCAGATGGGCCCGAGGGGAAGGAATGTGCAGTCTGAAAGGCTCTCGGGTCTGGGGACATTAGCTTCCTCCCTCCCAGCCACCCCAAGCCTCTCGGCCACCTCCTACTCGCTGGCCCAAGGCGCCCGAGGCCAAGACCTCCAAGGTAAAACTAATCCAAAAACAGGAGGGAGGGGATTGAGCGGCCCGCCGGCCCGCCTCCTCAAAGGCCATTGAATTTGGTGGTAAAGACGGGTCCCTCGGCGACGAATATCGTTCACACGCCTCGACTTATGACAATGTGTAGAGAGATGACAAGACCACCGTCTCTCCGCATAGCCTCGCGACAGGCATGCAGCGATCTCCGTGACTATATAGTGACTACGCATATCTCACACTGTGCGTGCCCTATTATAATGATTGTGAGCACGGCCAATTCAAGCAAGCGGAGGAACAGTGGCTTCAGTCCTGGGTCCCACGCATTATGGACGAGAACAGCCGGTATCTCTCGCTTCTTCGACGCAATCCCATGGTCCTGTTGTGTGTCTCCACTGTTGGCGACTGCGCGACGGAGGCATGAACTGGGTAGTCACGAGTATACGGTGACTGCGCATACTGCAGTCTGACGAGTACTGTCAGTTTCCCTCGGTAAGCTTGAACTCTAGGTGAGGAAGCACTGAGCTCTGAACACACGTAAATATATGAATCGTGATGTGGGGCGCGGGTTTTTCTATCGGAAGTCGCGAAAGAGCGTATTAACATAGATGCTCCTCCGGAACTCACTTTCACTAGATCAGCTATGAGAGCGCGTCGGTTATACCTGGATCTGCATTATTTTTGTGACGCACCACTAGACGCCCAGCTGTGTAAGTGGCGTATTCTAGCCCAGTTGCCCTGATTGTGCTATCTCTGCCCCCGAGCGGAACGCGCACGAGAGTACGTTTCACCTGCAGGCAAGGGAGGTGTACAGGATCACTGGGGCGTCGGGACCATGGTGGGGTCACCCAGGATTGGCTAAAGGACACTGAAGACCAATATTCAGAAGGACTGTCTGCCTCTGTCTCTCTATTTTCTCTTTTTTCTGAGGGTCCTTGTGGTGTTGCCGCAGGCTGCTAGCCTGCAAGCGCCCACACGCTATAGCAGAACCTATAGCGGACCTCAGCTCCTTACCCCTGTATGGGACTTGTGTCTCAGTTCAATTAAGTTATAACCACGGAGCACTCACGGTAACACGAGGCTCAGCTATATAATAATCTATGCCATAGATCAGACTTAGCTGCAGCGGACGCGTGACTCGCAGTTATAGCTAAGCAGACATGAGCGAGCATCTCTCTGACTTAATGATAGATTGAAAGAGGAGAGCCGAAGAATATAATAAAATATATATCTATCAATATATATATATATATGCTGAAGAAGTACGGAACACCCACGTTTAAGATAGTGCTGAATGACCTGTAGATATGCAGGTGAATGATGTAGCGTGCCGCGACACAGTGTTATCGGGGAATCACTGCTAGCGTTGTATCTATATGTTCGACTTGGACATGAATCAGATATAGATAGAGGGTATAAGGGTACAGGGACCGGCTCCGCACGTGAAGGGTTACGTACGCAGTCTTTACAGTTCGGATAGACCCTTTTCCTGAGAAAACTAATATATAAAAAGTCGGTAAACACCGAATAAAATTCACTATATGGTCGATGGATAGCATTGTGCTTGCATAACCTGTCCAACCGAGCGAGACGGCGGACTAGTTCGCGTGAAGGAAGCACACTATCTTCGGAGGTGCATATAGACAGGGCGAAGTTACACACTGCAACTAGGCCTTAAATCATAACAAGCATATCGACCTCAGTGGTATGAACTGTTGGTTATCTATGTATGTCGTAGTAGTCGACACCAGGAAGATGAAGACCGAGCCCCTCGGTCTACCACAGGTGAGGTTCCCAGGCCAGCCTGGGCTTCAATCAGGGAGAATCCTGTCTCAAAAGACCAGAAAAAAAAAAAAAAAAAAGAGGCGTCTTAATGCCGACGGTTCTCCACTGAGAGCGCTGCTCGAACGATGGGAGAAGGGCTTCCAGTCCTTGGATCCGATCACAGTTGACCTTACGAAAGTAGATAATCGAGGCCTCGCGCATATTTTTATCTCTCTATCTTCAAAACGAGCGGAGTTCTCTAGAATCTATCACAATCGTCTCTGGGCACTATGGGTATGTGCTAATATACCCACACACACTTGTAATAGCTCTCTCTCATGCCCACGAGCACACCCGTCCGTGATGCTCTGTCCACCTGTCATGGATGTACTTGAAGAAGGCTGGATTGTAAATCTGGACCTGGGAGGAGAAGAGACAGACGCATGAAGCCTTTAAGGCCCAGAGTCAGGCCAGGCTCTGACCAGCAGTTCCTCAGGGCTTTCTCATTAGGGCTAGGCAGGATCCTGTGGCGAGTGCTCACATACATTTAGGAGAAGTATGATTCGAAGGCACAGGCATTACTGACATAAGAGGCATTCATACCTTGGACTAGTATGTAAGCTGGCACCACATAACTAAAGCCGCTATGCACGCGAAGAGAGCTATGGAGTAGCAACCGTTCTTTGGAAGTATCTCGGTCAGGCGTGGCTTCAAGTCTATATCTATACAGTAAATACGAAGGTAAGGGTGACATCTCGTCGACACTAAGTCGCAGCAAGCAGACAGCAAACCATTCAGATGCTCACAGGACCAGCAATACCTCTCCTCCTTCATCAGGATTCTCTCAACAACACAACGAAGACCCAGGCGTTGAGAGGCGAGGGAGAGCCTACACACCCACCGTGGGCCACGGATAATATCAGGAGAGTATCAGGTTAAGTCGGCGTAGATATTAAGCTCTATAGTTGCAGGATGAGGAGTTTTACTGGTCAAATAATTTGAGCTGCAGCCTCCACCGCCGAGATCGGGGCGTATCCTTCTCTTCAGAGTGGACAAGAATTGAGATGAGAGTGCATCACCTGACTGCTTCCACCTCCATGGACGAACAAGTGGAGTTATATATATTTCTCGACGCTCTAAGTATTAATGTAGTAGCGAACTAGCGGGAGCGAGCACATAATTATGGTGCAGGCTTCATCACAAAAGGTATGATAGTAGCCCATCTTATGGAAGTTCCTCAGGACAACCTCTCGAGAAAGTATATTACCACAGTCCCCACTTGCTCAGAGCACGCTGCCCCAGTATGATGAATAGCGGCTTATAAGATGAGGGTAAAGCACGCGTCCTTGGGTAATTGCTGGGTATCGGCTATGGAAGACTCTGATCTCTCTCTTGTCTCTTGAGCTAAAGGCTTCATGCGTCTTGAGCTCTCTTCTCCTCACCAGGTCCAGATTTTACAATCGCGAGAGCTTAATGAGCACGAATAAGTACATCCATGCAGGACCGCCACGTCGATGGACAGAGCATGCTCTGGAGAGAGACTGCGCAGCGAGTGCTAGTCAGCGTCGGTCGAATAATGGTGCTAGTTGCTTTGCCCTGCATGTGTGTGTTGATGAGGCTGGGTATGTAGGGACCTGTCTAGAGGGGAAATTAGCAGGGCCCATAGAACAGAGGGAAGCCCTTCTCCCATCTTAGCAGCCGAGAGCGGCAGGCGGACTATTCTATGTCTAACTATATGCGGAGAATCGGACGGCGTTATGGCTATGTATATGAGCTCACACGACTTGTTTTAACTTTTGTAATTTTTTTTGTTGGTCTGTTTGTATATAAGTCGTATCATGAAAATGTAGCGATTATGAGGTCTGCGCTAGGAGCGAGAAGTGGGAGCGGTTCACACGGCTTGCGCGAACGTGACACTGTCTCGAATCTTGAAACATCACAGAGTCAGTGGCGGCGTACTGTAGAAAGTACTAGAGGAAGCTCGAGCAGTCATCTCTAAGTACTGGTTCTGTTTGCTAGCGGCATACGGCGAGGGTTCGCAGAGGTCAACTAAAACACCACGCCGGCTAGATCTGCCTTCTTTTCTATACATGAGATTTACATTCTGCTTATATTACTTGTTAGACTTAGGACTTAATGCCTGTTTGATAGTGAAGAAGCTACACTGGTGTAGCGCGCAGAAGAGAACATCCTTGTCTATTAAGCTAATTATATACGTAACGACGGCAACCTCCTAGCGGGCAGCTGAATGTCGCGACGATAAGTTAGGTGCGAGGCGGAGAGACTCTGGAATCACTTATATGCTAAATTTATGATAAGTAATGATTTTATTTATTTTTTTATTTTTATTTTTTTTGGTTTTTTTGAGGCAGGATCTCCCTTTAGCTCCCACTGGCCTGGAAAACTCATAATGTAAGGCTTACTAAGTATGGTCTCGTATTGGCAAACACGAGAGAGCGTGATGAGCGCATTCACTATACTTTCGTAAGCGCGTAAATTATCGGTAAGACGTCAGCACTGGTGTTGGGAGTGCTAGCCTGGGCAACTAACAGACCGCTCAAAAAAGAAATAAGAAGACATGAGGCAAGCAGGCCCCCCTCTGTGTCTCAGTGTCCTTTAGCCATCCCTGGGTGACCCCACCAGGGCCCCGACGCCCAGTGACCTGTACCACCCTTGCCTGCAGGTGAACGTATACGGGTTCGGGGCTGACAGCCACGCAGAGCGAGCACATCTAACTACTCAAAGAACCGAGTACAACTGGGAAAGCGAGTTACATCAGATATGAGTCACGAGCTGACCAGCCGACTTCGAGCCACACCAGAGAAAATCCGCACTCAGAGAGAACCACGTTTCTTAAGACGCGCGAGGCATGAGAGCGGTACAAGAGATAAAGAAATAGAGAGCCCGGACATTCTAACTTGCCGAACCGACTTCACAGGATATGGATAACAGTAGGTGCACGATTAGTATCAGCATTGGTCGATGCTAGAAATACTCCCAGTTCAGACGGGCACATCAATTAATCAAAGTCTATCCTCAAGAGTTCTTCTGTAGGAATCATTAGAATTATTACACTGTGTAGCGGAAGACTACCATGACCGATTTATCATCTCAAGATTCTTGACAAGGAGGTGACCCCGTGCGGTCTTCCTAGAAGAGAATCGAGTTATACCTTCACGATCGGACTGTAAGATTGGACGTTATGTCTACATACACATAAATCATGGCGTTTTAGTGCAGCTAGTATACCTAGCGTATTCCGAAAGCGACTTAAGCATGAGTCCCACTATTTGTGTTAGGATTCTCGTTGTCTTCTGTGGTATGTAAGAACCCACTTTCTCGTA
Organism: Rhizomys pruinosus; assembly: GCA_009823505.1. Lineage (NCBI taxonomy): Eukaryota > Metazoa > Chordata > Mammalia > Rodentia > Spalacidae > Rhizomys > Rhizomys pruinosus. The sequence continues at coordinate 3,645,851 of VZQC01001442.1, forward strand.
TCGAGACCAATACCAGGAATGCCGAAGCGAGCCAGGGGCTGTGGTCTGACCCAGGCACGCCCTGGCCCAGCTGCTGATCGCCAATCAAGAGACCGGCTTGGTCTCAGCCCCAATCAGCGCTGCAGGGGGCGGAGCTTCTGTTTCTCAACCAATCATGCGACTCAAGGAGAACTTCCTGCGCCGGGACCCGTCTCCACCAATCAATGGCCTTGGGAGGCGGGCCGGCGGCCGCTCAATCCCCTCCCTCCTGTTTTTGGATTAGTTTTACCTTGGAGGTCTTGGCCTCGGGCGCCTTGGGCCAGCGAGTAGGAGGTGGCCGAGAGGCTTGGGGTGGCTGGGAGGGAGGAAGCTAATGTCCCCAGACCCGAGAGCCTTTCAGACTGCACATTCCTTCCCCTCGGGCCCATCTGAGTGAAGCCCACCAAAGAAATGCGGTCACGGTGAAACCTTCCTCCCCGCCGCCCCTGCGGTGCCTCTGTCCAGGGCGTTCCGTGGCTCCCCAGATCTAGGAAATTGGGTTCACCCGGCGCTGGGGTAGACCTCGCCTAGGGCCTAACTCCGAAATGGAAGTCAGGAACCGGGCAGGGTCCCGAAGCCCCGCCGCGTCACATGCAAGGTGCTTCTCACGTGTGCCCTCGCCCCTGCTGGCCCCCACACCTCCCCAGTGTCTCTCCGCAGGCCCTGGGCCTCCTCCCCAGCCCACCTGTTGCCCTGGAGACTGAACAGCTGAACCCTGGTGCGCACGCTCAGACATGCACACATGCACCCCAGCATGGAGAACAGCAGGCTGGAGAAGGAAAGTCCGGCTGCCCCTGCATGCGCCTTTTTCCTTCCTTGTCCCCGAAAAGAATAGCAGGCGGCCTCTTGCTTGGGGGCGGGATTTTCTTCGGGGCTCATACTTTAGTTACCGTGCAGCTGCCAGGGACGGCTACCTAAACAAGATTGCTTGACAATTCTAAGCAGGCCTTGTGGATGGCTCGGAGCTTTGCTGGGGAGAAGCAGATTTGTGGGTGTCTCCGCGCCGCACCTAGCGGTATAGTAGGTCTTATATAGACTGAACTCTGCGCTAGTTACCACACCGCATAAGCGGAACTGCGCCTAGAGGTGGCGTCTATGTAATGAACGATCTAAACGCGAACTTCGAAGGACCGATCAGTACTGGCGCGCGCGAGAGTCTGGAGGAAGCGCGAGATATGTGTGACTAGAGGGAGAGACACGCAGAGAAGAGTAAATGAGAGTCAGTGGGAAGAGAGTGCCGCTATCAATGATAGAGTAGGTAATTTAAATCACAATTGTCAGTGCTAACGATTTATATAGCCTATAGCACGTACGCGTTCTTATCAGTGATTTGAAATGACATTATTCAAAAGAAGCGACATTGGTTAGGCTGTGAAGCTCTCAGGCCATAGAAAGTTAATCATAGCCCTAGAAGCGCGTCACATGTGTATGCAACCCTACAAAGTAATTCGCGCGTATAAGAAAGTCTCGTGAGTTGGTATCCACCAAAAGTTCTAGCCTCCCTGGGTTGGCCTGATGGTAACCAAAGCGGCTGTTGTTGTCGCCACCCACAGGGCATGCAAATAAGTTAGATATATAGATGAGTGCAGAATAAGTGTGGCGCATGAGGTGATAGTTTCGAGTCGCACGGTAATGGTACGGACCCTACCATTAACATACGCGCGCCCGAGCACAAGAGAGAGCACAAACGATATTACTTTGACCAGAGTCTCATTGTTATTTATTCATGGGTTATGGAAGTTCCTTTCGGAAGTTCTATATAGATGTCGCACTCGCGAGAAGAGTTGACATATGAGTACACCTATGGAAGGGCAAGCATTGAGGTATGCACCTCATATGATTCTCAGGGCCTTAAACTTCTTCGCCACGTGTTGAGCGACACCTAGGCATGAACGCGAGGAGCACCAAAAATATGCCGTTGTTTGGTGTCTTTGTGTTAGACCCTCCATCTCGTCGTCTGTTTTAACTCACCCACACGAGTGGAGTTGAGGCCCTAGATATGAGAGTATTAGAGAAGTTGAAAAACAATGCAATTATGCCAAACAGTATTGAGCAGAATAATTTATTCCTTTTACTTCCTACCTTTTGTTTAAGTCATTCAAACCTGTTCTGGAAGAGCTAGGTCCCGGCACCCAGATCCCCTCTTCTACGGTTATTTAAACACTGAAAATTGAAAATTTTCCTCCCTCTCTTTTTTTTTCTTTTGAATTAGAAAAAGAATAAAAAGGCCACCACAAGAGTCGGTCATGGTTCTTTTCTGACTGTACTGTCCAGAAGTATCTCAAGGAGGGAGGAGCTGTTTGATGATATAGCTAATGATCCGTTTGGGGGGGGCATGACAGGGCGAAAGAAACTCTGATTCCCTCTACACCATGACAAAACCCTAGTCCTTGTTTCTCTTAGAGCTTCCAGACGGGGTAAAAACAAAACCATTGCATTAACTGGTTATAAATCAATATGCCAGGCATGGTTATCACACCTGTATGCCAGAAGTGGAAGGGCCTGAGGAGGAAGATCAGTAATTCAGAGGCTTGGCCTCAGCTGACATAGCAAGTTTGTGACCAGTCTGGGCTACATTGAGATACTGCCTCTAAAAGAGAGGAGAAGAAGAAGGAACTATAAACACGCCCCCTTCGATTCCCCAAAGAGGAATTTGGAAAGAATTCCTGACAGCGGCCTCTCTCACTGGCCATCTTAAAATGGCCACTTTTTTTCTTGCGGGTCTCATCCTCAGCCTTTCACCACTGTGCTATCCCCACAGCCCAAAATGGCCACTTTTTAGGGCTGGAGAGCTGGCCTATTCGCGGTTAAGAGCGCCGTGCTCTTGCAGAGGACCACGGGGTTCAATCCCCCAGCAACCCACATGGCAGCCTGAGAAACCGTCTTTAACTCCAATCAGTTCCAGAGGAATCCGAGCGCCCCTCTTCTTGACTCGTGAGGCATTGCAAACAGCGGGTGGCAACAAACCATACAATGCAGTATGACAGTATTCATACACATAAAAATAATTTTTAAAAATTTTTTTTTTTTTTTTTGTTTTTTAAAATATTATATATATATTAGTTATACAGTTTATTTTTTTTTTTTGTCTTTCCTTTTTTTTTTTTTTTTTTTTTTTAAGCCCCAGCTGTCCTGGAACTTGCTCTGTAGATCCAGGCTGGCCTTTGAAACTCACCAAAGATCCACCTGCCCCTCTACCACAGTTGCTAGGATTAAAGGCCGTGCATACGGCACCATGCCCAGCTACATATTTTTTTATTAATTCTTATTTATTTATGTGTATGAATGTACTGGTCTGATGCAAGCTCTGTGCACCCATGTCGCGCAACTCCGCGGAGGTCAGAAGGGGTGTCGGATTCCCCCTGGAATGGAGTTCTCCTGGAATTGCGAGTTGCAGACGGTTCTTGGCCGCCATTGTGGGTGCTGGGGATCGACCCGGCGTCCTCTGGAAGACCAGTCGGTGCTCTTAACCACTAGGCCATCTCTCCAGCCCTATTTTTAAATTTTTATTTTATTTTTAGTGTGTATGAATGATCTGTCTTCATGTAGGTTTTGTGCACCCTTGTCATGCAAATGGCTGGCAGAGGGTCAGGAGGCGTGGATTCCCCTAGAAATGCAGTTAAAAGACAGTTCTTGTTGCGCGCAGCAGTCTCACCGGCAAGAACTTAACGCGGACAACAGGATTCTTATGCAGCAAACTTTTGTTGTACAGCTCTTTTGTGTGAAGGACCCCGAAATGGGGCGGAAGCACCGTTTATATAGCATTCCAGAGGGTTCGGGTATGCTTTGGATTGGTGCACCGTCCGATGCCTCATTTGCATGTCTAATGCATGGGCTCGTAGCGCAACAGGGGCCAATGCCTCATTAGAATATTAGGTGTGTGGGCTCAAAGTCATGCGTAGTTCCTGTCCTAATGCGGAGGAGGTGGCTACATGCGGAAAGGTGGCTAGTTGTTGTTCTCTAGCCATCTCAGGAAGTCAGCGCCATCTTTAAGGCGCGACGTAAAGCCACACTGTTGCGAGTGTGACAGGCTGCCAACAGTTCCCCCTTTTCTGATTCATGGCTAGGGAAGAAATGTCTGTCTTTAGGTTGCCAACTGCAGAGGTGATACCTTCACCATGTCATTGGGGAAACAAACAGCTCGTCAACACGGTAGGGTCCCAGATAGGCAGTCCCCATGAACCCCCACGATGACAGCCTCTCCAGCGGTAAAAACTGCGCGAGCGTCCTACACGAGGCTTCCTAGCCGTTCATGAGTGCTGACTGTTGCCCCCTGTCATTAGGTTGGAACATACATGCATACGGTCTTACCGTCGCAATTGATTACTTCTCCAGCATACTAAGTCAAATGTTAGTGGAGGAACCTGCTTCCAAAGCTGCAAGGGCCTGTGCAATGACCACCTTATCACGCTGATTTTGGGCACGGAGCCTACACATATCCAGAGCATAAGTAGAATCTCTCCACCTAAGAGTAAGCCAAACCCCGCCACCCCAGCCCATTCTTCGAAGTGTGAAACAGCGGTGGAAATCCAAGAAGCCAAGTACTTCAGCAAGGGAGGCGTCCACTCTAGTGGAGTTCGCGGTAACAAAAGCCATGCGGAGTTGGTTCATCAAGCTGTCAGATTCACCACTCCAGTTACTAATCATGACGAATTGGCATTGGTTTTGGGAACACTGACAGGATCCCGCCTGAGTCATCCAGAGGCTAATCATGAGAATCACCAGCAACTAGATCACTGGTCTTTTCATGTTCATTTATTTTTCTTGTTAATCACTCAGGCACCCAAACTGGATTTTCTTCTTCCTGTGAAAAAATACTTTCTCTGAGCCAGTTCTGATCCTCTTCGCATAAGCGAAGGGTCCTCTCCAGGCACTCGTTACGATGGACAAGTTCGCTGGGCCTGGGTCTTCCGGCCCCCTTGTCAGCGCTACTAGCCAAGTCCCTCGCCGGCAAAGTTCACGCGGCAACAGGATTTTTCTTCTGCAGCAATATTTATTGTGTATAGCTCTTTTGTGAGAAGGACTCCGAAATGGGGAAGAGGCACTGCTAATATAGCAGTCCAGAGGGTTAGTGTATGNAAAAAAAAAAAAAAAAAAGAGGCAGTCTAATGCACGTGGTCTCCACTGAGGCGCTGCTAAGATGGGAGAAGGGCTTCCCTCTGTTCTATGGGCCCTGCTAATTTCCCCTCTAGACAGGGGCCTACTACCCACCTCATCACACACATGCAGGGCAAAGAACAGCACCAGCATCCCTGTGGAAGGATACCGTCCGTGATGCTCTGTCCACCTGTCATGGATGTACTTGAAGAAGGCTGGATTGTAAATCTGGACCTGGGAGGAGAAGAGACAGACGCATGAAGCCTTTAAGGCCCAGAGTCAGGCCAGGCTCTGACCAGCAGTTCCTCAGGGCTTTCTCATTAGGGCTAGGCAGGATCCTGTGGCGAGTGCTCACATACTAACAGAGATTCTGAGTGTCTGAGGCATCCATAAGATGGGCACATCATACCTTGGATAAGCCTGGCACCATAAGATGGGCACACCACACCTTGGATGAGGCACCATCTCTTGTCCATGGAGGTGGAGAACTTACCTTTTCCTTGTCCACTCGAAGGAAGGACTTCACTGGAGCATAGGTACTGCAAGCAGACAGCAAAAACCATTTCAGATGCTCACAGGACCCAGCAATACCTCTCCTCCTCATCAGGATCACAACTTCCAAACTGATCTATTTCTATTACCTGTCCATCTCTGCAGTATAGTCATCAGAAACCTTCAGTGGCTCCCATGTCATTCAAGATAAAATAGGGATCCTTTAGACAAGTCCTAGGGACTTACATCATCCCAGCCCAATCTTTCTTTCCCTGACTGCCTGCTGGGAACTTGACACTTGGATTAGCTGATCACATGAAACTCACCACATTTCTCCAAGTGCTCAGAGTGACCCTCCATGGTGCCCTGAGCCTGGGCCAGTATTCTACTTCCCCCTTGGCTAGCTATGGCTCCCTTAGTGCTGCCACTTCTAAGTATCTCTGGCACTTCAACTTCGTAGCACTGACTTGTAGCCCTTCAGTCTCCCTAACACCCTTAGAACACCTTAAGTAGGAAAGCTTTATTTTTTGGACACAAAGTCTCATGTATCAAACTTGTTATGTAGTTAAGGATGACCTTCAACTTCTTTAAAACATTTTTTGATTTATTTTATTTTATGTGTATGAGTGTTTTGCCTGCATGTAAGTCCAGTGCCCAGGGAGGCCAGAAGAGGATTTCCCTGGACTAGAGTTATGGATGGTTGTTAGCCACCATGTAGGTGGTGGCAACTAAACCCAGGTCCTCTGCAATAGCAGCCAGTGCTCTTAACCACTGAGCTGTTTCTGTAGCCCCAGACCTTAAACTTTGGATTCTCTGGTCTCTGTCTTCATAGTGTTGGTATTACGCATGTGCTACCATACCAGGTTTTTGTGGTCCTAGGGATCAAACCCAGGGCTCTGTGCATGCCAGGCAAGCACTCTAACCACTAAGCTATATCCACAGCCCAGCAACTTATTTTTTCTTTTTGGAGGAAAACAAAAAAACCAAAAAACCCACGTGGTATTAAAAAATAAAAATATGCCAGGCATGGTGGCATGCACCTTTACTCCCAGCACTCAGGAGGCAGAGGCAGACAGGTCTCTGTGAGCTCAAGGCCAGCCTGGACTACATAGTGAGTTCCAGGCCAGCTGGGGCTTCAGGGAGACCCTGTCTCAAAAAGTCCAAAAAATAAAAATAAATAAGTAAAAATATGGATCCTGGGGTTGGAGAGATGGCCTAGAGGTTAAGAGCACCAACTACTCTTGCAGAGGACCCGGGTTTGATCCCCAGCACCCACATGGCGGCTGAGAACCAGGGGAATCCGACACCCTCTTCTGACCTCCGCAGCATTGCACGACACAGGTGCACCAACCTACATGCAGACAGTACATTCATACACATAAAAAAAAAAAAAAAAAAAGTGGATCCAGGTGTGGTGATACATGCCTTTAATTCCAAAACTTAAAGGGCAGAGGCAGCCAAGCAGACATCTGTTAGACTGAGGCCAGTCTGGTCCACAAAATGAGTTCCAGGCCAGCCAGGGCTGCATAGTAAGACTTGACTTAAAAACACAAATACAAACACACACAAAAACAAAAACAAAACAAAAAAAAAGCTGGCCAGGCATGGTGGCACATGCCTTTAATCTCAGCACTCAGGAGTCAGAGGCAGGCGGATCTCTGTGAGTTCAAGGTCATCCTGGTGTATAGAGTGAGCTCCAGGCCAGCTGGGGCTAAAGGGAGAGCCTGTCTCAAAAAACAAAAAAGCAAAATAAATAAATAAAACCAACAACAAGAACAACAACAAAAAACCCTTTGTGAACTGGATTTCCCACAGTTCTTGCTATGATGGAAAATCTTGAAGAAAGTTCTTAGAAGAAAGACTTCAAGTCTGGAGCTGCCCCTGGAGAAGCCAAAACCAGACTGTACACTCATCTTATTTTACCACTAGGACACCAGGTGGTGCCACATAGGCAATGCCACAGAAAAAGGTGTGTCCTATGCTCACGTATCATTTTGTTTTTGGGTTTGTTTTGGTTTTTTGAGACAGGGTCTCCCTTTTAGTCACAGCTGGCCTGAAGCTCACTCTGTAGACCAGGCTGGCCTTGAACTCACAGGGATCCACCTGCTTCTGCCTCCTGAGTGCTGGGAGTAAAGGCCTGTGCCACCATGCCCAGCTCTAATGTATCATTTTGAATCCTCCCTCCTCTCTAGTGTCTCTTGGCCAAAATACTCAATTAAAGGAATTCCACAATCCAGTCAGGAGGTCCTTTTACCCATATTCTATTCAGCAAGCAAAGAGGCTCACAATCGGATCTGCCCTGTGGAGAGGGCGCTGGCAATCCATAGCAGGTCCAGAGCCTTGAAGGGCACCAGCACGAAGCTGACATTGGCAGGCAAATTCTTGGCACTCTCAGGGTACATGAAGTGGTGGGTGGTTCGACTGCCAACATCCTGCTCAAAGCCCACAGTTGGTGCCTGATTCATCCTGCAGGAAAAAAAAAAAAAAGAGGTGATATTTGATGTGAGAAGAACTTCCATGGAAACTGATACAAGGTTTTTAGAGGATAACTTGGTATTCTCCATTAAAAGTGAAAATGAAAACTGAACATGGTGGCTCATGCCAATAGTCCCAGCATTCATGACGCCAAGGCAGGAAGACTGCCATGGGTTTGAGGCTAATCTTGGCTACATAGTGAATTTCAGGCTAGCTTCAGCTGCAGAGCAACACCTTTTCTGAAAAAGTCTTAAAAACTAAAATGATGCTGGATGTGGTGGTGCGTGCCTTTAATCCTAGCACTTGAGAGGCAGAAGCAGGGGGAATCTCTGTGAGTTCAAGGCCAACCTGGTCTACAAGGAGTGAGCCAGGGCAGGCAGGGCTAAAAGGGAGAACTGTCTCAAAAGACCGAAAAAAAAAAAAAATTACAAAGCCAGGCGTATGGCGCACACGCCTTTTTAATCCTAGCACTCGGGGAGGCAGCAGGCCAGGCGGATCTTTGTAGAGTTCAAGCCAGCCTGTCTACTAGAGTGGAGTTCCAGGACAGCTGGGCTACAGGGAGACCCTGTCTCAAAAAACAAACAAACAAAAAATTAAAATGACGTACATGGGGCTGGAGAAAGAGCTTAGCAATTAAGAGGAATTTGTACTCTTGCAGAGGACCCAGGTTTGATTCCCAGTACCCACATGGCAGCTAACAACCATCTGTAACTCCAGTTCCAGGGGATCTAATGCCTTTTTCTGACCTCTGCAGGCACTGCATGACATGGGTGTACTTACGCACATGCATACACTCATACTCATTAAAAAAAATATACACACATATACACATATATATTAGGGCCGGGCGTGGTGGCGCATGCCTTTAATCCTAGTACTCAGGAGGCAGAGGCAGGGGGATCTCTGTGAGTTCAAGGCCACCCTGGTCTACATAGTGTTTCAGGACAGCTGAGGCTATACAAAGGCCCTGTCTCAAAAAGATAAAAAACAAAACAAAACAAAAAACAACACCTAAAATGACCTACCAGTTCTACTTCTATAACAGTCCTTCTAGAGATGCTACTGAAGTTACATGCTCAGGCTACTTCCAATTCTCCGCAACTCAGTCCATACTTTTTACATGGTATCTGAATCACCATACAGGTATATGGAGTAAGCTGTAAATGCTGGAACTCATTACTCATTATGTAGACCAGGTTGACGTCAATCACACAGAGATCATCCTGCCTCTGCCTCCGGAGTGCTGTGATTAGGTGTGTCACCACACCTAGCTTAATTTTAAATGCTGGGAACAATTCAGTGAAAAATCCTAGTGGTGGGAGTCTATTTCCTTTGTTGTTCTTTTGGAAAACTTTTAATTAAATTTATTTACTTTGTGTAGGTGTGTGTGTGTGTGTGTGTGTGTGTGTGGTGTGTGTGTGTGTGATGTGTGCTTAGCTGTGGAGGTAAGAGGACAACTTTTGGTTGGCTCTCTCCTTCCACCGTGTAGGCCCTGGGGATTAAACTTAGATTTCTAACCTTGGCAGCAGGCACTTTTACTTTCTGAGCTATGGCACAGGCCCCTTTTTTGTTCTTTCTGAGACAGTCTCATATAGCCCAGGCTGGCCTCAAAGTCAATAGCTGAATCTGGCTTCCACCTGATTGGGATTGTGCTGGGATTATAGATGTATACCACTATGCCCAGCTAAGGCTCCCTTTTCTGGTGAACGTCTTACATCAGAGTTGAAACAGCCCTGAATACAAGCATGCTGGTCTTGTTTTCCTCCACATCTGTCTCCTTATCACCTGGCAGAGTCATGACTACCACAGAAGGGTGCCAGTAACCTGACCCTTCACGATGGCACAGAGACCTGGGAGGGAGGGAGCATTCCCAATCATGCCCAGTTTTTTTTTTACATTTATTTGTTTTTTTTTTTATTTTTGCTTGGCTATTTTTTTTTTTTTTTTTGTGCACCCATGGTCGGCAATGCTGCGGAGGTCAAGAAAGGGTGTGGAATTCCCTGGAATGTGGAGTTCTCCTGCTGGATTGGTAGGCTCTCGGCCCAGTGGGTGCTGGGGATCGAACCCGGATCTTCTGCAAGCAGCAGCTCGGGTGCTCTTAACTGCTAGGCCATCTCTCCAGCCCCACATGCCCAGCTTTTATGCCAGCTCTATGAAACTAATATAAACATTCCTTTCAAGGTGGCTGCCGCCATTAGATAAGCTGGTATAGATTTCCTGTGGTGTCGGGGCACCCTGCTCTCTTTTCACCATTAGCTAAGCTGGTATAGATTTCCTGTGGTGTCGGGGCACCCTGCTATCTTCCTTCTACTGCTCACCCTGCAATGGAATGGTGTCAGGGCAGGCAAGAAAGTGTCTCAGATGCCTGTGGATGGAAAGAGCAAGCAAGCCATAGGAGAACTGGGTTAGTGGCATTGGTATGGGCAGGAACTGGGAAGCAGGTGTGAGGACCAAAGAAGCAAACTTCATTTCACCAGAGAGAAAGATCAAGTCAGGCCTAAAGGCTAAAGGGTACAGATTAAACTTAACTAACGACATTAGGTCTGGAGAGATGGCCTAGCGGTTAAGAGTGCGACTGCGCTCTGTAGAAGGACCCAGGTTCTATCCCAGCGCACCCACAATAGCAGTGAGACACATCTTTAACTCCAGTTTCCAGGGGAATCCAACGCCCTCTTCTGACCTCCTGGCACTTGCACGAACGGTGCACAAACCTACATGCACACAAAGACATTCATACACATAAAAAAAAAAAAAACTAAAGACCTGGGCCAAAGATGAATCAGTGGCTAAGAGCAGTAGCTGCTCTGCAGAGGACAGGTTGGATTCCCATACCCACACAGTGGCAAACCATCGTCCAGGATAACTCCAATTCAGACCTCACCCTCTTCTGACTCAGGCATTATACATGGGTGCACTACCATGCAGGCAATACACTCATACACACAAAAAATAAATAAAAAGAAAAAAAAATTAAGACATGAAAAGTAGAAGAAAGACTATGTGGAAACAGGAAGATCAGTGAGAGCGGACAGAGGGGCAAGAAGGGAGTGGGAGGGAACACCGTCAAAGCAAACGCTGTACCAGGGTGGAGAGATGCTTCAGCAGTGCTGCTCCTCCACAGTTCCATTCCCAGCACCCACCTCAGTTGGCCCACAATGAATCGGATTCTTCTGGCTTCAGCAGGAATTGGCAAATACGTGCACCAACTACCCCCCCAACATATACACAAAATAAAAAAATCTGGCCTAGCCGGGCGTGGTGGCACACGCCTTTAATCCTAGCACTTGGTAGGCAGAGGCAGGTGGATCTTTGGAGTTCAAGGCCAGCCTGTTTCACAGAGAGAGTTCCAGGCCAGCTGGGGCTACAGGGGAGACCTGTTCTCGAAAAGACCAAAAAAAAAAAAAAAAAAAAAACTGGCCTAAAGAAGGTGCTTTAGTGGTTAAAAGAGCATATTACTCTAGCAGAGACCTGAGTTCGCTTTCTACCTATACTGGGCAACTCGCAGTGGGAGGCAGAGATAGGCAGATCTCTGTGAGTTCAAGGCCAGGGTGGTCTACAAAGTGAGTTCTAGGCCATCTGGGGCTACAGGGAGACCCTGTCTCAGAGAGAGAGAGAGAGAGAGAGAGAGAGAGAGAGAGAGAGAGAGAGAGAGAGAGAGAGAGAGAGAGAGAGAGAGAGATTCTACAAGAAAGGAAAAAAAAAATGTGGCATTCTTTTGGGGGCTCTGATCCAAGAGAAGTCAAGCCCTGGAAAGGTTCCAGAAGATGAGTGAGTCTCTGGGACACAGAGCCAAAGCATTCCAGAAACTTATTGTCCCTGGCTGCACTGGGCAGGGTAGATGCACACTTTATTTGGGACCCAGGGTCTGGCTATCTAGTCTCTTTCACTCATTTTTATAGTATATCTTCTTCTACTGCTAAGCAATTCTAGGAGTTGTGTATATATGTTCTGGCTACACAAGGCAGGACAAGCTCAGGTCCAGTGGGGTCATCAGCTAAGATGGGAAGATTTGCAGTTGGGGGCGAGGGGACAGAGAAGAAGGTTAGAGCCATCATCTCGCTGTAACTACTATGACTTTCCCTGATTCTGGGATGGAAGCCTCCCTTGTTAGTTCCAAGTTAAGACAGGCCTCCAAGCAGTCACCTCTGCTACCATCTGGCTCTATATAGACCACAGACAGCCAACTACCACCTAGGTCACCTTTTCCACAAAGCAATTCTGGGTCCCACTCCAAACATCGCTTCTTTTTTTTGGTCTTTTTTGAGACAGGGTCTCTCTGTAGCCCCAGCTGTCCTGGAACTCACTATGTAGACCAGGTTCACTTTGAACTCACAGAGATCCGCCTGCCTCTGCCTCCTGAGTGCTAGGATTAAAGGTGTGCGTCACCACAGGCATGGGCCACCATGCCCAGCTTAAAGACGGTTCTTAGTGCCATGTGGTTGCTGGGAATTGAACCTGGGTCCTCTGCAAGAGCAGTCAGTGCTCTTAACCACTGAGCCATTTCTCTAGCCGCAAACATCACATCTTGATCCTAGGTCCTGTGCTGAAGCATCTGTAGATGTGTCTACAGCTAAGCCTGACCAGGTACCACCTGCATGTCATAAGTTGCCATGTCTTTTGGGTCTGTAAGGGCCTTTGACCCTGGGGTTTCCCAACCATCACCAAGGGACCTAATGAAAGAGTTGGCTGGAGAGGCAGGTACTCAGTCCTCTTGAGAGCACCGCTAGGCTTGGCAAGTACTGCTGGGTGAGCTGGAACAATGGAAGCCTGTTCCTAATCTCAGTCACCTCCCCGTGGAGTTCTTTCACTGCTTCCCATCTTCCCTCCCTTTAAGGTGCGAGCAACTAGAAAAGGAGTATATAATCTGGGTGGCTCTGGAGTGCTGGAGGAATTCAGTGCCCTCCTGTCTCCCCATCCCATCACTATTTCCCAACGTGAGGAAAACCTTGCAAGGAATATGGAAAGCCTCAGAGACATACTGCTGCCTGTGTGTTGCTATGGAGACAGCAACAGTTTCTAAGACAAAAGCCGTCTGCCTCTTGGGAAACCTGGTCTTTCTGCAATGCTCATCCTAAGAGATATTTGATAAAAAACTGGCATTTTTGGTAGATTATTTACCTATTCATTTATTTGCGAGTATGTGTGTGTATACATGTGCATGTCCTCACGTGTGCATGTGGCAGCTAAAAGTTGATAATGGGAGTCTTCCTCTATTACCTCTATTGAGTCCACCTCATTTATATTATTCTACAAGAATGTGTAGTGACTATATGTGTTAATGTGTGTGTTTGTTCATGTATGTGCATATAAGTGCCCATACATGCCATGGTATACATGTGGTCAGAAGACAAACTTTTAAATATCATTTTTCCACCTTGTTTGAAACAAGATCTCTTGAGTTTTTTTGAATTGTTATTTTTTGTCTTTCTGAGACAGGGTTTCTCTGTAGCCCCACTGGCCATGAACTCACAGAGGTCCACCTGCCTCTGCCTCCCGAGTGCTGGGCCTCCCAAAGGCACGAGCCACCACACCTGGCCAGGATCTCCTTTAAAGAAAAATTATCATTTTTATCATATGGGTATGAGTCTATTGCCTGCATGTATGTAAGTGTACCTGTGTCATGCAATCCCCTTGGAAGATAGAAGGTGTCCAATCCTTCGGAACTGGAGTTATACAGTTTAGCTGCCATGTGTGGTGGGATTCGAACCTGGGTCTTCTGCAGAACCAGCCATTGCTTAACCCCCAAGCCATCTCTCCAGGCCCAGGATCTATCTCTCTCTTTTTTTTTAAATAGATAATTTTTAATTTTTTTTTTAAATTTTAATTTTTATTTCATGTGTATCATGCAGTGCCTGAGGAGGATAGAAGAGGGTGTTAGATCCCCTGGAAATGGAGTTACAGACAGTTGTTAGCTGCCATGTAGGTACTGGGATTTGAACCCAGGTCTTCTGTAAGAACAACCAGTGCTCTTAGCAGGGCATTGTGGCACACGCCTTTAATCCTAGCACTTGGGAGGCAGAGGCAGGCGGATTTTTGTGAGTTCAAGGCCAGCCTGGTCTACAGAGTAAGTTCCAGGACAGCTGGGGCTACAGGGAGTCCCTGTCTCGAAAAGACAAAAAACAAAATAAAAATAAAAAAGAACAACCAGTAACCACTGAGTCATCTCTCCAGCCCAAGGATCTCTTTTTAAAAATATTTTTATTGCCAGGCGTGGTGGCGCATGCCTTTAATCCTAGCACTTGGGAGGCAAAGACAGGCGGATCTTTGTGAGTTCAGGCCGGCCTGGTCTACAGAGCGAGTTCCAGGACAGCTGGGGCTAGAGAGAGACCCTGTCTCAAAAAGACAAATAAATAAATAAATAAAATATTTTTATTTATTATTATATTTGTTTGTTTATTTATTTATGTCTTTTTGAGACAGGTTCTCCCTTTAGTCCCAGCTGTCCTGGAGCTCAATATGTAGACCAGGCTGGCCTTGAACTCACAGAGATCTGCCTGCAAAGGCGTGCACCACCATGCCCAGTGTAAGGTGGTTTGTAGTTGCCATATGGGTGCTTGGAATCAAACCCGGGTACTCTTCAAGAGCAGTTAGTGCTCTTAACTGCTGAGCCATCTCTCCAGCCACATTTTTATTTTTGTGTATGAGTGTATTAGCTGCATGTACATAAGTGGACCCATGTTATGCAATGCCCACAGATGTCAGAAGAGGGCATCAGATTTCCTTGGAACTGGAGTTACTGATGGTTGCCAGACACCATTTGGATGCTGAGAATCGAACCTGGGTCTTCTGCAAGAGCAGCCAGTGCTTTAACTACTGGGAAATCTCTCCAGCCCCCAATGAAACAGGATCTCTTTGCCACTGTCTTCGTTAGTGTGCTGGATGGCTTTAGTGTCTATTTGACACACCTGGATTGAGGGAGCCTCAATTGGGGAATTTCCTCCATTGGACTGGCCTGTGGCCATGTCTATAGGGCATTTTCTTGGTTGTTGAGTGAGGGTCCAGCCCACTGTGAGTGGTGCCACCCCTGGGCAGCTGGTCCTGTATTGTATAAGAAAGCAGGCTGAGCATGGGCCAGAGAAGCAAGCCAGTAAGCAGCGTTCCTCCATGGCCTGTGCTCCAGCTCCTGCCTCCAGGTTCCTGCCCTGAGTTCCTATCTTGGGGTCCCTCAGTGACGAGCTGTGACCTGGGAGATGTGAGTGGAATAAGCCCTTTCCTCCCCAAGTTGGTTTTGGTTTGAGTGTTTTGTCACAGCAATGGAGAAACAAACTAGAACCAGTTAGCCAGGCCCATTGGAGCCCAAGCTTCTTGAGACTCTCCTGTCTCTGCCTCCCATTTCCCTGAAGGGGCATGCTGGAGATCACAGAAGCTTGTGCTACTGTGCCTGGCTTTCACAAGGGTTCTGAGGGTCTGAGCTCAGGCTGTCTAACATGTGCTTTTACCCACTAAGCCATTTCCCCAGTGCCCACATTATTTGAGATGGTTTCGCTCTGAACCTTAGATTCACCATTTTGGCTAGACTGGCTGGCCATCAAGGCCCTGGGATCTACCTGCTTCCATACCACCAGCACTGAGGTTACAGGTATTTCTGCTATATTTGACTTTTATGTGTGTGTGAGGATCTGAACTCGGGTCCTCGTGCTTACACTGAGCCATCTCCTAGCCCTTCTTATTTTTGAGACAGGGTCTCACATCCCAGGCTGGCTTTGAATTTGCTAGGTTGTGAGGATAACCTTGAACTTCTGATCCTCCTGCCTCTACCTCCCAAATTCTGGGATTACAGGCATGCACCATCATGCCTGACTTACACAGTGCTGGGAACTGAACTCAGACCTTGTGAATCCTAGGCAAGCACCCAACCAACTGTGCTACATTTCTAGCTTATGATTTTTAATTTTTTAATTAAAAAAATTGGGGGGAGTCTTTTTTGGGGGGAGATCTTTTTTTTAACTTACAGAGATCCACCTGCTTCTGCCTCCCAAGTGCTGGGATTAAAGGCATGTGCCACCAAATCTGAAAATATTTTATTTTTACTTAATGTTTATGAGTATATTGCCTGCATGTAAGTGCACCCATGTCGTGAAATGCTCACGGAGGTCAGAACAGTATGAATTTCCTAGAACTGGAGTTACAGAAGGCTGTTAGCTGCTATGTGGGAGCTTGGAATAGAACTCAGGTCCTCTTGCAAGAGCAGCCAGTGCTCTTAATCACTGGGCCATCTCTCCAGCCACAAGATTTGTTTGTTTGCTATTTGCTTGTTTGCTTGTTTGTTTTGAGACAGGGTCTCCCTGTAGCCCCAAGCTGTCCCAGAACTCACTATGTAAACCAAGCTGGCCTTGAACTCACAGAGATCCGCCTGCCTCTGCCTCCCAAGTGCTGGGATTACAGGTATGTGCCACCACACCCAGCAAGATTTTTTAATTAATTAATTTGTTTATTTATTTATTTATTTATTTTGGTCTTTTTGAGACAGGGTCTCCCTTTAGTCCTAGCTGTCCTGGAGCTCGCTATGTAGACCAGGCTGGCCTTGAACTCACAGAGATCCACCTGCCTCTGCTTCCCATGCGCCACCACACTCAGCAAGATATTTTTTTAATATTTTTTAAATTTTATTTACTTCTGTATGTGTATGGATGTACTGTCTGCATGCAGGTTTGTGCACCCGTGTCATGCAATGCCGCGGAGGTCAGAAGAGGGTCTCGGATTCCCCTGGAACTGGAGTTCTCCTGGAATTGGAGTTTCAGACGGTAAGAGGGGTCGGCACTCTTAACCGCTAGGCCATCTCTCCAGCCCCGCAAGATGTTTTTTTTTTTTTAAGACAGGTCTTACTAGGTAGCCTTGCTTGGCTTAGAACTCTCAATATATAGGCTGGAGAGATAACTCAACAGTTAATAGCACTGACTGCTCTTGCAGAGGACCTGGTTCGATCCCCAGCACCCACATGGCGGCTGAGAGCCATCTTTAACTCCAGCTCCAGGGGAATCTGACACCCTCTTCTGACCTCCGTGGCATTGCACGACACGGGTGCACAGACCTGCATGCAGACAGTACATTCATACACATGAAAAATAAAATAAATAAATAAATAAATAAATAAGTAAGTAAAAAAATTATTTTAAAAGTGTGCATGTCATTATGCCTGGCTCTGAGACATTCTTTGAAGCCAGGACCTCACAATGTGGCTCAGGCTGGCCTTCCACTTGGGGTCCTTCTGCCTTAGGCTCCCGAGTCCATGCTAGGCAGCCACCCTAACTAGCCCCCAAGGTTTATATTTTGAATGCTGCCTCCACACCAACCTATACAAACCAGAGAGAGAGAGAGAGAGACAGAGACAGAGAGAGACAGAGAGAACAATCCTGCTATTGAAGCCTCTGGTACTTGTGCTCTTACCAGAAAAGGCCCAGGCAGCTCACCAGGTAAAGGTGCTTGCCACCAACTCTGTCAACCTGAATTCAGTTCCCATATGGTGGAGGGAGAGAACTGACTTCTGCAAGTTGTGGCACACTTACTCCTGCCCCCCCCAAAGGCCAAAGAGACAGGGTCCCCTCCTGGATGCTTGTCTTCCCTGCATCCCACCCTGCTTCGCTAGGAGCTCACCTCATGATGAAGTTGTGCCCGTCCACGTCCTGCCCATAGCCAGAGCCCCGAAGGTTGCCCGAGTTCCCCACCACAGCACAGCGCCGGCACTGGTGGGGGTCCCGGAAGCGGTAGGGGTTCTCACCAGGCACAATCTGGAACAACTTCTCCAGCACCTCGTTGGTGTTGTGTGACTTGAATTGGGGTTGCAACATCTGGGCGGGGGAGAGGGCTGTGAGGACAGAGAGACTCTATCACCCCTCCAAAGCCTCCCCTCCAGTCAGAGACCACGCACCTCTGCCCTGGGCTGTCTAGGAGCCACCTCCTCAAGCAGTGAGGACCTACCTGCCTTTCTCTCATTAGTAGCAAAGTCTCATATCCCAGTGAGTCTCACTGTTCAGATCAGTGCCTAGTGCTCTGCCAGTCCTGGGCTGCTCCTCCAGTGCCCTGGAGAGACTGAGGGAGGAGGTTGAGATGCTACTCAGGAATTCTAGAGGGGCCTGTGGGCCTGAACCATAGAGCAGAGCTTCCTTCAGAGCTCCTTCCAAATCAGTCCACAGGGGGCGCCCATATAAATCATCTGGAGTTCACTCTGGGAAGGGCAGAGGAGTACATGAATCCTTTCAAATCTAGATGACTAAAATAAAGCTGGCTTCCTGCACGCACCCCTCACCAACAACCGGACTCGCAGTTGCTGATGGTCAAAGATTCCATGTAGTTGATCCTCCTGTCACCACCTCCAAAGTGTCGTGTTTTGTTTGAGACAGGGCTTCAGTGTGTAGTCCAGGCTGTCCTTGAGCTCATTATGTAACAGGCTAGCCAAGAATAGCAGTAATCCTCCTGCCTCAGCTTCTTGAATGCTGGGATTACAGGTGTGCATCACCACACGTAGCAACAGTTCAATGCTCAGTGGGGCCAGGCAGGTGACATGCAGGAGTAAAGGAGAAAGTGGGACCCAAAGCAGAGAAAAGATGCATGCTTGTCCAAAAAGCCAACCCATGGGCCAGCTAGATAACTCAGCAGAGGTAACCTGAGTTCAGTCCCTAGGACCCATAGGGTGGAGGGAGAGGACCAACTCAGCAAACTGTCTTCTGACCTCCACACATGTCCCATGGCATACAAGGGCCCACATACATACATACATGCATACATACATACATACACACACACACACATATGCTCCTATATACAAATAAATAAAAATGTCATGAAAAAAATTTACAGTAAATCCAGCCAACTGTTGAAACATGGGAATATTTTTCAATTTCCCAGAGAAGCTGAATTACAGATTGCAGGTGAAATATTCTTAATTTTAAAAGCTGGTAGCCGGGTGTGATGGCGCACGCCTTTAATCCTAGCACTTGGGAGGCAGAGGCGGATCTTTGTGAGTTCAAGGCCAGCCTGGTCTACATAGTGAGTTCCAGGACAGCCAGAGTTCCAGGGAGACCCTGTCTCAAAAAGACCAAAATAAATAAATAAATAATAAAAGGTTAGGTAAGGTGGATTTCACCTGAAAGATGGTGTGTTTGTTTTTAATGTACCAAATATTAGTCATTGGTTGGTGCTCTGGGATCCACCCACAACTAATTCCTCTGGGAATGACAGTGAGAGAGTTTCTTCACTTTGGATCAGAGCCCTGAAGAAGGAGGTGACTATGCCACCAAGGGGGGAAAAAAACCTTTAAATTTAGGACCATACCAAACTAGTTTGATGAGTAATATGTGCTTATTGTTGTGATATTTTTTAACGAGATAAAAAAAAATTCAAGAAGTAAATTATTAGTACAGTATGCACAGCAGGTAGTTGCAAGCAATGCTTCAACATGATCCTAAATGTAAAACAAAACAAAACAAAACAAAACCCCAAAACTCTTATAGTTTATTGAGAAAAGATCTCATGTTCTAAGGCAAGAATTGCATTTTTCTTGTTAGAGGTGACTCAGTGCTAAGCTTGAGGTCATGATGCAAGAAAGAATTAATAGTATGTGAACTTATTTTTCTTTTCTTTTAAAAGTTTATTTATCTTATTTATTTTTATGTGTATGTGTGTGAACCTGCAGAGTTTATGCACATCACATGTGTGTAGGATCCCANGACATTTCATTACACATGAAAACAGAAAGTAACAAAAAAAAAAAATGTATCCAGCGTGTGGTGATACATTCCTTAATTCCAAACACTTAAAGGCTAGAGGTCACCAACGCAGACATCTGGTCTAGAGCTGAGGCACATTCTTGTTCCACAAAATGGGAGGTTCGCAGCCAGCACAGGCTCGCATAGTTAAACTTGGACTCTAAAAACACAAATATCAGACACAGAGCACAAAACTACAAAACAAAACTAAAAAAGAAAGCCTGGCCAGGCATCGGAGCTACATGCGTTAATTGCTCAAGCACTCAGGGGGAGTCAGACGGCGGTCAGGATCTCTGATCAGAGTATCCGCTGTGTTGTATCAGAGTGAGTCAGTCCGGCCAAGGCTGGTAGAGTGAGAGCTTGCCTCAAAAACAAAAGCAAAATAATATTAAATAACACCAACAACAAGAACAACATACAAAAAACCCTTTGTGAACTGGATTTCCCACAGTTCTTGCTATGATGGAAAATCTTGAAGAAAATCTAGAAGAAAGCACAATCAGAAGTCGGAGCGTCCACCTGGCAAGAAGCAAAACCAGACGGTACACTCATCTATTTTATTTTACCACCTAGGACACCAGTGGCCACATAGTCAATGCCACCAGAAAAAGTGCGTACTATGCCACGTATCCAGCTTTTTTTCTTGGTTTGTTTTGCGTTTTTTGAGACAGGGTCTCCCTTTCTAGTCAGTCAGCTGGGCCTGCACAGGCTCACTCGTAGACCAGGCTGCCATTGAACTCACCAGGATCCCACCTGTCTGTCCTCCTGGATGCTGGAGTAAAGCCTGTGCCACCATCGCCCACTCTATCGTATCAATTTGAACTCCTCCTCTCTCTATTCTCCTTGCCCAAGAATACTCAGAATTAGAAGGGAATCCATCATCCAGTCAGGATTCTCTGTTACCCATAATTCTTTCCCAGCAACGCCAACCAGCGGCTCAACAAATCGATCTATAGCCCCCTGTGGAGAGGGGCGGCGGCGCAATCGCATAGGCAGGTCCAGATCCTTGAGAGTGGCACACAGCAGAAGCTGACATTGGCAGGCGCCAATTCTTGGCACTCTCAGGGTACATGAAGTGGTGGGTGGTTCGACTGCCAACATCCTGCTCAAAGCCCACAGTTGGTGCCTGATTCATCCTGCAGGTGGAAAAAAGAAAAAAAAAAGTTGATTGCAACAAGAACTACACATGCGAAACTGACTACATGGTTTTTAAGGATAACATGGTATCCCAATAAATCGTGAAATAAACCAGAACAGGTGGCTCACGCCAATAGCCTCAGCCATTCATTGGACGCCAAGGCAGCGAAGACGTCCCGCCGCCATGTTTGAGGCAAATCTTGGCTACATAGTGAATTTCAGGCTAGCCTCCAAGCTGGCAAGCGAAGCACCTTTTTCTGAAAATTCTTAAAAAAAATAAATGAGCTGTGAACATGTGGTGGTGCGTGCCGTTAATCCTAGCACTGAGATGCAGCAAGCAGGAGCGGGATCTCTGTAAAGTTCAAGGCCAACCTGATCAACAGAGCGAGCTCCAGGGAACACAAAGGGCTAAATGGATAGAACCTCCAAAAACCGATATAAAAACAAAAAAATTTAAAGCGCCAGCGATGTAGCGCAACTAGCTCTTTTAATCCTAGCTCTCGGGAAGCAGAGCCAGGCGGATATCTGCGAGTTCAAGACCAGCCTGTCGTATCTAGATGTGACGTTTGCCAGGACAAGCTAGGGCTACAGGGGAGGACCCTTCCAAAAAAAACAAACAAACCCAAAAAAAAAAGTAAAATACTAGATGGTCGCGTGGGGAGAAAGACTTAGCAATATTAAGAGGCAATTATGTTGTAACACTTGCAGAGGACCGAGGTTCAGCTTCCAATACCCACATGCAGCTAACAACCGATACTGTAACTCCATCCAGGGATCTAATGCCTATTTTCGACCTCATGTCAGGCACGGCAATGACATGGTTACTTCACTGCAACAAATGCAACACCATACTCATCATAAAAAAATCATATGCACCACATTATCAGCGACTTAGATATAGGCGCGCCGGCAGCGGTGTCGCATCCTAAATACCTCAGTACTCGTTCAGCATAGGGCAGGTTGGGATACTTTCGTAGTTTCAAGCCATCCTGGTCACATAGGTTGTCCAGACGCGAGGCATACAAGGCCTGTCCAAGATAGGATAAAAAACAAACAAAACCAGAAAAACAACCACCTAAAATGACCTATGCATTCTACTGTCTATAAACAGTCCTTTAGAGATGGCTACTCAAGTGTACATGCTCAGGCATTCAATACTGCCGCAAGACCTCAGTCAATTACTATTTTACATGGTCATATAATTGAATACCATATCAGGTAATGGAGTAAAGCGTAAATGCTGCCCACCTCAATACTTCATATGGTAGACACGGTTGACGTCAGTCCACAGACGACATCCTGCCTCTGCCCGCGAGTGCCTGTGATAGGTGTGTCACCACACCTAGCTTAATTTTAAATGCTGGGAAAATTCAGTCGAAAAATCCTAGTGTGGGACGTCTATTTCCTTGTTGCTTCTTGAAAACTTTAATTAATTTCAATTTAATTTGTGGTTTGTGTTGTGTGTGCTGTGGTGTGTGGGCTTGTGTTATGAGCAGTCAAGCACACATGTGAGCGAGTAACCAGGACAACTTTTCGATTGGCTTCTCTCCTTTCCACCTGTAGGCCACTGGGATTGAAACTTAGATTTTCTAAACTTGGCAGCAGCACTTTTTACTTCTTTTTTGATATCCCGTCCCTTTTGTTCGTTTCTCTGAACAGTCTCATTAGCTCAGGCTGCCTCGAAACGCAATAACTGATTATGCTTCCATCCTGCTGGGATTGTGCTGGGATTATAGATGTTTATTACTCCACTATCCCACTAAGCCTCCCTTTCTGTGGAACGTCTTTACACAAGTTAAACGCCTGATACAAGCCTACTGGTCTTGTTTTCCTCCACATATGCTCACTTATCACCTGGCAGCTAGTCACTGACTACCACTAGAAGGGTCCAGTAACCTGACCCTTCACGAGGCACGAGACCTGGGAGGAGAGGAGCATTCCTACTAATTACTGCCCAGCTTTTTTATTTTTTTAATTATTTCTGTATTGTAGAGTCACTGCTGCATGCAGTTTTGCACCCATGTCGGTGCAATGCTGCGGGAGGCAGAAGAGGGTGTGCGAGATTCCCCTTGGACACTGGAGCTCCTGAACTTGGTAGTTCCGGCCGCATAGTGGTGCTGGGGGGCATCAATCCGGATCTTCTGCAAGCAGACAGTCGGTGCTCTTAACTGCTAGGCCATCTCTCTCCAACCCCACAATGCCCAACTTTTATCCAGCTCTATGAAACAATATAACATTCCTATCACAGTGCTGCCACGCATTAGATAAAGCTGGTAATGATTTCCTGTGGTGCGCGGGCACACCTGACTCTCTCACCATAGCTAAGCTGATAATTCCTGGTTCGGGCACTTATCTTCTAAGTAGTGTTGTTTCTTGGGTCGGGCACCCTGGACTATCTTCACTCTAACTGCTTCACCCCTGCAATGAATGCTGTCAGGGCAGAGCAAAGAAAGTCTGTCAGCATGCCTGTGGATGTGAAAAGAGGCGAAGCCGAAGGAGAACTGGGGTTATGGCGGTGGCATGGGCAGGAACTGGGAAGCAGGGTGTGAGGACCAAAGAAGCAAACTATATTTCACGCAAGAGAGATCAGCAGACCTAACAGTAAAAAGGGGTACTAGATTTAACTTAAAAAACAAACATTAGGGCTGGAGAGATGGCCTCCGTTCTGCGGTAAGAGTGCCGATCCTGCTCTTGTAGACGGCACCAGGGGGTTCTATCCCACAGCACCCCATAGCAGCTGAGAACAATCTGCTAACTCACAGTTTCCAGGTGTCCAACTGATGCACTCTTTCTGACCTTCGTGGATGCACACACGGGTGACACACACACTTACAGCAACAGTACATTCATACACATAAAAAAAAAAAAAAAATAAAGAGACATAAAGAGGCAATAGGGTGAAGATAATAGCGCTAAGAGCAACACTAGCTCCTGCAGAGCCCAGGTTTGATTCCCCACTAGCCACACTGGCAGCAACAACTACACCGGGGTAGTTTCAGGGAAAGTCAACACATTACCCTCTGCAGGACCATTAAAGCGTGCAGTCTACTATCTAACATCAGTGCAACTACGATCTACATACACAAAAAAATAAATAAAAAAAACAAACAATTAATGACATTGAAAGTAGAATATCAAGCTATGGGTAACAGAAGACTCAGGAGAGCGGACAGAGGGGCAACGAAGGTAGTGGGAGGAACACCGTCAAAAGCAAACGCTGTACTCAGTGGAGATATTGCTCAGCAGTAGGCTGCTACCTCCAAGTTCACAACATCACACAAGCACCACCGATGGCCCACAATGAATCGGATCGTCTGGCTTCCGCAGGAATTGGCAAAATACTTGCACCAACTACCCCCCCACATATACACAAATAAAAAAATTCTGGCCTAGCCGGGCGTGGTGGCGCACATCCCTTAAATCCTAGCACTTGGTAGGCAGAGAGCAGTGGATCTTTTTGTGTATCAAGGCAGCCATGTTTCACACGAGAGAGTCCAGGCCAGCTGGGCTACAGGAGACCCTTCGAAAAAGACCAAAAAAAAAAAAAAAAAAAAAAAAACCAAAAATGCTAAAGGTGCTTTGTAGTGGTTAAAGAGCATATTATCTGCAGCAGACCTGATTCGCTTTCTAACCTATACTGGGCAACTCGCAGTGGGAGGCAGAGATAGGAGCTCTCTGGGAGTTCAAGGCAGGGTGGTCCTAACAAAGTGATTCTACGGCCATCGCGGGCTACAGGGAGAACCCTGTCTCAGAGGAGAGAGAGAGAGATAGGAGAAGAGAGAACCCGGAGCGAGACAGAGATGAGGCGAAGGTAGGACGAAGAGAGGAGCAGGGAGGGCGTTATACAAGAAAGAAAAAAAAAACGTGCATTCTTTTGGCGCTCTGATCCAGAGAAGTCAAGCCCTGAAAGCGTTCCAACAGATGAGTGAGTCTCGCGACATCAAGCCAAACATCCCAGAAACTTATTGTCCCTGGCTCACGGGGCAGTGTAATGCACACTTATTTGGACCAGGCTCTGCACTAGTCCTTCCACTCATTTTATAGTATATCTTCCTTCTACTGCTAGAGCAATTCTAGGAGTTGTGTATATAGTCTGGCTAGACAAGCAGACAAGCTCAGTCCAGTCGGTCATCAGCAAGATGTGGAAGATTTGCAGTTGGGGCGAGGGGACAGAGAAAAGTAGAGCCATCATCCGCTGTAACTACCATGACTTTGCCCTGAACTGGGATGGAAGCCTCCCTTGTAGTCTCCAAGTTAAGAACAGGCCTCCCAAGCAGTCACCTCTCCCATTCTGCTCTTATAGAACCACAGGGACAGCCACCACACCTAGTCACCTTTCCACAAAGCAATCGGTACCCACTCACAACATCGCTTTTTTCTTTTTTGTCTTTTTGAGGGACAGGTCTCTCGTTACCCCAAAGTGTCTGGAACTCACTTTGTAACAGGTTTCCACTTTGAACTCCACAGTAGATCCGCCTGCCTCTCCTCCTGCAGTGCTAGCGATTAAAGGTGTGCGACACCACAGGCATGGGCCACCCGCCCAATGCACGTAAAGGACGTTATCTATGCCATGTTGATGCGGAATGAAACCGGGTCCTCTGACATAGAACAGAGTCCAGTTGGCTCCTCAACCACATGAGCCATTTCCTTAGCCCAACATCACATCTTGATCCTAGGTCCTGTGCTGATAGCATCTTGTATGTGTCTCCTAAGCCTGACCAGGTACCACCTGCATGTCATAAGTGCCGTCTTTTGGTCGTAAGCCTTTCGACCCGGGGTTCCCAACCATCACTCCAAGGGACCTAATGAAAGAGTTGGCGGAGAGGCAGGTACCAGTCCCTCTGAGAGCACTCGCTAGCTTGGCAAGTACTGCGCGGTAGCTGGAAACAATGGAAGCCTGTCCTAATCCAGTCACCTCCCCGTGGAGTTCTTTCACTCTTCCCATCTTCCCTCCCTTTAAGGTGCGAGCAACAGAAAAGGAGGATATAACTGGGTGCCTGGAGTGCTGGAGAATTCATGCCCTCCTGTCTCCCCATCCATCACTATTTCCCAACGTGAGAAAACCTGCAAGTGAATATGGAAAGCCTCAAGACATCTGCTGCCTTTGTTGCCAATCGGGAAACAGCAACAGTTCTAAGAACAAAAGCCGTCTATGCCTCCTGGAAACCGGTCTTCTGCAATGCCATCTCCTAAGAGATATATTGATAAAAAACTGGCATTCTGGTAGATTATTTACCTAATTCATTATTGGTATGAGTTTGTGTGTATACATGTGCCATGTCCTATGTGTGCATTGTGGCAGCTAAAAGTTGATAATGGGAGTCTTCCTCTATTACCTCTATTGAGTCCACCTCATTTATATTATTCTACAAGAATGTGTGTGACATCATGTGTTAATGTGTATGTTTGTTCATGTATTCGCATAGAAGTGCCCATACAGCCACTGGTAACATGTGCAATAGACAGAACTTAATATTCCATTTTCCCACCTTGTTTGAAACAAGATCTCTTGATTTTTGAATGTTATTTGTCTTTCTGAGACAGGGTTCTCATGTTAGCCCCACTGGCCTGAACTCACAGAGTCCACCTGCTCTGCCTCCGAGTGCGGCCTCCCCCAAAGCACCAGCCACCACACCGCCAGGATCCCTTTAAAAGAAAAATTTATCATTTTATTTCATATGGGTATGAGGTCATGCCGCATGTATAAGTCATACCGTTCATGACAATGCCCCTGAAAACAGAACGGTTCCATATCCTGGAAGTAGTTATGACAGTTGTAGCTGCCATGTTTGGCTGGGATCTGAACCCGGGAGCTATCTGGGCTGCTCTTAACCTACTAAAAACATCTCTCCAGCCCCAAAAAAAAAGATACTCCTTAATAAATGATTAATTTTTTTTTTTTTTAAAATTTTAAATTTTTATTCAGCTGATCGCAGTGCCTGAGGAGGAAGAAGTGGGTGTTAGATCCCCTGGACGATGGGTTACAGACATTGTTAGCTGCCATGTATGTACTTTGGGATCTTGCACCCAGGTCTTCTTAAAACAACATGCACAGCAGTGCATTGTGGCACACGCCTTAATCCAGCCATGGGAGGGCAGAGGCAGGCGGATTTTTGGAATTCAAGGCCCCTTGTCTACAGAGTAAGTTTCCAGGGACGACTGGGCTACGGGTAGTCCCGGTGTCCGAAAAGACAAAAAAACAAAAAAAATAAAAAAAGAACAA
Organism: Rhizomys pruinosus; assembly: GCA_009823505.1. NCBI lineage: Eukaryota > Metazoa > Chordata > Mammalia > Rodentia > Spalacidae > Rhizomys > Rhizomys pruinosus. Next base: position 3,672,998 of record VZQC01001442.1, read on the forward strand.
CCAGTAACCTACTGAGCCCATCTCTCCAGCCCAAGGATCCTTTTAAATATTTTATTGCCAGCGCTGGTGGCGCATGCCTTTACTCTAGCACTTGGGAGGCCAGCAGGCGGATCTTTGTGAATTCAGCCGCCTGGTCTCAAAGGTCGGGTCCAGGACAGCTGGGCGAAGAAGAGACCCTGTGCTCAAAAAGACATAAAATACAATAACACAATAAAAATAATAAATATTTTTTTATATATATTTTTTGTTATATTTATGTCTTTTTGGAGACAGGTTCTCCTTAGTCCCAGCTGTCCTGGAGTCAATATGTAGACAGCTGGCTTCTGAAACTCACAAAGTCTCCGAAGGATGATCCGCACACCATGCCCAGCTGAAGGTTTAGTTTCCATCTGGTTCGCTGTACTCAAACCGTACCTTCAAGAGCCGTAGTTAGTGCTCTAACTGCTGAGCACTCTCCAGCACCTATTTATTTTTAGTGATGAGTTTATACTAAGTACATAATGAGCCCATGTTATCCAATGCCACTAGATGTCAGAAGAGGTCATACAAGATTTCCTTGGAACTGGATGTACTGATTGTGCCAGACTACCATTTGGGCGAGAATCAGCACCTGCAGTCCTCTGCAAGAGCACAGTGCTTAACTACTGGAAATCTCTCCAGCCCCCAATGCATACCAGGATCTCTTTGCCACGGCTTCTTCAGTGTGCTGATGGCTTTAGTGTCTATCTTGACACACCTGGATGTGAGGACCTCAGTTGGGGGATTTCCTCCATTGCGACTGGCCTGTGCCACTATAGGGCCATTTTCTTGGTTTTGATGAGGGCCAGCCCACTGAAGAGTGCCACCCCCGAGCAGCTGGCCTGTTATCTGTATAAGAAAGCAGCTTGATCATGGGCCCAGAGAAGCAAGCCAGAGCACGTTCCTCCAGGCTCCTGTGCTCCAGCCTCCCCTCCAGGTTCCTGCCTGATCCTATCTTGTGCCCTCAGTAAGAGACTGTGACCTGGAGATGTGAGTCAAATGACCTCCTTCCTCCCCAATTGTTGTTGCGGTTGTCCACAGCAATGGAGAAACAAACCAGAACAGTTAGCCAGCGCCATTGGACCCAGCTCTTGAGACTCTCCTCTCTGCTCCCATTCCCTGAGGGGATGGGCAGATTCACAGAACGCTTGTGCTACTGTTGCCTGGCTTTCCACAAGGGTTCTGAGGGTCCAGAGCTCAGGCTGTCACCATGTCTCCTTACACAACGAATCCAATTCCCCATGCCACCACATTATTTGAGCATGTTCGCATCTTGCACCTTAGCATCACCATTTTGGTTTTACCTGGCTGGCCATCCAAGCCTGGGATCACCTGCTGCCATAACCACCACCACATGAGGTACATTGTATTCTGCTATTTTTGCTTTTTGGTGTGAAGCTGAACTCGGTCCTCAGGCTTACATGAGCCTTTGCTTCCAGTCCCTTCTTTATTTGAGACAGGTCCCCATCAACAGGCTGGCTGGAATTTGCTAGTTGCAGGATCAACCTGAACTTCTGATCCCCTCTCTACTCCCAATACTGGGATCCAGGCATGTCACCACAATCCGCACTTTACAGATCAGGGTAACTCGAACTTCAGACCTGTTGAATCCTTATGCGCAATGCATCCCAACCCAACGTTGCGACATTCAGCTTAGTGATTTTGTAATTTTTAATTAAAAAAATTGGGGGGTCGCTTTGGGGGAGATCTTTTTTTAACACAAGAGCCACCTGTTGCCTCCCCCAGATTGCTTTGGATATTAAAGTGCATGTGCCCCAAATCGCAAATTCATTTATTTTACTAATGTTCTGAGTATATGCCTCATTGTAAGTCACCCATGTCGGAATAATGCCTCACGGAGATCTTCAACAGTAATGAATTGCCTAGAACTGGCAGTTCAGATTAGAGGCTGTTGCTGCTATGTGATGCTGCTGAAATAGAACTCAGGTCCTTCCAGGCATGCTTATAGGCCAGTCTCCAGCCATAGTATTGTTTTCTTTTCTGTCTCACACGCAAACACGAGGAAGCGTTCTGCGTACCCAACTTTACCCATGATCCACCTACTATATGTTTTAACCTAGCGTGCCCTTTTTTGGAACCAGGCTCCATGATCTCTTTTCACTTGCACCATGTCCCCAGAACTCACTATTTAAACCAAGCTGTCACGCCTGAGCTCACACGAGATCCGCCGCCTCTGGCCCCCAAATTCAGCGGATACAGGTCATGTCCACAACACCCAGCAAAGTTTTAATTATTTTAATTTTATTTTTTTTTTTTTTGGTCTTTTTTTGAGAAGGGTCTCCTTTGTCCTAGCTCGCCTGGAGCTCACTATTACCAGGCTGGCCTTGAGACCACAGAGATCCACTGCCTCTGCTCCCATTGCGCCCACCCACTACTCACAAGTATATTTTTAATATTTTTTACAATATTTACTTCTGATGTTGTATGTACTGTTCTGCATGCATGTGCGACACCGTCATCAATGCCGCGGAGGTTCAAAGAGGGTCTCGGATTCCCTGGACCTGAGTTCTCCTGGAATTGTAGTTTCAGACGGTCTAAAAGGTGTAGCACTCTATATCCGCTAGGCCATCTCTCTACAAGCCACCACGCAAGATGTTATTTTTTTTTTTTAAGACAGGTCTTCACTATGACCTTGCTTGGCTCAGAACTCTCAATATATAGGCTGAGAGATTAACTCAAGCAATTAATAGCACTGACTGCTCTTTGCAGAGGACCTGGTTCGATCCCCAGCACCCACATTGCGGCTGAGAGCCATCTTAACTCCGCCCAGGGAAGCTGACACCCTTCTGACCTCCGTGCTGCCGACACGTGCACAGACCTGCCATATGCAACAGACTACATTTTATCACACCATGAAAAATAAATAAATAAATAATAAAATAAAATAAGTAAGTAAAAAAATTATTTAAAAGGTGCATCCGTCCATACCTGGCTCTGAGACATTCTTTGAACCCAATGACCTCACAATGTGCCAGGCTGCCTTCCACTGGGTCCTGCTGCCTAGCTCTCCGAGTCCATCTAGCATCCCACCCAACTAGCCCCTGCTAAGGTTTATATTTGAATGCTGCCCACACCCCCCAACATATACACACCAGAGAGAGAGAGACAGAGACAAGAGACAGCGAGAGACAGATGAGAACACATCCTCATTGAAGCCTCTGGTACTTGTGCTCTTACCAGAAAAGCCCAGGCAGTCTCACCAGGTAACAAGGTGCTTGCCACCAACCGTCAACCTGAATTCAGTTCCCATATGTGAGGAAGAGAACGGACTATCTGCCAAGTTTGCTGCACACTTACTCCTGCCCCCCCCAAAGCCAAAGAGACCAGGGTCCCCTCCTGGATGCTTGTCTTCCCTGCATCCCACCCTGCTTCGCTAGGAGCTCACCTCATGATGAAGTTGTGCCCGTCCACGTCCTGCCCATAGCCAGAGCCCCGAAGGTTGCCCGAGTTCCCACCACAGCACAGCGCCGGCACGGTGGGGGTCCCGGAAGCGGTAGGGGTTCTCACCAGGCACATCTGGAACAACTTCTCCAGCACCTCGTTGGTGTTGTGTGCTTGAATGGGTTGCAACATCTGGGCGGGAGAGGGCTGTGAGGACAGAGAGACTCTATCACCCCTCCAAAGCCTCCCCTCCAGTCAGAGACCACGCACTCTGCCCTGGGCTGTCTAGGAGCCACCTCCTCAAGCATGAGGACCTACCTGCTTCTTCTCATTAGTAGCAAAGTCTCATATCCCAGTGAGTCTCACTGTTCAGATCAGTGCCTAGTGCTCTGCCAGTCCTGGGCCTCCCTCCAGTGCCCTGGAAGACTGAGGGAGGAGGAAATCCTATACAGGAATCTACGAGGCCTGTGCCAACCATAGAGCAGAGCTTCCTTCAGAGCTCCTTCCAAATCAGTCACACAGGGGCCCCATATAAATCATCTGGAGTTCACTCTGGGACCAGATGAGTACATGAATCCTTCAAATCTATAGACTAAAAAAAGCTGGCTTCCTGCACGCCCCCCCACCAACAACCGGACTCGCAGTTGCGATGGTCAAAGATTCCATGTAGTTGATCCTCCGTCACACCTCCAAAGTGTCGCTGTTTCTGTGTTTGAGACAGGGCTTCAGTGTGTATCCGCTTGGCCTTGAGCTCATTATGTAACAGGCTATCCAAGATAGCATCAAACTCCTGCCTCAGCTTCTTGAATGCTGGGATTCACGGTGTGCATCACCAACACGTAAGAACAGTTCAATGCTCAGTGGGGCAGGCAGGTGACATGCAGGAGTAAAGGAGAAAGTGGGACCCAAAGCAGAGAAAAGATGCATGCTTGTCCAAAAAAGCCAACCCATGGGCCAGCTAGATAAACTCAGCAGACGGTAACCTGAGTTCAGTCCCAAGAACCCATAGGGTGAGGGAAGGACCAACTCAGCAACTGTCTTCTGACCTCCACACATGTCCCATGGCATACAAGGGCCCACATACATAATACATGCATACATACACACATACCACCACACCATATGCTCTATAAAAATTAATAAAAATTCAGAAAAAAATTACAGAAACACCAACTGTAAACATTGGGAAATTTCAATTCCCAGAGGAAGCTGAATTACAGATGCAGGTAATACTTAAAAAAGCTGTGTGGTGGCATGCACAGCACTTATCCTAGCACTGGGAGGGCAGAGCGGGTCTTGAATTAGGCAGCCCTAGCCTACATAGCATCGAGTTCAGGCCAGATGACTAGGAGACCTGTCTCAAAAGAACAAAAAAAAAAAAAAAAAAAAAAACACCCGGTAAGTTACCTTGGTGTAACGACCCTTTAACCTACCTCGGGAGGCAAAGCCAGGTAGATCTCTGTGAAATCAGGCCAGCTGGTCTACATAAGTGAGTCCAGGTGAGCTGGGATTACAGGGAGACCCTGTCTCAAAAAAAGACCAAAAAAAGAAAAAAAAAAAACCCAAACAAACAAAATGCTTTTTAAAAATTATTTATTTTATTTATTAATTTTTTTTTGTATGTGTATTAATTATTGTGCTGCATGTAGGTTTGTGCACTGTGTCTGTGCAATGTCTGCGAGAGGTCAGAATGGGGTCCGGATTCCCTGAGTGGGGTTTCCTGGAATTGGGGTTTTAGACGGCTCTTGGCCGCCATATTGGTGCTGGGAATCGACCTGGGTCCTCCCGCAAGCCCGTGCTCTAACCGCTAGGCAGCATCTCCCTCCACAATCTCTCCAGCCCCACAAAAATGCTTTTAACTGCTGAGCCATCTATCCAGCCCTATGTAAATATCTGAAAGAACTCTTAGTGGGTTGGACTTATCCCGTGACATAGGGTCATCAACTAGAATATTGACACTAAGAATTTAAAATGTTATAAACTCTTAGGAGGCTGAGGACATAGGATTATAAGCTAGAGGCCACCTGAAACAACAGTGAAAACCTATATCAAAAAAACAAGGTGCTAGACACAGCATCCGAGTAAGACTGAAGAAGCGTTCCTTGTTGCCTTCCTTTTGAGAAAAAAAACAAAAACAGAACAAAAACACAAGCCAGTATAATGAAATACAACTGTAACTCTAACACTTAGGAGGGTAAGGAAGGAGTGTTATCACAAATCCAAGGCCAGCCTGGGCTACACAGCAAATTCTAGGCTAGTCAGGCTGCATAGTGAGGTTATCTTAAAACAAAAACAAAAACCAAGCAAACAAAACAAAACAAACAACCATGAGGGTTCATACCCATAATCCCAGCACTAAGGAGGGCTACGTAGTGAGTTCAAGACAAATCTGGGCTATAAGGTGAGAATCTATGGCTGGGGTGTGTAGCTGAGTGCTTGTCCAGTGTGCATGAGGCCTGGGGTTTGGTCTTCAGACTTCAACAACAAATGCTGAGCACTGAGTCATAACCTCATGGGTCTGGGGACCTACAGGAGCTGTTCAGGGGACCAGAGAACTTTCTGAAGAGAAAGCCTGGCTTTAAGACAAGAATTCCCAACTTTATGGCAAAAGGGGGTAGCTGTGGGGACAGGAAACGGCTGAGGAACATAGTACTTGAACTGCCTCCATTCCTACAGGCAGCAGGCCTGTCTTGTCCCCTGGGAACCCATTCCTCCAGCGTCTGGTCTGGCTGCCACTGTGGAGACCGACAGGAGGCAGACCCTGGACACTCTCCGATACTTGATTTTCTCTATAAAACAAAGGCAGTAGCTCTGAGAACACACAGAGCCTTCCGGACTTCCAGGTTGCTAGAAGGGCCTGTGGAGCTCCTTCCTAGAGACCTCTGATCTGTAAACCCTTGTCCTGGGGGACTCTAAAAGTCTGGGTTGAGGGGCTGGAGAGATGGCCTAGCAGTTAAGAGCACCGACTGCTCTTGCAGAGGACCCAGGTTCGATCCCCAGTACCCACATGGCGGCTGAGAACCTTATTTAACTCCAATTCCAGGAAACTTCCAGTCCAGGGGAATCGAGACCGTCTTTTGACCTCCGAGGCATTGCACGAAACCGGTGCAACAGAACACTTGCAGACAGTACATTCATACACATACAAAAAAAACAAGTTAGGTTGGCTGGGATGGTGGCCACGGCCTTAATCCTAGCACTGTGGGAGGCAGAGGACGGCAGATCTTTGTGAGTTCTAGGCCAGCCTGGTCTACAAAGTGATTCCAGGCCAGCTGGATGAAAGACCTTATTCAAAAAAAAAAAAAAAAAAAAAACAAAAAAAAAAAAAAAAAAAAGTCTGGGTCAACAGACAGGTTCTGGGGAGTTGTGTCAAGAACCCTGGTCACACACTCCTCATAACATCTCAGAACATGAGAGAAAGGAGAGTCACTTTGGCCCTGTGCTGGCTGGAGGAACAGGGACTAGGAGCTGCCTCCTGGGAGCAGGGAAGGCAGGCAGACCGCAGGCGCCGTTCTTGGCCCAGGAGGCAACCAGATGGCCTTGTAGAGTCTGGGGAATGATGCTCCAGGGATGATGTGGGAGAGGTGGAGGGCATGAAAGGCAAAAAGGTCTTGGGGCCCAGAGAAACAGGGGTGGACCTGCTATGGGCTCCTAGCTCCCCAACTTCATCTCTGCCTCTGAGGGTTGTTTACAATGCTTTATTCCAGACCAAAGCAATCTTTTCCAGCAGCTGTAAAGACACAAAAATGACTCTCAAAGTGTTTATAATTATTAGAGCTATCATTTACCAAATAAGGATATTCAGTCTGAAAATCCAGATTTCTGGGAGACAGCTCAGTACAGTGGTGTCACGCAAACACGAGGCCCCGACTCCAGCTCCCAGCACCATGGAAAAGCACGCATGTACAGTCATTTTTTTTTTGTTTTTTTTCTTTTTTCGGTCTTTTGAGACAGGGTCTTCCTGTAGCCCACAGCTGTCCTGGAACTCACTCTGTAGGCCAGGCTGGCCCTTGAATCAACCGAGATCCGCCCGCCTTGCCTCCTAAGTGCTAGGATTAAAGGCGTTGCACCAACATGCCCCGCATGACAGTACATTTCTAACACTAGGGCTAGTGGGAATGGAGACAGGCACTCTTCAGAGGCTCACCGGTTGGCACCGCCTTGTCAATAAATGAGAGGTAAGGTTAACTTAGACCCATTCACACTCAATACTCAGTGAAGAGTGACAGGGAAAGACAGCTCACAGCAACTGATACACGGACATAATGTACACATACCCATAATCGTGAAACAGGAACCAAAAACTTTCACAGAACCTGTATAAAAAAACAGAAAAAAGGAAATCAAAAAAACTCGGTTTGTATGGTGGGATATGATAAAGAGGAAGAGGCANTTTTTTTTTCGGTCTTTTTGAGACAGGGTCTCCCTGTAGCCCCAGCTGTCCTGGAACTCACTCTGTAGGCCAGGCTGGCCTTGAACTCACAGAGATCCGCCTGCCTCTGCCTCCTAAGTGCTAGGATTAAAGGCGTGCACCACCATGCCCCGCATGACAGTACATTTCTAACACTAGGGCTAGTGGAATGGAGACAGGCAGCTCTCCAGAGGCTCACCGGTTGGCCAGCCTTGTCAAATAACTGAGTCCCAGGTTTACTGAGACCCCATCTCAAAAATACAGTGAAGAGTGACAGGGAAAGACACTTCACATCAATCTCTGCCTTCCACATACATAATGTGCACACATACCCACACATACCTGTATACACACACAGACCACAGGCACACAAATCTGGTTTTCTGGGATCTGATCAAGAGACTGGAGGAGGGCCAGTGAGGTCTTGGTGAGTAAAGGTGCTTGCTGTGCAGGACTGGCTACCAGAGTTCGCTCCCTGCAACGCATGTAAAGGTGGAAGGAAAGAGCCAACTGCACAAAGTTGTCCTCTGACCTCCACATGCCATACATGATCTACCTCAACATCATATATGTACACACGTGTATCTCCCTCAACATCATGTATGTACACACCGTTGGGGGCTGGAGAGATGGCTCAGCACTGGCACTGGCTGCTCTTGCAGGACTCTGGTTCAGGTTCCAGAATCCATGTGGCGGCTATCAACTATCCCCAACTCCTGTTCCAGGGCATCTGATGCCCACTTCCGGCCTCTGTTGGCACTGCATGCATGTGGTGCACTTACATACAGGCAAAGCACTCACACATATACATTTAAAATAAGGAGTCAGAGAAGGCAGTAGAATGAGCCCATCCTGGCATGGCACTTGCTGAAGCTGCAGGGTGGCTGGCTTCTGTCTAACAGGCATGCCTCTATCTATGGCTTGGCCCTCAGGTCCCATTTTCTCACACTGATGGCTTTTGCCATCTCTACTGCCTGTGTGGCCAACAAGCACTTCTGGTCTACATTGGGTTCCTACAAGCACCACAAACAGCTCTCGCTCCTTCCAGACCAAAGCTTATTCTGCCTGTCACCAGTTTGTGATCTTAGTCTATGGCTATCTGATCAAATGGGCCTCCCACTTTGTCTGGTTGTTGGGAGTCTTAAGATAGCCAGCCTAAGTCCAAGAGGGGGCTGTAGAAGTAAAGTGACTCATAAACAAGGATGATCAAGCTCTGAAAAGCAGCCAGCAAAAATGAAGAAGGGAGGGGCCATAGCTCTTACCATCCACCATCTCTGGACATCCGGGGGGAGATCCATGTTATCTCTGGTCCAAACAGGTGAGATGTTGCTGTCAAAGTGGCTGTCGAACCAGTCGGAAGTTCCAGTGTCACCCATGCAGCGCTGGCAGGCACAGCTCTTTCCGGAAAGCCCCTCCTTGCCTAGGCGCTGAAGGCCTGTATAACCTGGCACCAGCTTGACCCGGTGCGTTCCACCCAGGGCCCCCGAGTCCAGGTACGGCAAGGTGGCCATGCTGTGGTGTGAGTAGGTGAAGAGCAAGGACATGATGAACACCAGCAGGAAGGCCACAGAGAGGAACCACACACGCAGGGAGCACTTCATCGTGCTGGCCACGGGGCAGCTGTCACCGTGGCCTCTCCTTTCCCAGCCCACTATGGGGCCAGCCCTGGTGCAACCTGCTTGTTTGGACGGCACGTGTAAAGGGCATAGGGGCACGTGCTGCGGCAGGGGACCCTCGCCACACCCTCCCTCGATGAAAGGAAAAAGCACAAAGCCAGGAGTAGCTCCCCCTCCCTGAGCCACTTGGGACCCTGCTTAGGGCTTCATCAAGTCTCTCAGTCACTAGCTGGGCCACAAAGGCTCTGCCTCCCCTGCCGCCCTGGTGAGGGGGAGGTCAGTCCATCCCAGCTCTCTAGTCCCTTGCTGGCTGCCACCTCCAGGAGCCCCCCTCTTTGGTGGCTTGAAAAGGTCCAGTCTGGAGCAGTCGGGGTCCTTGTGGCTCATGAGCAGACACTGAGGCAGCCCCTCGTCCCCTGCAGTGGGGAAGCCCTGGAACTCTGATCACAGCAGAGAGCACACAGACTTCAGGGGGCCTGCATTCCATGCGAGAGTCCTCCCTCTCTATCCTGGCTGGCCCCACTGGCCCAACTCCTCAGTCAGGGAAAAGGAGCCTGGCCCCAGGCCAGAAAGGAGATTAGGAAGCTGCTACAAAAAAGATCTCCTGAGCTTCTGCCCTGCTTTTCCCATCCGAGGTGGGGTGCCGGTCTTTCTCCTGGTGGTCGCAACCCCAGCTGCAGCTGCACAGGGGGACTCACAAAGCACCTCCTCCTGCTGTGGGATCTTCCTGGGCTGGAAACAGCTGCTGCTCAGTGGAGTGCTGCATCCAAGCCACGCGGGTCAATAGCGCTTGCGTGGAGCTCACGGGGCCCAGGACTGCTTCTTGAGGCTGTTGGGCTGGGCCCGGCCAGCAGCTGGTTGGCCATACCCACTCCCCAGAGGAAAGGCTGTCCTGCTGGCCGGCTCCTGCCAGCATTAATCCCCTGGCAGGTTCACCCTCACGTGTCAGGAGCCAGGCTGCCACAGCATGACCCTGAAATTGCAGAGAGGAAAAAGAATGTGCATTTTGATAGGCAGCAGAGCCATGAAAACACACACACACTCACACACACACACACACACACACACACACACACGCCCCTCCCCCCAGCCCCATCCTCGATCCCAAAGGGGAGAAAGGAGACTCCCCTTAACAAAAGGGTAGACAACGAGTGGGCGCTCTCCTTGGACCTCCCCAGATGGCATCACTTCGCAGGACGCCCGCCCTCCGGAGTTACAGCTGGATCAGTGCAGCACCATCACTTATTAGCCAGAGAGTAAACAAGGCGTCAGTTAATTTCCCCAGAGCCCAATGGCAAGTGGCTGAAGCACTCAGTTTAGAAATCCTTGTCCAGCTCTGTCTAGTTATTTTCAGGTAAAATTTAGAGAGAAATTGCCCCAAAGAAGATCCCAAGGTGTGTGAATATTGACACCACTGCACAGGACTCTTGGGACTTGCACTGATGACAGGAAGCTGACTTGGGACTTGTCCCTGGTCTCAGATACAGATAGATTGATTGTTCAGTTCAGTGAACCACGGACAAGCCTTCCCGCTCTGATGTGGGGAAGCATGTCACGAGGTAGGACAGCTCCTGTGCTCCGAACCACCAGCACCTACTTCACTGGACAGTTGCCTTTGTCTGAATGTTATGGACAAAATGAACTCCAGGGTTTCTGGTGGCAATGACAGGCTGAGGCCCCATGTTGTCCTAGCAATAAGAACAGGGACAAGGGGCCACTTGCTGAGCCATTTGAGCATGGGAATCTCTTAAACCATTTCTTTCAATTCACCCAGCTTGAATAACTTCTGGCACGACCCCTGGGTCTTGCAGCCCTGCCCCCAGCCCCTTCCTTGTTGAAAGTTCCAGCTGGACGTTCCAGGGTCCTCAGACTACTGTTGGCAGCTACAGAAAAAGTCTTAAAATCAGTGCTAAAAAAAAAAAAAGCAAAAATCCCAGTAGACAGGACGTCCGTCTGCAATCCTACCACTAGGGAGGTAGCAGCAGGGAGATAAGGATTTGAAGGGTACTACAAAGACAGCAAACAGGGGCCAGCCTGGGCTACAAGACACCAAAGACTCTGTCTCAAAAACACAAATAAACAAACAAACAAAGGAGACAGTGAAATAGTTCAGCGGGTAAGGCACATGCACAAGCCTGATAACCTGAGTTCAATTCCCAGAACCCGCATAAAGGTAGAAGAGAACAGACTACAAAGTTGTCTTCTAACCTCCACATGCATGCTGTGGTATACACAGTAATTTTTTTTTAAATTTTTTTCTTTTTTGTATTTTTGAGAGAGTCTCCTTTTAGTCCTAGCTGGCCTGGAGCTCTCTCTGTAGACCAAGCTGGGTTTGAACTCACAGAGATCCGCCTGCCTCTGCTGGGATTAAAGGCGTGCACCACCATGCCTGGCCACACAGTAATTATTTTAAAATAAAACCAAAAACTTATCTGCCTCTTCCATTCCTGGTGGATTAGAATTCTATGGCTAAACCAACCCATAAAGTCATCAGAGAATGGAAATAGTAGGCAAGACAAGACATTCTGGATCTGGAAAATAATGCTCACAGTCAGGCATGACAGCGCACTTGGGAGGCAGAGGCAGGTGACCTGTGTGAGTTCCAAGTCATCCTAGTCTACACAGTGAGTTCCAGTTCAGCCAGAGCTACATAGTGAGACCCTGTAAAAAAAAAAAAAAAAAAAAGATGTTCATCAGCTGAAAGTGCTTGATGAAGGCCAGGACCAGATGACTGGCAGTGAGCTTGGAGGCCAGACCTCTCTCCAAACCCAGGGGTGAGCGACAGCACAGAAAGAAGTCTGGGGGCTGGAGAGATGGCCTAGCGGTTAAGAGCGCCGACCGCTCTTGCAGAGGACCCGGGTTCGATCCCCAGCACCCACATGGAGGCCGAGAACCGTCTGAAACTCCAATTCCAGGAGAACTCCAGTTCCAGGGGAATCCGACGCCCTCTTCTCACCTCCGCGGCGTTGCACGACACGGGTGCACAAACTTGCATGCAGACAGTACATTCATATACATACAGAAATAAATAAAATTAAAAAAATTTTTTTTAAAAAGAAAGAAGCCTGTTTTATTTGTTTTTGAGACAGGATCTTACTATGAGATTTTATTTGTTTATGAGACAGGTCTCATCTTACTTGGCTGTCCTCGAACTCACAAGAGACTCTTCTACCTGTGCCTCCTCTGAGTTCAGGGATTAAAGGCACACGCCGCCATGTCAGGCTACTGAAAGAAGCCTGTAATCATCTGTGGCTAACCAGGGCTCAAGGGAGCAAGGGGAGGACAAAGGTCGGCTTTGTCAGGGCCCAGACTGGACTTCCAGACTATGAGATGGCCAGAGTTGGGAAAGGTGCTTGCCACCAAGACTGAAGACCTTAGTTCAACCCCCTGGACCCACAGGATAGAAGGAGGAAGGAGAGAACCAACCCCGTCAAGCTGTCCTCCGACCTCCACGCATACACGTGTGTGTGTGTGTGTGTGTGTGTGTGTGTGTGTGTGTGTGTAGTCAGAAATTTAAGACTAGCCTCAACTATATAACCCATTTGCAGCCAGCCTGAACTGAAAAAGACCATCGGAAAAAAAGAAAAAAAGAAAACAACACAGGGCTGCAGATGTTACTCAGATGGTAGCTCACCTGCGTGCATCTTCATGAATTCGATTCCCAGTACTCCACAAACCAGGCGGTGCATGTCTGTAATCCTAGCATTTAGGAGGTAGAGCCAGGAGGATCTGAAATTCAAGGTCTGCCTTGACTACATAGCAAGGTTCAGCCAACCTGGGCCACATGAGATCATGCTTCCAACAATAACAAAACCCCTGAAGCTTCACCCACATACCTCAACCACAGATCCCGACTTGAATCTCCAGAGATCCCTGAAACACTGGCTCAAATGCACTCTTCAAATGTTCCACTGTGACTACTTAACAGATTATACCCTAGAGGCAGGTTTTGGCTGAACAGTGTATAAATGGGAAGCCAGGCCACTGTATCTTCCAGACCTCAACTTGTCCATTTTTGGGTTTTGTTATTGTTGTTGTTTTTTGTCTTTTTTGAGACAGGTCTTCCTTTAGTCCCAGCTGGCCTGGAACTCACTATATACACCAGGCTGGCCTCAATCTCACAGAGATCCTCCTGCCTCTGTCTCCCGAGTGCTGGGATTAAAGGCATGTGCCACCAAGCCTAGCGACAGTTCTTTTATTTATTTATTTTTATTTTTTTGACTTTTTGAGACAGGGTCTCCCTGTAGCTCCAGCTGTCCTGGAACTCACTATGTAGACCAGGCTGGCCTTGAATTCACAAAGATCCGCCTGCCTCTGCCTCCCGAGTGCTAGGATTAAAGGCGGCACCACCACGCCTGGCTGCAACAGTTCTTTAAAAAAAAAATTATCCCCCCCCCACCCCCCCAAAAAAAAAAAAAAAAAAAGGAGCCGGGCGTGGTGGTTGCACGCCTTAATCCGGCACATCAGGAGGCAGAGGCAGGCAGATCTTTGTGAGTTCAAGGCCAGCCTGGCTAACAGAGTGAGTTCCAGGACAGCTGGGGCTACAGGGAGACCCTGTCTCGAAAAGACCAAAAAAAAAAAAATTTACCTGTGTGTTTGCATGTGTGTTTGTATGTGTGTGTGTTTGTGTCTATTTGTATGTGTGTGTGTGTATGTGAGTGTGCCATATGCGTACGTCTGTTCAGGTGTCTTCAGAGGCAAGAAGAGAGCAAGAGTATCAGAGCCCCAGAGATATAGTTACAGGTGGTTGTGAGCCACCTGATGCGGGTGCTAGGAACTGAACTCAGATACTCTGGAAATGCAGTCAGTACTTTTACCTGGTGAACGATTTCTCCAGCCCCTGGACACAGTTTTTATCTTTCCCTGTCAACAGTATAAACTGATGAAGTTAGTGTTTCATTTTAGACAGTTTTAAAAACTGGGGTTTTAGAAATTATTTTGGGCCAGGTGTGGTGGCACACACCTTTAATCCCAACACTCAGGAGGTAGAGGAAGGCAGATCTCTATGAGTTCAAGACCAGCCTGGTCTACATAGTGAATTCCAGGCCTGCTGGGGCTCAAGGGAGACCCTGTCTCAAAAAGACAAAAAACAAACAAAACAAACAAACAAAAAAAGAAAGAAATTGTTTTGGACCTGGGTGTGGAGGTATTCCCAGCACTTGAAAGGCTGAAGCAGGAGGACTTCAAGTTCAAACTCAGACTGGGCTACAAGAAAGCACAGATATTGATACACTGGGCAGGCAAGATGGCTCAGTGAGTAAAGGTTCTTGCCACCAAGCCTGATGACCTGAGTTCAATCCCCAGGACCCACATGGTAGAAGTTGAGAAGCAATTCTCCACAAGCTGTCTTAACTTTCACCATTGCTTATACCCCATACCCTCCCAATAAGTAAATGGGACTTCACATCAGTGAACTAACTTATGTGGAAGGTGTCTTTTTTTTTTTTTTTTTTTTTTGAGATAGCACCTCACTACATAGCACAGGTTGGCCTGGAATGCATGGCAAGCTTCCTGCCTCAGATCACTAAATGCTAGAATTGAAGGCATGAACCAACATGCCCAGCTTTTCCATTGCTATGCTCTTTTAAGAGGTCTGAGGTCACAAATTTAGTGAATCTGGGAAGACAGCCACTTCTAGAAGAGCTGGTCAACTGAACTCTGCTGAGGCTGAACAGAGGAAGCATAGACAGGATAAAGGAACAATCCCAGCACTAAGGAGCTTGAGGCAGGTCAGGTAGACCTTGAAGAGTGGGTAGACCTATATCCTTTATTCTCCTAGCCTTCCACTGGTCAGGGAATGCAAATGCATAGTCATGGTCAGGAGGCACCCACAGAACAAGGAAGAAAGGAAGCCCAGAGGAGGCCCTCATCAGCACAGTATCACAGAAGGCAGAACAGACCCACTGGATTGACCAGTACAGTTGCTGGGAAGAATGGCAGGGACTATTTGGGAGGTCGCAGTGGCTTTAGAGCCCATCTCGGTCAGATCCCAGGAGACCAGTCATTAAATTAAGCTAATGAAGAAAAGGACAGCACAGCCTCAGATCAGCACAGCTGAACACAACCTCCTTGGCAGGCAGAGAAAAGAAATGTCAAAATAAGGCACTGAGCACGAGGAATGGTGCTACTTGTCTGGAGGGATGGGGTGGGAGCGGAGCCCAAGACTGAGGAAGCAGCTCTGTCTACCCACTCCCACCCAGCCTGAGGGTATGTCTCAGAGCCTCTTCCTGAAGCCAGCAAGCCACAGACTAAGAGTCAAAAGACATGATGCTCTATGAATCCCCAGGAATATCTAGGAATGGCTCTTATTTCCTCTTCCTGATCAAGAGTCCCAGGGCTAGCTGAACCAGGTCAGCCATGCAGAAGTCAGTATGCCAAGACCACTGCTTCTTCCACAAGCCTTTCAGACAGGCTTTTCCTGGTAACTGGGGTACATCACCAGAAGTTCCCTATTCTTCCTGGATTCCTGAACCGCTGCCAATCCATCGTGGGGGCAAACTCCCACCTTTTGAGTGAGGCAGCAGCCAATCTTGGTAAAAGGTGGCCTGGGGGCCCCAGTCATTATCTTTTAATTTTTTTATCTATTAGTTTATTTTATTTTGGTCTTTTTGAGACAGGGTCTCTCTAGTCCCAGCTGGCCTAGAACTTGCTATGTAGACCAGGCTGGGCTTGAACTCACAAAGAGCCGCCTGCCTCTGCCTCCCAAGTGCTGGGATTACAGGTGTGCACGACCACGCCCGGCTATTATTTTTATTTTATGTGTATGAGTGTATTATGTGCATGTGTGTAAGTGCACCTGTGTTGTACAATGCCCTCAGAGGACAAATGAGGGCACTGGATCTCCTGGAACTGGAATTAGGGAGGGTTGTTAGCTGCCATGTGGGTTCTGGGAAACAAACCCAGGTCCTCTGCAAGTACAGCCAGTGCTCTTAACTGCTGAGCCATCTCTCCAGCCCCAATCAATACCTTTGCAGTTTTTGCATATCCATTTATAACTCCCAAGTGCTGGGATTACAGGTGTGCACGACCACGCCCGGCTATTATTTTTATTTTATGTGTATGAGTGTATTATGTGCATGTGTGTAAGTGCACCTGTGTTGTACAATGCCCTCAGAGGACAAATGAGGGCACTGGATCTCCTGGAACTGGAATTAGGGAGGGTTGTTAGCTGCCATGTGGGTTCTGGGAAACAAACCCAGGTCCTCTGCAAGTACAGCCAGTGCTCTTAACTGCTGAGCCATCTCTCCAGCCCCTCCTTATCTATTTTTTTTTTTTTTCATGGGCTGGAGAGACAACTTAAACAGGTAAGCAGTAAGCCAGGTGTGGTGGTACACACCTATAGTCCCAGCACTTGGGAGACAGAGGCAGGGGGCTCTCTGAGTTCAAGTCTAGCCCAGTCTATACAGTGAGTTCCAGGACAGCTGTGGCTACAAAGAGACTCTGTCTCAAAAAGACCAAAAAAAAAAAAAAAAAAGGTAAGCAGATAAGAGCATTAGCTGATCTTGCAGAGGACCCAGGTTTGGGTCTCTAGCACCCATCCAGCAGCTAACAACCATCCATAACTCCAGTTCCAGGGAATCTGACACCCTCTTCTGATCTTTGTGAGCACTGTACAACATGCGTCCACTTACATATGTACAGTCAATTTTATTAGTACTTTTATTTATGTGTATATGTATGAGTCTTGTGTGTAGGTTTGTGCATGTGAGTACATTGCTAGAGCTGCATACTGCTGCAAGCGGCCCGACCTGACCTGAGTGCTGCAAGCGGCCGGACCTGACCTGAGTGCTGCAAGCGGCCGGACCTGACCTGGGTGCTGTAAGTAGAACTCAGGTCCTCTGAAGAGCAACCTGAGCTCTCAGCCACTGAGCCATCTCTCTAGCCTCTCAGTCATCATCTTGAGGAGACCCAGGGCCTGCCCCTTCCCTGAGACTCAAATGCAGGAGGGAACTGGCTCCTTCACTGATCCTTGGTTAACTGAAGTTACCATGCTGTAATATTCTAGCACCAGCCTCTCGCAGAGACTTTTCTGGCTCAGTGACTTGGGCCCTTGCTACTCCCGCCATACAACTCCTCAGGTAGCCTATGCCTCTCTAGCCCTGCCTCCTGCAGATACCTAGTCTTGACTTCATTTCCAACCTGAATTCTTGGCTCTGCTATCTCTGATACTACCCAGAGTTAGCAGCCAGTAAACCAGAAGGCAAAAGCTAACACAATACTTTAAATCTTGAAAGAATCCATGACCAATGTCACCACACTGAAGTAAAATGGTGTCTAGCCAGGTATGGTGGAGACCTGCCACCCAGCACTCAGAAGACTGCGGCAGGATAATCATGAATAAAGCCATCCTGAACTTTAAAACAAAGAACAGAAAGGAACAGCTGTGGCTCTATTAGATGGTTTAGTGGCAAAAAGTGTTTGCATGGTGACCTGGATTCGATCACTGGAACCCATGTAAAGATGGAAGGAAAAAAAAACAGACTCTACAGAGTTGTCCTCTGTAGAGGACACAACACAAGAGGCTCCTAAAAGGTTCTATCTCTCAGCCAGGTGTGGTGGCGCACGCCTTTAATCTTAGCACTTGGGAGGCAGAGGCAGGTGGATCTTTGTGAGTTCAAGGTCAGCCTGGTCTACAGGGTGAGTTTGGGGCTACAGGGAGACCTGTCTTGAAAAGACCAAAAAAAAAAAAAAAGGTTCTATTTTTCTCTTCTTTTTTATTATTGTTTGTGGGGTGTATGTGTGGGGGGTGCACAGCACATGTACGCATGTCAGAGGACAATCTATCTGTAGGAGTCAGTTCTCTCCTATCGTGTAGGTTCTAAAGCAGGAACTTGGATAGCTGAGGCTTGCTGGCAAGCACTTTTACCTGCTGCTCCATTCTGCTAACCTGGTGTTGCTTTTGTGTTTGTTTGTTTTTGAGGATCTCTCAGTGACCCCAGTTGGTCTGGATATGTTTGGGGTTTTTTGGTCTTTTTGAGACAGGGTCTCCCTCTAGCTCCTTCTGTCCTAGAACTTACAATGTAGACCAGGCTGGCCTTGAACTCACAGAGATCCTCCTGACTCTGCCTCCCAAGTCCAGGGTTTAAAGGCATGTAGCACCACGCCTGGCATAATATGTTTGTTTTTTTAGTGTAGGTTCTGGGGCTAACTTGGGTCATGTGCTCACATAGCAAGCACTTTACTGACAAAGCTATCTCCTCAGCCTCTAACTTGGATTTTTAATTTTATTTTTAAAGAAAGGAAAACTAGGGCCAGAGAGAGGGCTTGGTTGTTAAGAGCACTGGCTGTTCTGGCAGAGGACCAGGTTAGGTTCCTAGCACCCACACAGCAGCTTACAACCATCTGTAATGCTAGTTCCAGGGGTGAAGCAAGACTGATCAAAGCCAAGTGTGCAGTGGTTAAATCAGGGACTTGCCAAGACCACCTGAAGCACAGAGTAGGTATAACCCCCCAACTCCTCCTGCCAACTGGAGTTGCTGAGGGAGTGTCAAAGTGGATTTTTTGGAGAACCTTCAGAACAGAAAGGGAAGAGTGAATTAGACTTCTAATATATAAATAAAATTGAAAGCCTGAAACCTATACAAGTCACTCCATAAACAAGGAGGAAAAAAAAAAGGCATCTGAAGGAGGCAAGCAAAGCAAGCCTTCAACAGTGAAAAGGCATTTGTGATTCGGATCGGAGTACAGACAAAAAAAGGGAAACCCACATGCCAGGGACACGACTAAGGGACAACAAGGGAAAGGTGCAGGATAATTCCACACCAAGTTCTACCAACCCTGTAGGAGATTGCTACAGTGGGATCCCCCTGGGGATGACCCAAGAAACAGATCTCAGAGGAACAATTGAAGACCTATTCAGAGAAATTAAAGAATATAAAGAACAAGTCAAAGAACTAAGGAGAGAGAATGAAAAACTCAAGAAAGACCTAGAGGGAGACAATGACAAACTTCGGAAAGAACTAAAGGGAAAGAATGACAAACTCCAGAAAGAACTAGAGGGAGAAAATGACAAACTCTGGAAGGAAGTGGAAACACTGAAAAAGGAAGCCAACCAGCGAAGTAAGGAGCACCAAGAAGAGATTGAGGGGGCTGGAGAGATGGTTTAGCGGTTAAGAGTGCGGACTGCTCTTGCAGAGGACCCAGGTTTGATCCCCAGCACCCACACGGTGGCTGAGAACCGTCTTTAACTCCAGTTCCAGGGGAATCTGACACCCTCTTCTGACCTCCGTGGCATTGCACAACAAGGGTGCACAAACCTACATACAAACAGTACATTCATACACATATGAAAATAAATAAATTTTAAAAAATTAAAAAAAAAGATTGAGAAGCTCCAAAAAGAAGTGGAAATACTAAAGAAATCACAGGATGAAATGAAAAAGGAAATAGAACACTCATCCAATCAAGAGGAAAGGAATGGAAAAAGCCTCAGAAGAGATGGCGTAGCAGTTAAGAGTGCTGACTGCTCTTGCAGAGGACCCGGGTTCGATCCCCAGCACCCACATGGCGGCCGAGAACCGTCTGAAACTCCAATTCCAGGAGAACTCCAGTTCCAGGGGAATCCGAAGCCCTCTTCTGACCTCCGCGGCATTGCACGACACGGGTGCACAAACTTGCATGCAGACAGTACATTCATACACATACAGAAATAAAATTAATATAAAAAAAAAAAAAAAAAGAAGAATGAATGGAGGGAAGCAGAACAAGAATATCAGACCTGGAAGATAACACAGAACAAAAACCTCAAATAAAGTTATGAAAATTTAAAAATAACACAAAGTGGAACAACCAGGAAAATGGGACACAATGAAAAGGCAAACCTCCACATCACAGGAATAAAGGAAGGAGTGTTAGCAGCCTACCACACAAACAATGTGTGCTGTACCACGCCCTAAGATGGCGCCAACTTCCTGAGTCGCTAGAACAACAAGCCGCTTCCCGCCTTGCCTTTGCATTGGACAAAACTGCGCATGACTACTACTCTCCGAGCCCACGCTCTCTGAGCCCGCGCCTTGAGCCCGTCGCCCTTGGGCATGCTAATGAGGCATTGGGCACTGCACCAATCCAGAGCATACACGAGCCCTCTAGACTGCTATATAAGCAGTGGTCTTCTGCCCCATTTCGGGGTCCTTCTCACAAAAGAGCTGGCACAATAAATACTGCTGCAGAAGAATCCTGTTGTCGCGTGAAGTTCTTGCGGGAGACTGCTGCGCGTGACAAAGGAAAAGAATCCCAAGAGAATAGTATTGATCATCTTCAACAGAATAATAGATGAAAAATTCCCCAAACTAAAAAAAGACAAACCCATAAAAATACAAGAAGTACACAGAACTCCAAACAGACAAGATCAGAAAAGAAACTCCCCACGCCATATCATAGTTAAAATGCTAGATGCCCAAAACAAAGACAAAATTTTGAAAGCCACAAGAGAAAAACAAGTCACATATAAGGGGAAATCCATCTCGGCGCAACCATGAAAGCAAGAAGAACATGGAGCAAAGCATTCCCAGTTTAAATGACTATGGATGCCAACCCAGAATCATTTACCCAGCAAAAATGTCGATTATAGTTGAAGGAGAGAGAAAAAATCTTCCATGACAAAATAAGATGATAGAATACATGTCTGGAAAACCAACCTTCAGAAAATACTTGAAGCAATTCGAAGGACAGAAGAGAGAGCAACCATCCCCAAGCACCTAGAAAGAGAAACTAATAAAAACAACTGCAGACGGCAAAAAGATAAAAATCAAATGGGAAACAAGGGTGAAGAGAGAGCAGACACACATCCAAAAAAAATATTAATGGACTAAACTCCCCAATCAAAACACATAGACTGGGTCTAGAGAGATAGCCTAGTGATTAAGAGCACCAACTGCTTTTGCAGAGGACCCAGGTTCGATACCCAGCAACCACATGGTGGCTAAGAATTGTTTGTTACTCCAATTCCAGGAGAACTCCAGTTCCAGGGGAATCCGAGAACCTCTTCTGACCTCCGCGGCAATGCACGACATGGGTGCACATGCACACAGTACATTCATACACATACAAAAATAAATAAAATTAAAAAATAAATTAAAGTTAGAAAGACCTTTAAAAAAAACAAAAAACAAACAAACAAAAAAAACCCCAAAATACATAGACTGGGAGATTGGATTAGGAAACAAAACCCATCTATATGCTGTCTACAAGAAACCCATCTCAGGGGCTGGAGAGATGGTCTAGTGGTTAAGAGCACCGAATGCTCTTGTAGAGGACCCGGGTTTGGTCCCCAGCACCCACATGGTGGCTAAGAACCATCTTTAACTCCAGTTCCAGGAGAATCCGACACCCTCTTCTGACCTCCACGGCATTGCATCACAAGGGTGCACAAACCTACATGCAGACAGTACATTCACACACATACGAAAATAAATAAAAAGTAAAAAAAAAAAAAAAAAAAAACCCATTTCACTCTCAAGGATAGGTCCCAACTTAAGGTGAAGGGATGGAAAAAAATATTCCAAGCAAATGGTACCAAAAAGAAAGCAGGTATTGGGCTGGAGAGATAGCCTAGCGGTTAAGAGCACCGACGCTCTTACAGAGGACCCAGGTTCGATCCCCAGCGCCACATGGCGGCTGAGAAACCGTCTGTAACTCCAATTCCAGGAGAACTCCAGTTCCAGGGGAATCCGAGACCCCTTTCTGACCTCCGCGGCATTGCACGCATGGGTGCCCGACCTGCATGCAGACAATACATTCATACACATACAAAATAAATAATAATAAAAAAAAAGAAAGCAGGTATTGCTATTTTAATATCAGCAAAATAGACTTCTAGTACAAAATCAAAGCGAGACAAAGGGGCATTACATCTTTATCAATGGAACAAACTGACCATGAAGACTTCACATGTGATATATATGCCCAAACTCTGGTGCACCAAACTTTAAGAAACAATCGTCAGGACCTCAAGGCACAGATTAACCCCAGCACACTAATGTAGGGGACTTCAATACCCCACTAAGTCCTTTGGACAGATCAACAGGACAAAGATAAACAGAGACATCTGAACTGAATGATAACAATACACCAAATGGGCTTCACAGACATCTACGAATATCCACCCAACACCAGAGAATACACTTTTTATTCAGACCCCACAGGAACATCTCAAAATAGACCACAACTGGGACACAGAAAAAAAACTCAACAAATACAAAAAGATTTAAATAATTTCATACATTCTATCAGACCGCAGTGCAATAATATCAACACCAGGATAAGCCTA